>JAODAL010000146.1:0-410379 GCA_025379985.1 Phyllomedusa bahiana
GTTTAAAAATTTTTTCAGTATTACAGGTGGGAGCGCTGATATAAAGGTACGTATTACAGGTGAGGAGCGCTGCATATAAAGTAAGTATAGTATTAAGGTGAGGAGCGGATTAAGTACGTATTACAGGTGAGGAGCCTGATATAATGTTAGTACGTATTTCAGGTGAGGAGGCCCGTTATTATTGTATCAGTATTACAGGTGAGGAGCGCTGCATATAATGTATAGTATCAGTATTACAGGTGAGGAGCGCTGTATATAATGTACAGTATTACAGGTGAGGAGCGCTGCATATAATGTACAGTATCAGTATTACAGGTGAGGAGCGCTGTATATAATGTACAGTATTACAGGTGAGGAGCGCTGCATATAATGTACAGTATTACAGGTGAGGAGCGCTGTATATAATGTACAGTATTACAGGTGAGGAGCGCTGCATATAATGTATAGTATCAGTATTACAGGTGAGGAGTGCTGCATATAATGTACAGTATCAGTATACTGGTGAGGGAACGCTGCATATAATGTATAGTATGCAGTATTACAGGTGAGGAGCGCTTTATATTAATGTTCAGATATTACTGGTGAGGAGGCTGTATATACATGTTCAGTATCAGTTTAATGGTAAGGAGCGCTTGCATATAATGTAGTATCAGTATTACAGGTGAGGAGCGACTGTATTTAAAATGTACAGTATGTGTATTACAGGTGAGGAGCGCTGTATACAATGTTCAGTATCAGTATTACAGGTGAGGAGCGCTGTATATAATGTACAGTATCAGTATTACAGGTGAGGAGCGCTGTATATAATGTACAGTATCAGTATTACAGGTGAGGAGCGCTGAATATAATGTACAGTATTACAGCGTGAGAGAATGCATATAATGTATTGTTATCAGGATTACAGGTGTGGAGCGCTGTATATATTGTACAGTATTACAGGCTGGAGCGAGCAAGCTTTTAATGTACAGTATTCAGTATTACAGGTGAGGAGCGCTGCATATAAATGTTAGTATCAGTTTTACAGGTGAGGAGTCTGTATATAATTTATAGTATCAGTATTACAGGTGAGGGAGCGACTGGAGATAATGTATACAGTATTAAGGTGAGGATGCGCTGTATATAATGTTACAGTATCAGTTATTAGGTTGAGGAGCGCTCGCATAATAAATGTACAGTATTACAGGTGAGGAGCACTGTATATAATGTATAGTATCAGTATTACAGGTGAGGAGCGCTGTATATAATGTACAGTATTACAGGTGAGGAGCGCTGTATATAATGTTCAGTATCAGTATTACAGGTGAGGAGCGCTGCATATAATGTATAGTATTACAGGTGAGGAACGCTATATATAATGTACAGTATTACAGGTGAGGAGCACTGTATATAATGTACAGTATTACAGGTGAGGAGCGCTGTATATAATGTACAGTATTACAGGTGAGGAGCGCTGCATATAATGTACAGTATTACAGGTGAGGAGCGCTGTATATAATGTACAGTATTACAGGTGAGGAGCTCTGCATATAATGTATAGTATCAGTATTACAGGTGAGGAGCGCTGCATATAATGTACAGTATGTGTATTACAGGTGAGGAGCGCTGTATATAATGAATAGTTTTTTCAGTATTACAAGGTGAGGACGCGCTGGTATATAATGTTCAGTTTCAGTATTACAGGTGTGGAGCGCTGTATATATATTGTATACAGTATTAAGGTGAGGAGACGCTGTGATATAATTTACAGTATTACAGTGGTAAGGGAGCTTGCATATAATATATAGTATCAGTATTACAGGTGAGGAGCACTGCATATAATGTACAGTATGTGTATTACAGGTGAGGAGCGCTGTATATAATGTATAGTATCAGTATTACAGGTGAGGAGCGCTGTATATAATGTTCAGTATCAGTATTACAGGTGAGGAGCACTGTATATAATGTATAGTATCAGTATTACAGGTGAGGAGCGCTGCATATAATGTACAGTATCAGTATTACAGGTGAGGAGCGCTGTATATAATGTATAGTATCAGTATTACAGGTGAGGAGCGCTGTATATAATGTACAGTATTACAGGTGAGGAGCGCTGTATATAATGTTCAGTATCAGTATTACAGGTGAGGAGCGCTGTATATAATGTACAGTATTACAGGTGAGGAGCGCTGTATATAATGTACAGTATTACAGGTGAGGAGCTCTGCATATAATGTATAGTATCAGTATTACAGGTGAGGACGCACTGCATATAATGTACAGTTGTGGTATTACAGGTGAGGAGCGCTGTATATAATGTATAGTATGTGTATTACAGGTGAGGAGCACTGTATATAATGTATAGTATCAGTATTACAGGTGAGGAGCGCTGTATATAATGTACAGTATCAGTATTACAGGTGAGGAGCACTGCATATAATGTATAGTATCAGTATTACAGGTGAGGAGCGCTGCATATAATGTACAGTATCAGTATTACAGGTGAGGAGCGCTGTATATAATGTACAGTATCAGTATTACAGGTGAGGAGCGCTGCATATAATGTACAGTATGTGTATTACAGGTGAGGAGCGCTGCATATAATGTACAGTATGTGTATTACAGGTGAGGAGCGCTGCCTATTAATGTTCAAGTATCAGTTTACAGGTGAGGAGCACTGCATATAATGTACAGTATCAGTATTACAGGTGAGGAGCGCTGCATATAATGTACAGTATCAGTATTACAGGTGAGGAGCGCTGCATATAATGTACAGTATCAGTCGTACAGCCGCGGTGCAGCGTGTGCTGGAGGTGAGCTGAGGTGAGGCCGGCGCGGTGTGCTGCACCGTGGCGCCTGCTGGAGCAGGTAGACCGGGGCATGGAGGGAAGCGGGGGGCGGAGGCATGGGAGGGAGGCTGGGAGGGAGCACTGGAGAGGAGGAGGAGAGCCAGACGATGGAAGAAGAGACGGAGGAGGACGAGAACCTGCCGCCGGGGGAAGAGCAGGGGATGCGGGACAGCCTGCTCGGGGGGACCCCGGAAGGGGCGCCGTTGCCGGCGGAGGCGCCTTCACACGGCGGCCGCGAGAAAGAAGTGCGGAGCAGAGTCCCGGAGGGCGGCTTCGGCTGGGTGGTGGCGCTGGCGGCCACCTGGTGCAGCGGCTCCATCTTCGGCATCCAGAACTCCTTCGGGATCCTGTACCTTCTGCTGCAGGACGAGATGGGCAGCGGCGGGCAGCAGGGCATGGACTTCAAGACAGGTAAGCGCGACTACTGCGCCCATCCTCCGCCACTCCGAGAACTTCCCCGCCGCACTCGTGTGTGACAGCCGCCTCCTGCTCCACGTGGAGCGAGTGCGGGCATCCCGGTACCAGCCCTGTTCACACCTGACAGCTCCGCACATGGAAGCCGCAGCGAGTCCCAGTGTGGACGGAGCTCAGCCCGGGGGTGTGCGTGCGAGGGGAGCCGAGGAGACTTGTACTTCTATGGGCTTATGGGAAAGTGCATTGTGCTTCTATATGGGCTCTGTTACTATTGAGCTGTGGATGCAGAAGAGCCCCAAACCCCTCCTGTAATGTGAGGCGCCCTCCCCAGGAAGAACCACAAGTGCCAGATATCTGGTGGGAGCTGCAGGTGGAGAGCTCCGGGCTGTCAGACATCTAAGTGTATGGTCAATGGATCCTGGACCAGTGATTTAGGATATCAGATACTCCCATAGAAGTGCAGAAGATAGTTCTATAGAAACGATATAGGGTACAGAGAAGTGCACAGCATAACCTTACATACACTCTATAGGCTTATTGTATAGAAACGATATAGGGTACAGAGAAGTGCACAGCATAACCTTACATACACTCTATAGGCTTATTGTATAGAAACGATATAGGGTACAGAGAAGTGCACAGCATAATTTCATATACATTCTGTAGGATTCTAGTATAGATGTGTATAAGATTATAGAAGTATACAGTGTAAGTTCATATACATTCTATAGGATTCTAATGTAGACATGTATAAGATTATTCTATAGAAAGTATATAGAAGTGCACAGCATAACTTTCTATACATTCTATAGGATTCTAATGTAGATGTGTATAAGATTGTTCTATAGAAAGTATATAGAAGTGTAAAGCATAACCTTATATACACTCTAGGATTATTCTATAGAAACGATATAGGGTACAGAGAAGTGTTCAGCATAACATCATACATGCTATAGGATTATTCTATAGAAACGATATAGGGTACAGAGAAGTGCACGACATAACATCATATACATTCTATAGGATTATTCTATAGAAATGATAGTACATGGAAGTGTACAGCATAACTTTATATACATTCTATAGGATTATTCTATAGAAACGATATAGGGTACAGAGAAGTGCACGACATAACATCATATACATTCTATAGGATTATTCTATAGAAATGATAGTACATGGAAGTGTACAGCATAACTTTATATACATTCTATAGGATTATTCTATAGAAACGATATAGGGTACAGAGAAGTGCACAGCATAACCTTACATACACTCTATTGGATTATTGTATAGAAACGATATAGGGTACAGAGAAGTGTACAGCATAACCTTATATACATTCTATAGGATTATTCTATAGAAACGATATACGGTACATAGAAGTGAACAGCATAACCTTATATACATTCTATAGAATTCTAGTATAGATGTGTATAAGGTTATTCTATAGAAACTATATAGGGTATAGAGAATTGTACAGCATAACGGCATATACATTCAATAGGATTCTAGTATAGATGTGTATAAGATTATTCTATAGAAATCATATAGAAGTGTACAGTATAACTTCATATACATTCTATAGGATTCTAATGTAGACGTGTATGCTGTACACTTATGTACTATAGAAATGATAGTACATAAGTGTACAGCATAACGTCATATTCATTCTATAGGATTATTCTATAGAAAGGAAAGTACATAGAAGTGCACAGCATAACTTTCTATACATTCTATAGGATTCTAATATAGATGTGTATAAGATAATTCTATAGAAACGATATACGGTACAGAGAAGTGTACAGCATAACTTTATATAAATTCTATAGGATTCTAATGTAGACGTGTTTAAGATTATATAAAAGATATAGAAGTGTACAGCATAACTTCATATACATTCTATAGGTTTTTAGTATAGATGTGTATAAGATAATTTTATAGAAATGATAGTACATAGAAGTGTACAGCATAACTTTCTATACATTCTATAGGATTCTAATGTAGAAGTGCATAAGATTATTCTATAGAAGTGTACAGCATAACCATAAAACTGTATAAGAATTTTCTATAGAAATGATAGTACACAGAAGTGTACAGCATAACTTTCTATACATTCTATAGGATTCTAATCTAGAAGTGCATAAGATTATTCTATAGAAATGATACATGTGTTATCTAAATTGTATAAGATGCTGAACCCGTCATAAATGATATCAGACACTTCTAAGGAAGTGCATAAGATTGTTCTATATGAATGATATCAGATGTGTATAACATAACTATATGAATTCTATAGGATTCTTATCTAGAAGTCTATAAGATTATTATATAGAAGTAATATAAGTTACATACAAGTGCACAGCATAACTTCATATAATCTCTATAGGATTCTTATCTAGAAGTCTGTAAGATAATTCTATATAAATAAGCTACTTCTGTGTGTAGGATAATTGTAATTACATAAGATAATTACGTTTGATATAAAATACTTCTATATAAATTCTATAAGACATTTGGCTGCTTTCACACAGCAAAGACTAAATACTGGTTGGATTATCCGACCGGTATTTAGTCTTTTTTTGGCACGCAGGGGGCGGCTTTTGTCCGTGGTTTGCGGATTCGCCCGTCCCAATTCACACCCACATGTTCTGCCCAAAAACTGTTCTAAGTTTTTAGGAAAATCCATGCGGTTTGGACGGCTGCATGGATTTTCCATTTAAGGTTGGCAGTCACTTTACAGGCTTTTTAAATCCGAAAACGGTCTGTAAAACCTCTTGAAAACCTGTGCCATGTGGACAAGCGCATAGAGCGGTTATAAACGCCTGCTGCACGGGTCGCCAGAGCCGGAGCTCATCTGGACGGATTAAAAGACTCCCATTTGCAGGGTTGGGACTTGCAGCAAAATGCTGCCGACACCAGGAGCCAGTCAAACCCTTTCCCCAGAGGACTTTCCGTTTTTGGTGGACCAGCAGAAAAATTGGTGTCCATTAGAACGTTGAAGGAGCGTTGCCTCCCTGATTTGGGATCATCTGGTCCACATGGATTTTGATAGTAATCTGCAGCACACGTCGCAGGTGTTCCTTGTGGCATTTGCTGCAGATTCACTGTGGATTTCTCCCCGGCTACATTGAAAGTTACAGTGCAGAGGAGAAATCTACTAGGTCAGTTTCTGTGCAGAAATTTGGATGAGGTTGGGAAATGTCTCTTGGCCGGGTCTGTCCTCCGCTCTGGGTTTCACCTGTTGAATAGAATGTGGTAAGTGTCATTTGTTTAGTAAATATCAGAGGAATCTTCCTTTTCTCCATCATTTTTATTTTCATATTTATAAACATGACCCAGGGAGAATGTGCGGGTGATGTGCAATCCAGGACTGACATTGAGGGCGGCATGTATGAACGGGGCTGCGCCCGATATTTGGTGTCTTTTCAGCCGTATATCAAGTTCAGCCCCATTCGTACATGCTTAAAGGGAGGCGGGGCGAAATGGAACCGTAGCAAAGCTACATATTTGTAGCTTTGTTACGGCATTTCTAGGCGCATTACTGCTGGAACAGGTAGAGCACTTTTCAAAGTGGTATACCTGAGCCAGAAATCTCACCCAAGCGCTAGAGCAGGTTCATAAATCAGGCGCATTCTTTGCCATTATAATGTGCATGGCGTGTTAACGCCAAATTTCATGCATGTCGCCCTTAGCGTCCACATACATTCTATAGAAACGATAATTACCCATCTAAGTCTGTTCTATTTCACAATAGACCTATGGTCATTAAATAAGCATTGTACTGTACATGCTGGTGCTGCAGGGCCCACAATAATTCAGTCCTTGAAATCTGAAGTAGGGGACCAGCGGTGCATCAGACACAACACTCCCCAACATCAGCTCTCAGCATCACTACCTACAGTGCTGCCAAGAAAATTCTGTCTTGGGTGCTTTCACAACCATTTTTTTTTAAATTAGGAAAACCGAGCATTTTTTTTTTTTTTTTTTTAAATGAAAATGCTGGGGTCAGATGTTTATAGACATAGGTGATTTTTAGGTCCATACCTTTCTATTTTTATAACCGAGCATGCTCCAAGGGCTTGTTCACGCGGAGTTTTCACTCCGTGTTACAATCGCTTTTAAGATCCGTCTCGGGGACTGACAGGACGGACCCAGAGACGGATCTAAACAATTAGCAGTGAGATTATCACTGCGGGCTATGAGGAATACGCAGCGGCGTTCACATCTGAGATCGCCACTGCGTGTTTCCATAGCGCAGCTCGGGTCCGTCTTTGAAAGAATTGCCAATAAGTGTGTTGACTGTACAGCTGCACGAGTGGAGAGCTGGCTGCCAGTGGCAGCTGGGCTCTCCAGTGAGAAGGTAGGGGCGGATTACTATGGTCCTGATTACTGCATGTACAGATCAGCATGAAGACTTCATGACCCTGGTGGCCATGTGATCAAGAGAGCTCAGTAGCTGCAGATGCTGCTAGGTATTGTCAGACCCAGGTCAACTCTGCTGTATTTCCCCTGAAAGTCCCTCAGTTACGGGTGAAATCAGCAGAAAAAATTAAAAAGTTATGTAAAAATGCCCTACCAAGGTCCTTTTCTGACCTTTACAATATGCAAAACAAGTAAAAAACACACAAATTAAACAACAAAGCACAAAACTTTTAGCCCTGATCCCCCCCCCCCCAACAACCCTAAAATTATATAGCACCATTAGGCTCTGTATACACTAAGTTACACTGCCATTGGAAATCCGATGTTATTGTAAATTCACTGTACTGCAAATTTTGGTGCGGGTTTACACGAAAAAAAAAAAAGTGGTCCAGTACATAGAAGTATACTGGAATCTGCTGGAAGAGAAAACACGCTCTATCTTCTGGCGGAGGCTTTAGGTTTAGAAATCCAGCGGTAGAAAATCTGTGTCGTGTACTGTAGACAACAGCTCGGATTTTCTATTGCAGTCTATGGGGCACTTGGCAGAGATTTTTGGCTAAATACTGTATACGCCGAAAATCCTACCAGAAACCAGTGGTCTGGAGACGAGGCCTTAGAAAATCCTTCATAGCGGATAAGTTACTCAATTGCAAAACTGATTTTATTGCCACTTTTCACATTTTGTTTTATTTTTTCTAATATTAGTAAAAAAAATTGGCAAAATTGGAAACCTTGTATGCGTCATGGGGGAAAAAGGCAAAAAAAAAATTCTAACCGAGCCCAAGAAAACATTCAATCCCACATGTACTATAATAAAGTGAAAATGTGTCAGAAGGCTGAGGGGGTAAACGGCCCAGTCAGGAACTAGTTAAGATATGTTTGTTTGATACTCCTGAGCACTTCCTACACACATGTATATGTGTATGTACATACACTTAAATCATTACTGTTCTGCTTTCGCCTTGTTTACAGCAATATCACTTCTGCTTCTCGCTGTAGCACTCCTGAGACTTCCTTATGCAGCTATATTTACTTTTTGCCTCTTCATCTAATACTCCGGAGGATTCCCCCCTCGAGTTTTTAATTCATTGTCCCTCTTAACCAATGTGCAAAAAGAATTGGCCTTAAGAGGTCTTCTTCCAAGAAATGATTATTATTCCCTTTAATTTTCCTGTATGTGGGAACCTGTGGACAAGGGAAAATGACCACAGCTGCAGTAGTTTGTGCACATTTGCATGACATCCCCTGGTAGGTAAAAGGAGGTTTCATCAACACTATTTTTTGGAAAATCCCCACTGCCTAAAGTGCATTTATGAGGTATGTAAATATAAATGGGAAAAAAATAGGTCCAGCACTGGCTTTGGTGCAAAAACTGCATTAAATAGTGCAATGTTGTGTTGCAGCATAAAGTGAACATTACATTCATTCCAATTATGATAGACGTAAAGGGACGCTTCTGTTAGAGAGGGTTGTTTTTTTATTAAAATTAATATTCCTAGACTTTTTTTTTTCAGCAGTCCTATGCAAATAAAAAAGGACATATTAAACATGGTCTTTCTCTAGCTGTGATAGTAAAGAGATAAAACACTTGAATAGCAGGACAGACTAAACTCGGTTTACTGCAGCTGCTGCAATAAAAGCTGCAGGTAATCATATTACAAATGGTAGGTAATGACAAAATGATATTGTTCTCTTGCTAGGCTTGGGTAAGGATTAGACCTGACTGCAAGGGCAATGACGAGCAATACATGAAAGGATAATTCGTTCATCTTTTTCTGCACTGGGGGAGGTTTTGGCTTTTACACTTTTTCGGTCCTTAGTGGGTTTAGAAGAGAGCTGTCAAGCGATCCTCACTGTTGTGCTAACAGGGCTCACAATTACATGGTAATATGACCACAGCTGCAGTAGTTTGTACACATTTGCATGACATCCCCTGGTAGGTAAAAGGAGATTTCATCAACACTATTTTTTGGAAAATCACCACTGCAGTTTTTTTTTTACCTAAAGCCTCAAGTGGATAAAAGAGGTATGTAAATATAAATGGGGAAAAAAATAGGTCCAGCACTGGCTTTGGTGCAAAAACTGCATTAAATAGTGCAATGTTGTGTTGCAGCATAAAGTGAACATTACATTCATTCCAATTATGAAAGCCTTAAAGGGACACTTCTGTCAGAGAGGGGTGTTTTTTGTTAAAATTAATATTCCTAGACTTTTTTTTTCAGCAGTCCTATGCAAATAAAAACATATTAAACATTGTTCTTCTCTAGCTGTGATAGTGAAGAGATAAAACTCTTGAATAGCAGCACAGACTAAACTCGGTTTACTGCAGCTGCTGCGATAAAAGCTGCAGGTAATCATATTACAAATAGTAGGTAATGATGTAATGATATTGTTCTCTAGCTAGGCTTGGGTAAGGATTAGACCTGACTGCAAGGGCAATGATGAGCAATGCATGAAAAGAGAATTTGTTCACCTTTTTCTGCATTGGGGGAGGTTTTGGCTTTTACAGAGCGGAAGCTAAAGAGAACCAGGAACTTAGAGAAAGTTGTTGTGGCTGCCATTTAAATTTTTTGAGGGTCAAGGTGTTGTTGAATTTGGGGTCTGTTTTGGCACACATAGTTAAGATAAAGTTGCCTGTCACCTCACTGTAAGGCTATGTCTACGCTGCGTCGGACAAAAAAACAGCCCGAAAGCAGACATTTTTTCCGATGCAGGACCACTTTTCTTTGTCACGTTTTGTACACAAACTGCGGTCACTTCTTTTTTTTTTTTTTTTTTTTTTTTTAACGTCGCCCATAAAATTGTTTTTTATGGGAGGACGCTGAGAAAAATAAAAGCGCCTGCGTATTATACAACATGTTCACTGAATTACAGATACATTTTTTTGGGCCGGAAAACCCCTTTAAGTGTGCCTACATCTGTTTTTTGGCATATTACCTACAAAAAAAAAAAAAAGTCTTGTAGACTGTTTTTTAAAGATACCATTTGAGTATAAGAAGACCCCATGCACACAGCAGAGCCGATGCAGTGCCAGCCAGAGGCTGTGTGTCCTCTAGCCTACAACCATGTGGTCTGCCTGTACCATGCTCTTTATGCTCAGAGCTACTCTACAATAGGATCTGCTCTGCTCTAGACTGATGAGGGTCAAAACCCCGAAACGGCGTATGTAGATGAGCGATATTGGCTTGACTAATATTCCTTTTTGCTTCTCAAAGATTCAGTGAATCAGAAGTAAATTGAGGATTTGTTAAAACCAATAGAGGGCGCAGTGAGCTTCCCAGCCCTTTCCCATAATGGCCCTTTTGATATGGCAGAATGCTTAGTAAAGGGCTAAAAGGCAATCAAAACACTACACACCTTAACTGGTGCTCTCCATAAGGAGAGATGTTCCCCTTCTCATAGGATTAATGGGGCAGATTTATCAAAAGTGTCTTACTTTTAGACAGTGTAAACTTAGACTAGACAGTCTTAAAATGCGACAAATTTATCATAGTGTTGATAAATCTGGCGCAGGTTAGAACTGTCTAGTCTAAAGTTTGTATCATCTTTAAGTTGGCTTACTTTTACACCAGAATTTGGTCGCACATCCTGGCACATTTTTTGCCGCATTTAAGCCACGCCCACTTCCCCGGGAAACCACGGCCCTTTTTATGAAGCCACGCCCCTTCTGTCGGACGCGACGCAGAAGCACCTGAAACTGTCTAAAACACATAGTAAATGTGGAGAAAAGCTTGTTTTTGCCGCAAATTGAGCCGGAATTCTGGCGCAACTGCCTTGATAAATCTGCCCCAATGCCTTCCAAGATGACCAATTTTATTTTTTTTTGTTCTGATGCACAAAATCTGACATTAAAAAACGCCTGTAGCCTCTGGATGAAATAATGCTTACAGAGGTACAACAAAGGCCCAAGCACTTGTGTAGATGGTGAATTTTGGCTCTCTAATTAAGCTTGAAGTTTGTATGGAGTGGTACGATAGAACCATTGCTTTCTTTAAAGGACACTTCCATCAGAAATGAGTATTTTTGTTAAAACTAGTTTTCCTGAAAAACTATTTATTTCTTTTGGCAGTGCTATGCCATTAAAAAATACATATAAAATCTTGTCCTTTTCTAGCTGTGATAACTGAAGAGAGAAAACGCCTGAATGGTCAGGAAGACTAATCCCACCTTATTATAGTTTCTGCTAATCTGCAGGTAGTCTCGTTGTACATAGTAGGTAATAACATAATGATTGCTCTATTGTTCGCTGACCTAAATAAAGATTGCCAGGACAATGATGAAGCAATACATAAAAGAATAATGGGTTAATCTTTTTCCGCATCAGAAGGTGGGGGTGTTAAGCTTGCTTCACACCCATGAGCTCCTGCTGATAATACTTACACCTTTCAGGCCATAGTTGGCCTGGAAGAGAACTATAAAGCAATCCTTCGGGTATGTGCAGACCTAGTCTTGGATATAGTTTTGCAGTACGTAAAATGTATTGTGTTAAACACATCCAATAACGTAGCACAAAGCGTGGTCCGTATTTGGACGCATTTTCTGGACTGCAAAAAATGTATTTTTATAGGTTCTATTGCCTTTTCAATGTGTTAAACGGATCAAGAGTTGACATGTCAGTTCTTTAAATTCATCCGTTTATAAACGTATGTAAAACACGTATCCTCTGAATGGCGATACGTATTTTACATTGAAATCAATGTACTCACACTTTGTTAAATACGTATTTTGGGTCCATTTTTGGTACGTAAAACGTACCCAAATAAGTGCTTAACAAACGCCATATGAACGTACCCTTAGGCCCTGTTCACACGGCGGATTTGGCCTCGGTTATGGCCGCGGGCTCCGATGCGGTTTCCGCGGCCAAATCGCGCCTAGTTTATTAACATGGTTTCCTATTGGAAACTGCATTAATATTCACACGCCACGGGTTTGGCTGCGACTCCGGTGCCGCGGCCAAACCCGCGCGTGTGAAGAACTCTCCTGTCAATTCTTGACAGGGAGTGCTCTGCGCGGCAGCCGCGCGGAACTGCCGCGGGCGTCGCCGCGGGTGGTGCGCGGCGCAGTTTGCCCCCTGCTATTTGCATAGGGGCAAACCCTTGGCGCAAGCCGCGCCCCAAACCACAACCCTCCCACGCCGAGACCACGCCCACCACCCGCGCCACAAACCCGCGTCGGGAGATGCGAGTTTGTGGCGCGGTTCAACGAGGTTTTCCAAAACCGCCGTGTGAACATGCCCTTACTGCTATTGGAGCTTACAGAGGGGAAGTCAGAGAGGCAAACCATGAAATCATGTGCATAAATAATTATATATATATATATATAAAATATATATATATAATATAAAATATATATATATATAATATACATATATATACACCAAACCCCCACCGGCCACTTTATTAGGTAACCCAGTAGTAACGGGTTGGACCCCCCCTTTTTCCTTTAAACTGCCCCAATTCTTTGTGGCATAGATTAAAAGGGTTGCAACGATGCTCAATTGTACCAAGGGCCCAAAGGTGCCCAAAAAAAATATTCCCCAACCCTGACACCACCCGCCTGAAACCCTTGATACAAGGGGGGGTGGATCCATGCTTTCATGTTGCTGACGCCAAATTCTGACCCTACCATCCGAATGTCGCAGCAGAAATCGAGACTCATCAGACCAGGCAACGTTTTTCCAATCTTCTACTGTCCAATTTCGATGAGCTTGGGCAAATTGGAGCCTCAGTTTCCTGTTCTTAGCTGAAAGGAGTGGCACCCGGTGTGGTCTTCTGCTGCTGTAGCCCACCTGCCTCAAAGTTCGCCGTACTGTGCGTTCAGAGATGCTCTTCTGCCTACATGGTTGTAACGGGTGGCTATTTGAGTCACTGTTGCCTTTCTATCAGCTCGAACCAGTCTGCCCATTCTCCTTTGACCTCTGGCATCAACAAGGCATTTCCGCCCACAGGAATGCCGCTCACTGGATGTTTTTCATTTTCGGACCATTCTCTGTAAACCCTAGAGATGGTTGTGCGTGAAAATCCCAGAGATCAGCAGTTTCTGAAATACTCAGACCAGCCCTTCTGGCACCAACAACCATGCACGCTCAAAGGCCCTCACATCACCTTTCTTCCCCCGACTGATGCTCGGTTTGAACTGCAGGAGATTGTCTTGACCATGTCTACATGCCTAAATGCACTGAGTTGCCGCCATGTGATTGGCTGATTAGAAATTAAGTGTTAACGAGCAGTTGGACAGGTGTACCTAATAAAGTGGCCGGTAAGTGTGTGTGTGTATGTGTATATATATATATATATATATATATATAAAAAAGACTCAAAAAGAATTGTATGACGGTCACACTTTTCCTGGCAATATGTGAAAAAAATGTGATGCTAGTGTCCCTTTAACTTGATGCACTATTCGTAGTTGTCGTATTCTCCCTCTGTTCACTGGTGAGACAAACAGCCACATGTTGCTTTCTCCTAATACATAGGCAAGGCGCATACATACCTGTAACGCTCCGAGTAATCTGGGATTACACACAAGCATCCTACTGAGCGAGGCATTGTTTTAATCAGATAGATAACCTGCTCAGTGTCCTATGCTGTGAACACATTAAGCAGAAATCTATTTATTGATGTGAGGTGATACCATCTGCCATCCAACAGACAGATGGTTTACTTCCATTAGCTAAGAATGTGCCGTATAAGGGGCACTCCTGCCCCTGTCTTACTATAGTATTATGTGAAACGCGAGCTGCTTGTTCCTATTCATGTTTTAGGGAACGGTGACTATACCCGTAATCTCCACAGACATTTGGCCATTAATCCACCTATACATATATTAACTTGCTTATAGCAAGCTTGATGTTTTAGTAAAAAAAATGAATGAAATTATTATATATGATGGCTTATTCTTTATCCACAGCTATTATTCATACTGGGGTTTTCTTTCCTAATGTGATGTGAACAGTATTTTAATGCTTAGTAGTAAACATGCTTTAATTCCACAGGTTGAGTTACACATATCTATCTACATATATATATATATTATATATATATATATATTATATAATATATATATATATATATAAAATATATATATAATATATATATATATAACGCACACTTTTTGTGTAGATACTTGTCTGAATGATTGGAGATGGTGGTACAAATATATATATATATATATATATATACATACATAACATACATACATACATAAACACACACTCACTTTTTATGTAGATACTTGTCTAAATGATTGGAGATGGTGCTTTAAATTGGTTGTGTGATTTGCAACCGGGTCTTTCTTCAGTAGTCATTGCACTGCTCTTAATTGCCCCCACCCCCTTCTCTCCATTAGCCACAGCATACTTGCCCTATTTTAGCCTTTAAAGGGGAATTCTGTTATAATAAACTTCACTCCTACTGAAAGTGTGGGGTACAAAGTAAAAATCTCCACTATATAGTCATTAAATATTTGTAATAGTTTCCCACATAATTACTAACCAATTACGGTCTCAAAACCTGATGTTTGTAACCTGTTGCCATGGGATACGACCTGTAGCTCAGTTCCAGCTTTCTGGTCAGGCATGCTCCTTTCCAGCTCTAGGAAAGTGAGCTGTGCGTCTGTGAAGAAGCAGGGGAAGGACAGGATGTAATTAGGAACTAAGGTGAGGCTCAGCAGGAGGGAGATATGAGGCGCACAAGAGGATGAAGGCTTGCACTTCAGCCACCAGGGCAGGGGTGTCAAACTGCCGGCCCTCCAGCTGTTGGGAAACTACAACTCCCATCATGCCCACTTTTATAGATCATACAAATGCATGATGGGAGTTGTAGTTTCCCAACAGCTGCAGGGCTGGCAGTTTGACACCTGTGCACCAGGGGAATACAAGGGAGCAGGCAAGTCTGGAATATCTGTCAGCAATGCATGATGGGAGCTGTAGTCTGCTCCCTACATTAGCTGCCACTGAAGCCACGCCCACACACGCATGGAGGGTGAGAATATAGGGCACAACAGTGTAACAAAGGATGTTAACTATAAAGGTTTTGGATGTAGCACTAGTGGTATACTTTTTGTTCTGTGTTTAATGACCTTGCAGCCCCCTTTGAACCACAGAATATCCCTTTAAAGGGGTTTTACTACAAAGTAAAATTGATGTGGGAATCTTGCAATTTAAACAGTGTAAAATTTTCACCATTCATCTTTATGAAAACTTCTGCACTGTTTTTGTTGTAGCTGCTCCCTTAGTGATCCGTAGTATACAGCTCGTCTGTAGGGGATACGATCAGGGACAAGACCTCCTCAGTCCTGGCCGTACATGCTCAGACATCACCTCTCTCCTCTCAGGCAGCTACTGTCAGTCTATTCCCTGCCTAGTAATCAAACACACTCTCTGCTGAGCAAGTGTTCAAACCCAGGTGCTGTTATTCTACTCCTGTCCTTTGTAATTACTCTTTAGTAATTAATCAAAGAAATAAAAGAAAAAAACTTCAATCAGGTATATGCACTGAGAAAAAAAAATCCATGCATAGGGGATTTGAACTTAGGACACCTAGGTTTGAAGGCAGACATGCTAACCATTCGGCTATATTGCAGATACTCACAACTCTTTTCATAAACAGACCTTTGTGTGACTATAGTGAGCACATTGTGGAAAAAGGCATGGTGAGGTCAAGTCTGCTTGGTCACATGATTAGCAGTTCAAACAAATCATACACGCCCTGTTTGGAACACTCTGAAAGCTGAAGCAGGACAAACCAAGCATGAAATGCCTTTATGGTAAAACCCCTTTAAGCCTGTTTCACGTTGCTTTTTCTTTCTGCATCAACCTCTGAGATGTAAAAAGTGAGGCCAGGTTCACATTTGCATTGGAGGTTCCATTTAAAGCACTCATTCCAGTGGTTGCATCAAAATTGTTTCATGACTGAAACAAACGGAACCTGAATGACCCCATTGACTACAGTAGGGTGCATTATGTTTCTGTGGTGGTGTATGATTGTTTTAAGCATGCAAGGCTATTTTTCCCACCGATTTTGATGGAATCTGCAATGGAGTCTCCAAACAGAAGCTCCGACATAGACGTGGACAAGGCATAAAGCACACAGACCTGTGTTTGGTGCTGTCAGTGACAACTTGGTTCTATGCATTTGGTGTAAGCTGAATGCATGTAACGGGCAGATGTTTTTTTGTTTTTTTTCCCCAGTTTTTGTTTTTGCTAAGTGTAATGGGTTTTGTCCAGCTCTGCCACAGAATAGATCTGTTAGGCCATGTTCACACGGCTTAAAATGGGCCGTATTTCGGTCCGTAATTACGCGCCGAAGTGCGCCAATTACGGGCCGAAAACTGCCCATTCAGTATGGTAATTCACAGTTCTCATAGAGAACTATGGATTACGTCTCCTCTCCCCGCCCGGCGAAGCCGCCGGGCGGGGAGATAATTGACATGTCACTTTCTAGCGGCGTATACGCGCCGCTAGCAGTGATAGTCAATGGGCCGGCGAAGTGCCGGCCCCCTGCTTACACCCCCCCTCCCGCCCCGCCCCCGTCCACACGGCGTAATTGCGGGGCGAAATTACGTCCCGCAATTAAGCCGTGTGAACATAGCCTAACACTTCATTTCTTAGAAGAATATTTTCGTACCGTCTTAGCCAGTTGAATACCGTATATACTCGAGTATAAGCCGAGGCACCTATTTTTGCCACAAAAACTGGGAAAGCTTATTGACTCGAGTATAAGCCTAGGGTGGAAAATGCAGCGGCTACTGGTGAATTTTAAAAATAAAAATAGATACCAATAAAATTACATAGGCAGTTTAATGTCCCCCATAGGCAGATATAGGCAGGTATAGGCAGTTTAATGTCTCCCATAGGCAGGTTATAGGCATGTATAGGCAGTTTAATGTATCCCATAGGCTGGTATAGGCAGCTATATGTCCCCCTAGGCAGGCTATAGGCAGGCAATTGCCCCCATAGGCAGGTATAGGTCCTCATAGGCTGGGTATAGGTCATTATAGGCTGGTATAGGCAGGTATAGGTCGCCTAGGCAGGTATAGGCAGGCATAGGTCCCCCTAGGCAGGCTGTAGGCAGATATAGGTCACCTAGGCAGGCTATAGGCAGGTATATGCAGGGTATAGGCTGGCATAGGTCCCCCCTAGACAGGCTATAGGCAGGTATAGGCATTACTAGGCAGGTATAGATAGTATAGGGCAGGTATAGGCAGTACTAGGCAGGTATAGATAGTATAGGCAGTACTAGGCAGCTATAGGGCAGGCATAGGCAGGTATAGGCATCGTTTTAAAACCAAAAACAACCACTTACCTGGCTCCCTGCTGCTCTGTCTCCCGGGTGCGCTCCT
Organism: Phyllomedusa bahiana; assembly: GCA_025379985.1. NCBI lineage: Eukaryota > Metazoa > Chordata > Amphibia > Anura > Hylidae > Phyllomedusa > Phyllomedusa bahiana. The sequence continues at coordinate 18,006 of JAODAL010000146.1, forward strand.
CGGTCTTCTCGGCACAGGCGGGTGATGTCATCAGACCGCGCACGCAGCGTGATGACACACGCTGCCTGTGCCGGAAACTCCGGATGGCCGCGAGTCTGCAGCCGCCCGGAGTCCACTGCGGAGCATGAAGCGCTCGCTCTCTGCACCGCAGTGGTATCTCTTCCCCTGTGTGCGCTCCGGAGGACATTTTTTGTGCTGAAAAAACTCTGCTTATACACGAGTATATACGGTAAGTCTTCAGGTACGTCCACACAGCAAGGTTTTCGGATGTGAAAACTGTCTGAAAACAGACTGTCAACCATCCACATAGACTTTGATAGAAATCCGCTCAGTAATACACTGAAAGGATTTTCAAAGGACAAATTTGTACACCGTCGGCGTTACAAAATATTCGAAACGTACACTCTTCCGCCCAGTTTTCAGGCTAAAGGTGTGCTGTTCAATAGAACGGCAAATCCGCGGACAGAGCCGTCCCCCAAAACTATGCAAAAGACAAGTGGCTGGCTTCTTAAAGGGGTTTTGCCACGTAGTGAGTTCCTTACCTCTTATCTGCTCAGGAGAGAATATTAACAAAGCATGCAGTGTCATGAACAACTGCAGGGGTGAGCAGAGAGCGAGGAAGCAGGGAGCGTCTCTAAAGTTTACTCAAATAATAACATTACAACAGTGGATTCTCTATACAGCAGACAGACTCATACACTGCACTTTCTCCTCAGCCCCTTGCAAGCTGCTTCATGTTCCCTGTCATCAGATAAGAAGTGCAAACACGCAAGCGCGGCCAAATCAGCTCCTGTCTGAGTCCTGGTCGTGTCTAATGTAAACTGTCAGGAAACTAAGGAGGACTGAGCAATGCTGTAGCTCTCACAGGCTTCACTTTTTTGTAATCGCATATATTTAGAAAAGTGATTAAATACCCATTTGGAAGGATCCCACGTCAACATTACATCGTGGCAAAAACCCTTTAAGACAGAATTATTTTATCTATGCCGTGTGGCCCTACCCTTAGGCCCCGTTCACACGGCTTATTCCCGACGGATTTGTGAGCCGTATTGAGCGCACAAATCTGCCGTGAATAAGGGGCAGGACGGGGGCGGGGCCGGAGCGCGGCGGGGGCGCCGCTCCCGGCCCCATAGACAATGCATTGTTTACGGCGCGTCCGCGCCGTAAATAATGTGCATGTCACTTTCTCCCCCCACGGCGGATTTGCCGAGCGGGGAGGAGCGACGGAATCCACTGTTCTCTATGAGAGCAGTGGATTACCGTAATGACTCCGACGGATTGGCGCCGTACTGAAGCGCAAATCCGGCGCGGAATACGGCGCCAATCCGTCGGCAAATAAGCCGTGTGAACGGGGCCTTACTGCTCTCAATAAGAGAAACAAAATAAGTCTTGCATTATGAAACATTTTAATGCCTACCGAAAATAAAAGGCATGACGTTGAATACCAAGCCTAGATTTCTTCATCGGACCAGATGATAAAAAGACCTGATGGATGTGGGAAGCTTGCTGTTTCACAATGTATCCTTTATTTTCAGGAGCCATTAAAAGGTATTGTATCTGCAAGACTGACATTTTGTTTCTCTTACGGAGAGCAATTTAATTTTGATCATTTTGCCATCATGTGATCTGAAAGACTTTTTTTTTATTTTTAAAGGAGCAATGTAGGTAAACGTGCTCTAACTTCATATTTTCCCTGCACTGGTGTAGAGCTGTACTACCGTATATAATTCAGGAGTCAATTTGTTCTGCAGGAAGGTTTTATAGGGTTTTTCTCTTCAGTTTGTTTCACAGAGCCTGCACTTCACAGCCAACTTCAGGCTCCCACTTCCTGTTCAGGTTGTAGATGTCTCAACAGCAGGGACTGACGTTTCAGCTCTTCCAGATACTCCTAGCGAGTTTGTTACAGGGACATTGGTGATGAAGGGGTTTTATCATTTGAAGCTTTCGCACACTTGAGCTGTCTCTGTTTCAACTTAAAATACAGAGGTGAGTTTCTCCTCTCAGTAGGCGTGTATCTCCTTCCAGGAGGCGAGTCTCCCCTCACTGAAGAGTTGTGACATCATAATTCTGTGTGAAGCAGGGGAAGGGAGAGGACGTCGGCTCTGCAGCCCTCCTGCAGTGTTCTCGTGAGTGCAGAGTTCTCATGCTTCTGGCTGCATAAGCTCCTTGTAACCAGAGCCCCTGTATTGCTGTAACCAGATTACCTGTAATGGTGTAATCAATTATACACACAGCCTGAACTGATGGAACACATATGACGACTGCACACTGCCCCCCCCCCCCCCCCTCTGTTATCAGGCAGGAGGTAGATCAGACTGTATAAGGCTGTTTTATTTAGGGAGAGCACAGAGTATAAGGCTATGTTATATGAGGGGAGAGTGAATCTATCAGCTAGATAGTCAGTGATTGCCCAGATCGTTCTCCTTAGAGCTGGGAGATGAGTAGAGCCAGCAGCCCTCCGAGGCAGTTAGTTTCACTTTTGACTTACACAGCTCAGAGGGGAGTAAGCACAGAGTGCAGGCAGCCAATCACAGCACAGGGGCGTTTCCTGTCCGGGGTTGTGTCCGAACAGGATGAATGACATATTAGTCAGCCTATTACAGAAAAAGGGGGCGTGTCCCATCCAGCTGCGGCAGAAATAGCTATAGATGCACAGAAAATCTCATATCTGCTATACTAAGTGACTTAGGCAATGCAAACCAATTTCAAAAGTGCTTATTTTTACTATCCCCATCATTTTGAGATATGATCTTTGTAGCAAGAAAACCCCTTTAACTCTAAAAGATTAATCTTTGTTAGAAAGATAAACCAGCAAGGTTTGTGGTTTCTCACGGCAGGGAGTGACATCGCCATCCTGGCCAGAGCTGCTAGAGCAGAGAGAGGTAGTTGGTAACCTAGAAAACCTTATGTGAACAAGCAGGAGATAATAACTGCTCTAACTTTGAAAGAAAGCAAAATAAGAACTGTGAAGTACCGTATATACTCGAGTATAAGCCGAGGCACCTACTTTTGCCCCAAAAAACGGGAAAACTTATTGACTCGAGTATAAGCCTAGGGTAAAAAATGCAGCGGCTACTGGTAAATTTTAAAAATAAAAATGGATACCAATAAAATTACATAGGCAGTTTAATGTCCCCCATAGGCAATTATAGGCAGATATATGGCCCTATATGCAGGTATATGTCCCAAAAGGCACGTATATGGCCCCATAGGCATGTAATAGGCAGGTATATGGCCCCACACGCAGGTAATAGGCAGGTATATGGCTCCATACGCAGGTATAGGGCCGGCTGTAGGCAGGTATAGGGCCGGCTGTAGGCAGGTATAGGGCCGGCTGTAGGCAGTTTAGAAAAATAAAAAAACAATCACTTACCTGGCTCCCCGCTGCTCCGCCTCCTCGCTGTCCGACCTCCCGGGCGCTGTCCTTGGGTCTTCTCGGCACAGGCGGGTGACGTCATCAGCCGCGCACGCAGCATGATGACACACGCTGCCTGTGACGGGGGCTCCGGACGGCCGCGAGTCTGCGGCCGCCTGGAGGCCACTGCGGAGCACGGAGCGCTCGCTCTGGGCCCCGCAGTGGTATCTCTTCACCTATATGCGCTCCGGAGGAGTCGCATATAGGTGAAGGGATCGCGGACAGTGCCCGGGCCAGCGCAGCGTCCGGACACTGTGCGCTGTACTCGGCATTCTGCTATATGCGCTCCCTGAGGAGCCGCATATAGCTGAAGCGTCCCTGTCGGCGCACGGGCCATCGCAGCGCCCGAGCGCCGACAGTGACTCGAGTATAAGCCGAGGGAGATTTTTCAGCACATTTTTTGTGCTGAAAAACTCGGCTTATACTAGAGTATATACGGTATTTGGTAATGATCTTTATCTTTTGTCTACATGTTTAAAGCTAATCATTGATTTGGAAATACCCTTTTGAAGGGGTACATTTCTTGGTCTTGTCTCGACAGACAGGAAGTGAAAGGAAATACCCACTTGGCCAATCACTGGCCAGAGCGGTAACCAGCAGGCATCTACAGCCATTTACTATGTGTTGAAATGTCAAAATGGCACAGGATTAGTGAGATTAGTATTCCTTATTTTATTTTATTTTTTCACAGCGTCTGCTCTTTTGTTTAGAGAAAAATAATATCCCGCTGCCAGCAGCTTTTTAAGAATTTTTATAGGCATGAATAGTAAACCTAAGAAGTTGGGACCTGCTATTAAATGTCTAGCTAAATTGGCAACCTGGTTTCTGAGATTTATGAAGCTCTGGCTCCTCATATACTTGATTTGATAGCACGGTTTTGAACCATTTCTTTGTCCTGACACCTTGTTGCCTAATTTGGGGTATGACTAGTAAATCCAGTCAGTAAATGCATTCCCTAGTGAGGGTTTGGCTTCCTGCTATGTGCATAGTAGCCACCTGTCACCAATAAAAGGTTGCAACAGGTACACATCTTAGGAGGGCACCACATACTGCAGAAGGCATTGTCTAGTCCTTGGCTTATTTAAGAAATTGAAATAAAAGTGGTTTTCCAGGGTAGTTGGCGTTTGAGTGGGCCTATAATTGACAAAAACATCCCTGACTTGCACACCTCTATATTATGTTTTGTTAGTTTAAAAGGAAATGTGTGATATTTTTGTCTGTTTTGCACTTTTTGGTGTATTTGGGGGAAAAAAGTGTGTTAATCTTTTGTCAGGTTAGTCACTGTATGGCTTACCCAACAGGGATTCAAATGGCATCTAAAATTCTTGAAAGTGTGATCTAAAGTTTGCAATAGGCAACATAAATTTACATTTGACATGTATGTAACCTTAGAAATTAAAATCCATTAACCCCTGAATATAGCAAACGTGCTGCATGCTAGGAATATCTGCTAGAACATAAAACAATTGGGAGTGAGGAAAGGAATAACTGAACCAATAATTATTAGCAAAATAATCATTCCCTATAAAACGTATCATTAAAAGTTATCATAGCACTTAGATAAGAAATAGGAAATAAATAGTTACGTGCTAAAGATACAGCAAAACAAGTAACAACCGGGATCCAGAATTCTCCAGTTTCCATACTTCAAGTGTGGAAATGAAGAAGAGTTGTTTCTGTGGGAAGAAGTAAAATACAAGTAGACCTATCTCTGTGTTTTCACCCTGATCTTACCCTAAGACGGGCACTCACCCCGATAAGGACGGCCCCACACACTAATACTACTATCCCATAGGATTCATCCCGTATAAAGGTTAGTATCCGACTAAAACACAGATGCATATCATCTGTAATTCAAAGGACTCGTTAGTAGGTTTGCAAGGAGAGAGTTAAGCCAGCAAAGGCTGATATAGTCTACAGGGGCTGAGAGAGGCAACTTTGCTCAGGGTAAGGTTCCACCCTTAATAGTATCCACATTTAATTGTGCACAACACTCCATTTAAATGGAGAAACCAATCCTGTCCCAAAAAACTGCTCACCTGGTACTGGCGTCCAAAGTATTCTATTGTGGCTGCGCGTATGTTTGAAGTCACAATTATTGGGAATGCATATCATGAGCCCGTATGTATCTGCGTGTGTCTGATGTAAATGACGCGTGTACCTGTGGACATTGCCTGTAAAGATCATGCATGTGCTCATTTCAAGAGTATGTGCGCCTGAAGTAAGTGATGCAAGTATCTATGGCAGCAGAAAGGCGCAAAGTCGCAGAGACGGGAACGTCCATGTATGTGAAGAAAAGAACTGATTTAACATACACACAGGTGCAGTGCATAGTACCTGGTCACATGGTTAGCATCCCCAATAGTACATAGATCAATAAAAGTGCAAGTAGTGGGAGCTATTATTTCTGTGCTATATGGCAGTAATTTTATATGGGATCATTAAAAGTTATGTTTTATAAGGAATGATTCTTTTGATAATGAGCATCTGCAAGTTTGGGCATGTCCCCACGGCACGGGTTTTCGGCCGGTTTTTCAGCCGGTTTGCGGTTTTTCAGACCGCCTGAAAAACCGCCGAAAATGAGCACAATTGTGCTCTATGGAAAACCCGTGCAGCAGTCCCCACTGCACGGGTTTTCCGCCCGGCGGCAAAACATTGAGCAAGCACCATCTTCCGTCCGGTTTTCGGACGGAGTCTGTGCTTCTCAATGGGAGGGGGGAGGGCTCTTCTCCGCTCATCGCGGAGAAAAGTCGTCCCCTCTGCGGCCGTGGGGGACGGGCGCAATACAGGACAAATACCGGCCGGTATTTGTCCTATGCCGTGGGGATGCGCCCTTTCTGATGCACACCAGTGCACAGTGCTGCCAACCAGCGAGGTGCAGGTGATCAGTTAGCCATGTGGAGGAAAGGAATCCCATGTATCACTTAGGGTATGTTCAGACGCTTCTTTGGACGCCGTTTTGGGCGCTGAAAAAGAAGTGTCACGTCAATTCTGGAACCTTTTATAACGCTGTAAATCCCCATAAGAATCAATGGAGAGCTTCAAAACCTCGTCCAAAACCTTGGTGCATTTTTGCCGCATTTTTTGTTGTGGTTTTTGCCCTGGCTACTGGGTTTTTCAAAAAGAAATTTGTGTTGAAAACCTTGCCTGAAAGAGCAATGCAAAACCTCATCCAAAATCTTGTCTGAAAATGCACTTTTAAAGTGCTTTTCATACTAGGTATGGACGCTGTAAATTCAGCCTCCAAATCAGTCGTGTGAGCATACCCTTACAGTCAATAACACTGGTGGCTGAAATCTATGCTCGGGCGCATGTAGTGTGTGCTTAATATGGTTCTCCACGTAAAGGGGTTTTCTCATTACACTCTTGCAGACTTGAGCTGTTTCTGTCTGTTACAGCTTCAAATCCAGGGACGAGTTTCTCCTTTCAGTAGGCGGGTCTCCTCCCAGTGGGCGTGCCTTCCCTCACTGATGACTGGTTACATCATCATTGTGTGTGAGCAGTGGAAGGGAGAGGATGTCGCAACTCTACAGACCTCTTGCAATGGTCCGTTCTCATGCCTGCAGAGCTGTCACCTCCCTCCACAAGCTCCTTATAACCAGAACACCTGAATTACTGTAAACAGTTATACATACAGCGTGAAAGGAAGAAACAAATGTGAGAAATGCACTCTGCTCCCCCTTCCCCCTTTGTTATCAGGCAGGAGATAGAGCAGACTGTATATGGGTGGGGGAGCACAGGGTATAAGACTGTGTTATATGAGAGAGTGAATCTAGCAGCTAGAGACTCAGTAATTGCCCAGATCCTTTACATAGAGCCATCACTGGGAGAAGGGGCATAGAGAGATGCTGAGACAGCCTTTATTATACAGACACAGCCAGCAGAGGCAGCTTGTTTCACTTTCATTCTCTACAGCTCAGAGGGGAGTAAGCACAGAGTGCAGGCAGCCAATCACAGCACAGGGGGCATGTCCAAACAGGTTGAATTAAATTTCAGTCAGCCAATATTAGAAAAGGGGGCGTGGCCTGACCATCCGCTGCAGAAATAGCTATAGATGCACAGATTAGCTCATATCTGTTTTACTAAGTGATTTATGTAAAGCAAACCAATTGAAAAAGTGTTTATTTTTACTGTCCCCTTCATTAGAGATATGATCTTTGAAGCGAGAAATTCCCTTTAAGACAACCTCTACTGGTTAGAAGGGGCCTTCGACAATTACTTGATCGCAAAGTGTCCCCCCAGCTGGGAAATTACCCATAATTTGTAAGGAAATCTGGCAGTAAGTGTTGAATTCCCTTGCATCGCCACCACAGGATAAATGAACAGGGCCGGGATGGTGGGTAGGCAGAGATGGGTGATCGCTAGGGTGTCACCTCTGCCATAGAATAGAGGGGCACAGTTATGTACATATCATCACTATCATGACTTCTCAAGCTGCTGGCTGACCTTTTGAACTCACTGCTGTGCCCGCCCACGCACATGCCCCTTCTATGTTGCACGCCGCCGTCCTCTGCAGAGTATCTTCTCTCTCTGTGTCAAAGAAGCTGCTGCTCACCTCACTAAGACCCCTTTGCTGTCAACACTGCTGAGTGATATACACCAGGACAGGACTGTGATCTTCCAAAGTCCTGGACCGGACAAGAAAGTCAGTCACACGGAGGAGCGTAGGTGAGCTTATACTGCTCTTAGAGCTACTAGGTGAAGGGTAGACTGGGGAGGTCTAGATGGAGCCACTGGATTGAGGTGAATAACACATTGACATTTCAGGCAGGATCCTTTTCTGGGCTCTATAAAATGATTTGGATGGAGGACTGGCCTGTGGGACCCTGAACTGCAATGCCTGCTAAAACAGAGAGGTCTGCAAACTTAGTAATATACATTTTTGGTTACAATGAAAAGTGATATCCATGTGTAGATAAAACGGGATACACCATTCAGAATAGATTGTGTTCACAGGTAACCTTTTCCCCCTTCCTACACAGTGACCTATGAAGGCATCGCAGAGCATACCACAAAACTGTCTCGTAAAATCATCTCTTATTCATAAGTTTCTATGGTTCATGCGACTGCAGTAAAGCATATCGCAAAATGCTGTTTAAAGCATCTCTGACGAGCTGGCTGTCCCCATAATGATGTGCAAAAAAAAGATAAGAAAATAATTTGTCGGTATCTGGACATAATTGGTTACAAATATAGGGGATACATTCCGTTAAATACAGCTACCCCTGTTTCCCCGAAAATAAGACACAGTGCATTTTTTATGCAATTCAGAGTTTGGCTGCTTATGCTGATGTTTGTGATGAAATCACTACAGTATATTAATTTATGTTGATGTTTTGTTCAATAAATGTGAATTATTGTTCATAGAAAAAAAAAATCCCCTAAAAATAAGTCTTAGCTCGTCTTTAGGAGCAAAAATTAATATAAGACACGGTCTTATTTTTGGGGAAACGGGGGACTAAATTGATGACAAACCACATTGCAGCAATACATATCGGAATGATGTGGTTGCCGTTGACACTTGTATGAGCAGTATCATGAGTGACTCATTTAAGGTGCTACCTGTAGCTGCTACTTTATACTGAGCACACTCTGAGCAGGTATAAGTAATCTGCCCTTCATTGGCCTTTTTGCACCAAGTTGCATAGTATTGTTTTGAAGCGGCCATAAAAAGGACAAGAAATTGGGGTAATTATTACCAATCATGTAAGCTGAGAAGATGCATCTTCAAAGCCACATAGAGCACAAGGTGCATTTGCACATTTAAAATTTTTTTATTTTACTATTTAACCCCTTAAGCCGAACGCCTGAAAAGTAGTTAATGAACATTTTTTTAGTTTTTGCCTCTTTGCGTTTCAACAGTTGTAACTTTTTTATTTTTTCAATGACGCAGTTGGATGAGGCCTCGTTTTATTCGAGACAAGTTGTACTTTACGGGGTAATAGTTTAAGTTCACTTATAAATAATTGCATTATTTTTTTTTTTTTTTTGTTTAATTTTTTTTTTTTACACCATTCACATTTCATGCTTAATAACTTGTTTAATTCTACAGGTTATTACGGTCATGTGGATACCTAATATGTGTAGGTTTTTTTGTGTGTAATTTATGCACAATTATTTTTTACTAAACATTTATTTTAATTTAATTTTTTTTTTTTCTTACACTTTTTTTGTTTTTTTTTTCTTTTTTTTTTGACTCCTATGAAGGGAGAACTGTTTTACATTTTTTTAACTTTTTTTTTTTTTTTACACTTAGTAATGTATTAGCATATTCATATATGCTAATACATTCTAATCTGTGTCACTTGGACACAGGTAGTAATCAGGACAGCACACAGTGTGTCCAGGTCACTTGCTTCATACATAGACAGCTCTGGGGCTACTCTAGGTCCCCAGGGCTGACTGTGCAGCCGTTCCCCGGGGCTGTGTCGGGTGACCGGGTGTTCTGATCACCCGACAGAGCAGGGAAACCCTTTGATTGCGCTGCGGTAACGCACCGCCGCAATCAAAGGGTTAAAGCACTGGGTTGCGGAGGTTTCCTCCGGTGCTCGCAGGACATGCTCTGGGATCGGGGCTTTGTAGTACAGCCCTGATCCCAGTGCAATTGCGGCGCCGGGAGCCGCAAACCCCGATGTCTGCAGCGACGCCAAAAGACATTGCTGCAGACGAAGGTCCCACACTAGCCGACGTCAAAAGACAGTGCGCGGTCGTTAAGGAGTTAAAGAAGTGTTCCAGGAAGTTGCCCCTACTCCTCACCAAGAAAAAAAAAAATCCCAAAAGGTTTACCTAAGTCTTCATTCATCTCATCTCTCAGTGATGTTTTCAGTGTTCATTTTGTGCGTTTCCTGAGCTGTTTGTGGCCTCTCTGCACTGCAGCTTAGGAGCAGCGTTCCACATGTGTAAGTGGTTTTCCTTTTTGCCCTACAAAACTACGAGCCTCAGAATCCTTTGCTGTGCTTTGTCCATCTTCCTCCTTCCCAGCCTCAGTCTTGCTGTACGTCACCGGTTTCATATCTCATGTGGAAAGCAATGGGAGGCAGCACCAAAGGAGTGCGGCTTCAAAGCCTGTCCTAAAACCAAACACTTCTTGTCTCCTTGACTGGACACGGAGCTCCTGTGTGAGGAGAGACATAACTACTGAGCTTCCTGTCCTCAAATAGCTGATGTAGAACCGCAGGAACCCATAGAAAAGTATGTTAACTCCTTAACAACTGCCCACCAACTTTAGACCTCGGCTGGTGCAGGTCGTCCATCTGCAGCGATGTCTTTTGGCGTCGCTGCAGACATCGGAGTTTGCGGCTCCAGGTGCCGCAGCTGCATTGAGATCGAGGCTGTACTACACAGCCCTGATCCCAGAGCATCCCTGCGAGCACCGGGAAGCAGGGGAATCCTCCGCTCCCCGGTGCTTTAACCCTTTGATTGCGGCGGATTGTCACCGCAGCGCAATCAAAGGGTTTTCCTGCTATGTCGGGTGACCCGACAGAGCCCGGGGAACGGCTGCACAGTCAGCCCTGGGGACCTAGAGTGGCCCCAGGACTGTCTGTGTAATAAGCCAGTGACCAGGACAGACTGTGTGCTGTCCTGATCACTGCCTGTGTCAGACTGACACAGATTATAATGTATTAGCATATATGAACATGTTAATGCATTACTAAGTGTAAAAAAAAAAAAAAAATGTAAAACAGTTCTTCATGGGATTTAAAAAAAAAGTGTAGAAAAAAATGAATGAAAAAATAAAAATAGGTATTTAATAAAAAATAATTTTGCATATATTACACACACAAAAAACCCTACATATATTAAGTATCCACACGACCGTAATAACCTGGAGAATTAATATAACAAATTATTAAGTGTGAAATGTGAATGGTGTAAAAAACAAAAAAAAAACCTGCAATTATTTATAAGTGAACTTAAACTATTCCCCCATAAAGTACAACTCGTCTCGAATAAAACGAGGCCTCTTCCAACTGCGTCATTGAAAAAATAAAAAAGTTACAACTGTTGAGACGCAAGGAGGCAAAAACGAAAAAAATGTTCTGGTCATTAAAGGGGCTGTCTCACTACATCGATTCATCTTAATTCAGTCCTGTTTTCTTGGTTTCACTTTGAATTCAGGGGTGTGTTTACTGGCTTGAACTAGGCTGCAGTAGAAGCCAGGTCTGTAGCTATAGCAACCAGTGCTGGCAGACTATCAGGATAGATCAAACAGGTCTGTAGCTATAGCGACCTAAGGAGCTGATTCAGCTCATACAAGAGGGGATATCTAGGAATAGGTAGGACACTGTTAATGGACATATATTGCAAAGGGACTTGTTTTTGCAAGATCTTTAATATAAAAAGCAATCCTTGTAGTGAGACAAACCCTTTAACTACTTTTCAGGCGTTCGACTTCAGGGGTTAAAGTACATAACCAAAGTGATCTTACCAGCTCTATGTGTTTTTGTTCTCTACTACTTTTGGTACAAGCAATCCTCTCTGTTACAGTTTATCAGCTCTTGATGTTTTCTATTTGTTTGTTTTTTAATTTTAGCATCAGATTATACTGCACGTGTCTGTTTCTACACTTAGCTTTGTTTTGTCAATGAGTCGAATTCTTGGAACAGCACAGGCCTGTACCCAGTGTCTGCACAATGTGTGCGAGCAGCCCTCTAGCCCACATCACCTGCTTCTCTCAGAGCGAGCACAGTCTCCTCTGTTCACAGCGACTTTCTGCAGCCATGCACCAGACAGATGGTTTGACTTTGTGAGGAACACCTCCCTGCCATCACACCTCCTCTGTGGCCTCAAAAACGACCTCATGGGGGGTGGAACAGATTGTTGGGAGCTGGCTATTGAGAAAAAGCATGCTACTGGTTTGCTGCAGGCCTACTTTCACTGTACATTCCAAACTCTCTTGGAATAAGCCTTTCTAAAACTCTCAGCCGGAAAGAGCTTTATTGTGTTGTTGCTGTTGTTGATGACGCGAGTGTTAAGACAGTGCATGTGACCTGTAGCTTGATCTCCTCAATGATCAGTTTTATCCAATATAAACAGGAGTACATGAAAGTCACCTTGCTCTCTACCTCATTTTAGTAACATTGTACTGACTGTTATACGGAATAGGTTTTGTAGCCAGCAGACTTCAATTTTGTGGCTTTTCTTTAACATATTTTTAACAGAATGAGCTGTAATTTTTTTTAAAAATGTGAGAAACTGTTAGGCAATGATCACACGGCTTATTTCAGAACGTATTTACGTCGGATTGCCGATCGTAAATACGTTCCGAAATCAGGTGCAAATCAGTTTCAAATAAGTGGCACTAAGTGTGGCACGTATTTGGAACTGATTTCCCGGCGGATTCACCATCCCCATTCATTATAGGTGGTGAATCCGTCCGGAAATAATTGACATGCACATTGTTATTGCGGCCGCAATCCGGAACGGAAATAAGTGTCGTCTGAACGACGACACGTGTTTCCCATTAAAATCAATGTAAGACTGCCAGTTACTTGTTTGTAACTGATTTCGCAACGGATTTGCAGCTGTAAATACGGCTGCAAATCCGTTGTGAAATAAGCCGTGTGAACATGGCCTTAGGGGCCGTTCACACGGCGTGTTTGGATACGATTTTGAATCCGTGTTGAATCCAAAAATCGCATCCAAAAACGCAGCGGCAATCGGATCATTGACGGATCCAATACGTATCGCAGCTGCGTGTTTGGCAGGGCTGTGGAGTCGGCAAGCCGAAGCCCCGACTCCTCAATTTCCCAAACCTCCGACTCCCGACCCCCTCATAAATGGCGCATGTTTAAGTAATAACTTTACTGTAGTAAAATGGTAACATCAGGCTGTTTATCACCTTATGATACAATAATCAAGCTATTTAGGTAGAACAGACACTTACAAGCAAAAGGGTTAAGGCATGTTCACACGGCTTAAAATGGGCCGTATTTCGGTCCTTAATTACGCGCCGAAGTGCGCCAATTACGGGCCGAAAACTGCCCATTCATTATGGTAATTCACAGTTCTCATAGAGAACTATGGATTACGTCTCCTCTCCCCGCCCGGCAAAGCCGCCGCGGGGGGATAAATTTGAATTGTGAATTACTTGCGGCGTATACGCGCCGCTGGAAATTTATATCTATGGGCCGGCGAAGTGCCGGCCCCCTGCTCAGTCCCCCGCTCCCGCCCCGCCCCCGGTCACATGGTGTAATTGCGGGGCGTAATTACGCCCTGCAAATACACCGGGTGAACATAGCCAAACAATGGTTTGATCTTTTGAACACGTGTGGGTCGAGTTGAAGAAAAAGCTGTATTTGTATCCAAGTCCAGTCTGCACCAACATTGGGAATGTGTAGAAGAGATCTGGGATCAGATTTTGGTCAAGATATGCTTGAATCTGATTCAGAGCCCAGAAGGATTCAGGCAGAGCTGAAAGCCAAAGGGGGATTCACCAAATACTAACAAAATAATAAAAATTAACAATTTGATTTTTAGGAGCAAAATTGTAACTAATAAGATGCTAAATACTTGCAAGTCAAATGAATGTATAAGATAGGTAATATTACTGTATATAAAATTACAGTATACTCATGTACAAAGCTGTAGTGGATGGTGAGATATGGAGCCTGAAAGTTACAAGTTCAAACCATTGTTAACATTTTGCTTGTCAGTGTAAAATATATTTATTGGATATGACTTTAGGACACAAAAAAAAATGTAAATATGCAAAACACTGCAGGAACATTTGTGGAGTCTTTGAATTTGTTCTGAGAAATAGTATCGCCTCCATCAGCTCCTGCATAGATGACCTCACATCTGATCTCATTATTTCCAGGCTAGAGAACGGCCTCTCTATACTAACTTGGGTTGGGGGCAAAGCGGTGACCACCGGGGCAACATCTCTAACAATGTCAGGGGATAAAGGAATTGCCTCAGCCACAGTTAGTTTTGATGAACGGTTAAACTCTTCTACTTCTTTGAAAACAGGTGAAAAATTTTGCTGAAATCTGTTTGCCCTGGGAGCAGAATCTTTTTCCCTGGGGCAGTGCTTTGCCTGCTCCATGTCATCAATTACACTCCTCATGTGATGAGGCTGAAGATATGGGAGCAGTAGCAGTGGCCGGACCAAATTCCTCTTGCTCTTTGCATCGAACTAATTGGACCAACTAATTATATATTGTCGGAGTTGGTCCATTTTATGACGACTCCGACTCTTGCAAAATAGCCACCGACTCCAACTTCACAGCCCTGGTGTTTGGATGCGTGTTTGATGAAGCAGGATCCCACCCTATAGTTCATTATGGGGCTCCTGCTGCGTCTTTCGGATGAAGAATTGACATGTCAATTCTTGGAACGGATCAGATAGATGGATCCGAAAGACTGAGTGAGACATGCATCGGTGATCATTCGTATGAATGCCGATGCGTGTCTCATAGTAAAAGCAATGTAAGTCTCAGTGCTATTTATTAGATACATGTAGATACGTGTGACAGATGGATCCAAACAAGTATGGCAAAACGTATGTTCACACGGACTCAACACGCTGTGTGAACATAGCCTTAGGCCCGGTTCACACGGCTTATTCAAGCCGTAATTGCGGGAAAGATCCCGCCCGCAATACGGCTTGAATAAGGGGCGGGGCTGGGGGCGCGGCGGGGGAGCTGCCCGCTGGCCCCATAGACAATGCCTTATTTACGGCGCGTACGTCCCGTAAATAATGTGCATGTCACTTTCTCCCCCCGCGACAGATTTGCCGAGCGGGGAGGAGCGACTGAATCCATAGTTCTCTGAGAACTGTGGATTACCGTAGTTACTGGGACAGATTGGAGCCGTACTGAAGCGCAAATACAGCGCGCAGTACGGCTCCAATCCGTCCCAGAATAAGCCGTGTGAACGAGGCCTTAGACTGCATTTTATATTTATTTTTTTTAATTTGTTTTATTCATTGGCTGAGCAGAAATGGTGCATAATTTTTGCTTGTCTGATATCCTTTATAATTATATCTTTCCTAGATAACATAGAGAAAGTAAAGATATAAGAAACCGCCTAATATTGTCTTGTATCACCTTGGGCCTCATTTGTTTTTAGTCTATACTGCAGTGGACAAAAAACGACTAGAAAACCAAATAGTAAAAACGTTCATAAAACTGAGTTTTTTTTGTCCACTGCCTGTGAAATGGGGATCAAAATTGCACGTGTTTTTTTTTTTTTTTTGGAAGTGTCTTTTGAAAAGCTCCGCTTTCAATTCTTTTTCTACTCTGAAAAGATAGTGGCTTAATTTTGATTGGTTATTATGGGTAACAAGGACAGTCTTGCAGTTTTAATAAATAACGCCTACTATTCTGAAAGTGAAAAAAATAGAATTAGAAGCTCTAATTGGTTGCTGTGGGTTTTTTATAAATGAGGCCTACTGTTCTGTTGCTGTAACTCATCTTCATCACGAGACATGGACACTGTATAGTCCACAGGAATTAGCAGTGTAAGAATTCTTTACAAAAGTAAATACTGAAAATGTCATTGTGTAAAATGTCATAAACCCTGCCATACATATAGGCAGGGCAATTCAAAAAGGACAGAGCAAAATTATAGTGTCCGTGCTCATAACCGTTGTATGTAATGCAAATCACATGAAACACTCTTTATCCCGGTTTTATCTATACACTCCAAATGTTCAACATACAGTATGTGTATGACTAAACCAGTTTTGCTTTGACTTTGTCACCAGTCTTTGATCAGTTATGTTATATATGTGTGTACGTTTATTCTAATAATAATTATATATATATATATATATATATATATATATATATATATATATATATATATATATATTAGCACAAAAATTGGGTCATACTAAAAGGCATGAAGAAAAAGAATGAACATTATTACTAAGTAATAAAGAGCTAAGGAGAAGTAAAGAAGGTTTTAAGGGCTAAATAATGATTGATTGAATAAATAGAATATAAGATGAGTTTATATTAAAATGAACACATATTCCATGTAAGCAGATGCCTAGCACTTTACCTGTGCCTAATAGGTGGGGAATGAACAGGATAAATAGGCAGCTTAGAGTGAAATGAACGCATATTCCACCTAAACAAGTGCCTAGAACTTTACCTGTGCATGATAGTGGGGAATGAACAGGATAAATAGGCAGCTTAGAGTGAAATTAACACATATTCCTAGGAAACAGGTGCCTAGCAGATAACCTGTTTGTGATAGGTGGGGAATGAACAGGCTATATAGGCAGTTTAGAGCGAAAAGTTGCTAGGCACCTGTTTAGGTGGAATACGTGTTCATTTCACTCTAAACTGCCTATATATCCTGTTCATTCCCCACCTATCATGCACAGGTAAAGTGCTAGGCACCCGTTTCTATGATATAATTGTTCATTCCACTATAAACTTATCTTGTATTCTATTTATTCACTCTTTTATTTAGCCCCTGAAACCTTCTTTGCCTCTCTTTAGCTCTTTATTACTTAGTAATAATGTTCATTCTTTTTTGTTCATGCCTTTTAGTATGTCCCCAAAAAATTGTTAATTGTATATAACCTGAGATGCAATAGAACTGCTAATGTGTGGTGTTGAGCTGGAATACTTGGTCTTCCATCTGTTTGGCATAGAAATCCCATTGCACGTTATTTAATCTACATCTACAGATGGTTGTGGAGCAGTGGTAATAATCCTAATCACTGCTGCAGTAAACTATGAGTGTTACTTCTAGGACCTGTACCAGTCATGAATATATTGGCATATGGGGAGTTGAAATAACTGGCTGAATTGTAAGTTATAAAAAAAAATCTAGCACTTGCTATTTTTGATATATTTCCCCCTTTTTTTAAGCAGATGTCATGAATTTAATAACTGGGCACAGAAAACTGATATATTTTTTTCATCCCCCCCCCCCCCCCTTTATACAGATCGTGGCTTTTTACATTTTGTTTTCTATACATGATTCTAAAGGCAGCTATCTTACCTGAGCTGCTTTTATTACCACTGAAAATCCGATTGTTTTGCATGCTCTTAGACCTGTAGTCTACACAGGTGTGTTTTTTCTGATCGTTTTCTGGCGCCGGCGGTTTTAGGAACATGTTGTAAAAACCGCCGGCGCTTGGCATCTTTACATCGGTTTCAAGTACATTCAATTGTACAAAAACCGAAAACCTACTGCGGTTTATGCGCAAAACGTGACAAAAACCACGGTCATGCATCGGACAAAAAACGGTCGACTTTCGGACGTTTTTTTTTTTTTTTTTGTCTGTCCAGTGCTGTGTGTTCTTGGCCTTACTCAGTGTGAACTAGCTATTTCCTCTATCTTTGCAACAAATAAGCCTCTATTCACATTGATGTCCTGGTTCTCTTTGGTCAAAAAATGCACAGATAAATGTGACATTTTACTATATTATTGATCAAAAAGTCTGGAGCTAAAAGATTTTAACACTAAGGCTATGTTCACACGGCAGTAATTGTGGGACGTATTTCGCCCTCAATTACGCCGTGGGCGCGGGAGCCCGCCGGCCCCATAGACATTTACGGCGCATATTCACCGTGAATAATTGACATGTCACTTCTCACATTACGCCGAGCGGGGAGAGGAGACGTAATCCATAGTTCTCTATGAGAACTGTGGATTACCGTAATGACTGGGACGTGTCTCGCCCTGTATTTAGTGCAGTACGGTGCGAAATACAGGGCGAGATACGTCCCATTTTAAGCCGTGTGAACATAGCCTAAGGCTTTATCCACACAGCAGAGGACAAAATACTTGTTGGATTCTAATCGGAATCCGACCAGTATTTTACACTCCGTTTTCCCTTTTGCCGCGGTTTTCTGATTTCGTCCGTCCCATTCAATTGAACAGTACTATAATCCTCTGTTTTCAAGTGAAATTTGGTGGATTATAGAACTTTCTAAGTTTTTTAACCCAGTTTTCATATTTGAGTTCCAACTTCAATAGAAAATCCAAGCTGTAGTCCACACAGCTTGGATTTTCTGAAGTCTATGGGGATGATTTACAGTGGGATTTTTGCAGATTATAACTACCGAATCTGTTTAAAAATCCAACCGTAATCACTGTTGTGTAGATGTAGCCTTAGGCTATGTCTACACAGCATATGTTAAAATGGCGTCTAAAATTCGATGGCATTTTAACATTTAACATTGCTGTAACGCAGTTTTAGGCGCGGTTTTTTTTTTTTTTTTTTTCGGCCCAGTACGTTGATTGTACGGGAATCCAGCGAAAGATCCAACAGGTTTTAAAATCTGCCAGAATCCGACGGATTTCAAAACAGACTAGAAAAAATCACTGCTGTGTAGACAACAGCATGGATTTTTTATTGCTGTCTATGGGACACTGGTTACATAGTTACATAGTTTGTCAGGCCGAAAAAAGACATACGTCCATCCAGTTCAGCCCATTTATTAAACTGTTGCTAAAGTGTTGATCCAGAGGAAGGCAAAACTCCCATAAGGTAGAAGCCAATTGACCTCATGTTAGGGAAAAAATTCCTTCCTGACTCCAATCTGGCAATCGGAATAAATCCCTGGATCAACGACCCTTCTCCAGAATCCTAGTCACTATAACTTGTTATGTTATCACTCTCCAGAAGTGCATCCAAGCCCGTCTTGAACTCTGTTAGTGAATTCACCATGACAAGTCCCTCTGGCAGAGAGTTCCACAGTCTCACCGCTCTAACAGTAAAGAATCCCTTTCTATGTTTATGTAGAAACTTTCTTTCCTTAAGACGTAGAGGATGCCCCCTTGTTCTAGATACAGTCCTGGGTATAAATAAATCTTTAGCGAGATCTCTATATTGGCCCTTAATAGGTTACCGTCGGATTTTCGGCAGAATCTAAATACTGAATCCTGCAAAATCAAACCAAAAACCAGTGCTGTGTAGACGTAAACTGCTATTGCTGTCTTCTCTGTAGTCACTATGAGTTGCCTTCATCTTCTCTTGTTTCACTTCTCTATAGTTGCAGCCAAAAGTTTTGAGATTTACACATATTTAGTGTTTTTTTTTTTTTACAAAGTTTGCTGCTTCTGTGTTTTAAGATCTTTTTAGTCCAGAGTTTCTATGCTAAAGTACAATTAGATGTATTTTATTAATAAACTTTTATTAACAAATGCATCGTTTGTGCAGAGACTCAATATTTCCCGACTATTTTTCAAGACTTTTGCAACTCGCCCTGGCATGCTGGATATCCGCTCTTGTGCTAATTCCAGAGTGATGGCAAGCTATTTGTCTAATCAGTACTTTGAGTTTATCAAAATTTTTGTTTTTTTTTTTCATTTTTTTTTTTTAATTTTTTTTTTTTTTAAGCTGACCACAGGTTCTCAATGGGAATGAGACCTGTGGAGCTTCCTAGCCATGAATTCAATATTTCAATGTTTTGTTCACCAAGCTACTTGATTATCATTTTTGCCATGTGACATGGTGTTCCATCACTGTTGATCACCAAATTGCTCCTGGATTGTTGGAAGACGTTGCTCTTTGAGGATGTTTAGCCTATGAGGATGTTCAGCTTATGGACACACATTCTTTATTCATGGTGTGTTCATAGGCTAAACTGTAAATGAGCCAATTCCTTTGATTGAAAAGCACACCCACACATGAATGGTCTCTGGTTGCTTTACTGTTTGCATGGCACAGGACTTCAAAAAATGTCAAAGAAAAAAATCCTATCATAAAACAAATTTTATTAATGTAAATACACAAAGACAAAAGTAATAAAAAAATAAACATATATAAATGGCAGTACTGTGGACAAAGCCTCTTAAGGAGTAGTATGCAAAACAAATATGAACACTAAAACTGTAAAGATGAGAACAATAAGAAGTAGAAAGCTCAGAGTGGGATATACAGAATCATTACAAAGAAAACCTAATGGTAAGAAAAGTAAGGCCAGTAACGATACCCTACACAGTGAGCAAATAGTTAATGAAAGTGAAGCATGCAGACCAAAACTGAGGCACAAAACCCCAACACAGTTTTCACCACCCGGCTTGGTCAGTCTGAAAGGGACTCATTCAGAGAAAATCACTTTAGGCCTAGTTCACATATGTGTCTGCGGTTCTGTTCGGAGTCACTTTGCATCGGTGGAATTGGATCTGTTTCATGACCGACACCAATGGTGCCCGATAGACCCTATTGACTACAGTGGAGTTATTTAGCTTCCAACGTATTAATGGAGAAAATACGGCAGCATGCTGCACTTTTTTTTTCATGATTTTATTTTACTCTGTGATGGAGGCTCTGAATCGAACCTCCGATGCAGATGTGAACTGGGCTTTACCTAGTAGAGGGATTGGACTGCAGAAGACTGTGGTAAAGTTATTTTCTCTGATGCAGCCCCCTTTAGACTGTTCAGAATATCTGTAGAATGATTGCTATCAGAGCTGTGGAGTCGCAGTCCATTTTGGTGTAGTCAGTCATTATAAAATGGACTGACTCAGACTCCCAAAATATATCATAAATTTTTCCAGTTAGTTTGATGCAGTGCCAGGAGTAAGAAGAATTGGGTCTTGCCAGTGTTACTGCTCCCATTTCTTCAGCCTCCTGAGTTTCATTTTTAAAAATATTTGGATGCCATGGAGAAGGCAAAGTGTTGCCTCAAGAGAAAAGTTTCTGCTCCCATAGCAAACAGATTGACCAGATTTCAGCGACATTTTTCTCTTGCTCTCAAAGAAGTAGAAGAACATCCATTCATCAAAACTGACTGTGGCTGAGGCAATTCCTTTATACCCTGACATTGTTAGAAATGTTGCCCCTGTGGTCACCACTTTGCCACCAACCCAAGTTAGTGTAGAGAGGATGTTCTTTAGCCTGGAAATAATGAGTTCAGTTTTGAGGTCATCTATAAAGGATCTGATGGAGGTGATGCTATTTCTCTGAACAAATTAATAGACTCACTCAACACATGTTATTCAGTATGTTTTTGTTCTTTCCCACTTACTGCATAGTGTTTTACTTATTTACAATTTATTAAAGTTTTTGGTGTTCTAAAGTTGTATCCAATAAATATTATTATTATTATTTTACACTGACAAACAAAAGGGTAACAGTGTTTTGAGCTTGTGACTATCTCACCATCCGCTGCAGCTTTGAACATGAGGCTACCATCATTTTTTAGACGTATCTTGGTTATCTTATACGTTACTTTGACTTGCAACTTTTAAGCATATGCTAAGTTATGCAGATTCTTGTCATGTTACTGTTTTTGCTCCCGGTGGTGGAACAATCTTTTTCTTCTTGTTACTACAAATTACAATGTGCTCTCACATTTCCTAATAGCTCAGTGTGTTGTTAGGCTGATTCCCAAGTGAAAGGTAACTGGTTCGAATACAGTAGAGGAGCAGCCATGAAGAAGATTTCCCAAGAAAAGAGAAACGGCATCATCCAGGTCATTGGTGGCCTCTGGGCCAAGGAAATTACCAAATTGCATCATGTGAGGCCATGACAGCTGGAAGAATATGAAATGAGATCCATCCATCCATTCAAAAGTCAAGAGGTGGACGTCCAGGCAAAATATCAGAACTGATAGACCTTGTGATGAGCGACTTGTTGACTCTAACACGCCAGACACAGCAGTGGAGGTGGCTCGTATGATTTGTAAGAGAGAGTTCACAGACGTCCATGCAAGCATCATGCAACATGTATTTCACAGGTCTGGAATAATGGCCGAAAAAAGGTGAAGAAGCCTCAACTTCAATCTCATCATAAGAAGCGATGGCTCGAGTTTACCAAAAAAAAGTACAAAAAGTGGAATGTAGAAGATTGGAAATGGATAATCTGGAGCGATGAGACGGAAGTCAATAGTCTAGACTGTTGATTGCGAATGGGTCTGAGAGATTCAAGGGAAAAGGGGGGCTAATGGATCAAGAAATTGAAAGACCTGTAAAGTTCGGTGGAAGAAGCCAGATATGGGGTTGTTTCACAGCCCAAGACATTGAATACTTGACCGGGATCAATGGTGGTCTCAATGCTGAGCTATATTTGAGTATCCTACAAGATCAGTTACTTAGTATACTCAAGTACTATGGGTATGAAAAGGACGACATAGTGTTCTAGCAGGACAATGACCCAAAGCATATGTCGAGTTTTGCGAAGAAATGATTCAGTGACAATGAAGTAAAGTTGCTGCATTGGCCCCTGCAGTCCCCAGACCTCAACCCAAACAAACACTTGTGGGAAGAGTTGAAGAAAAAGCTGTATATGTACCCAAGTGAGTCAACCAGTGTGCACCATTATTGGGAACATGTAGAAGATACCCGGGATCAAATTTTGGTTGTGATATGCTTGAATCTGATCCAGAGCCCAGAAGGATTCAGGCAGTGTGGAAAACCAAAGGTGGATTTACAAAATTCTAACAAAATAATAAAAATTAATATTCTGATTTTTATGAGTAAAACAGTAACAATGCGATTACATGACAAGAATCTGCATAACTAAGCAGATGCTAAATAGTTGCAGATCAAAGTTATGTATGAGATCGGTAAGATGATTGTCTATAAAATTCTGGTAATTTCATGTTCAAAGCTGTAGTGGATGGTGAAAATCAAAAATTCAAAACATTGTTACCTTTTTGCTTATCAGTGTCTGTTCTACCTAAATAGCTTGATAATTGTACCATAAGGTGATAAAAACCCTGATGTTACCATTTTACTATAGGAAAGTTATCACTTAATTATGCACCATGTACTCTACGGCCCTGCTTGGTACCATAAATCCTGTGTCCTGCTGATAGAAGCAATATACAGAAAAAGTTAATGGCAGTGGCAGTGAGGTGGTGGTGAATTTAAATATTTTTACATAGATTAAATCGATGACAAAATTAAAGTGCATTTCTGTTCTACTTCTCTTTATATGTAGAGTTAGTCAGTGGCGATGTCGGATGCAGTGTTTGTGGCCTGTACAATGCTAATGCCATGTTAACAGGATTTAGGTGCAGACTTTGCCAACATTCTGTAGTTGATGTACGTTAATAGGGTATTTTATACCTCATTCATATGCAGTAAAAAAATCTGTGTGGAATAATGAATGCAGTGCAGATCTTAAAATCCATAGCATGACTGCATGGAAAAAGCTCCAGAATAACCCCTATAGGTGACAGTAGGTCTTAAGCCGAACGCCCGAAAAGTAGTTAATGACCAGAACATTTTTTTAGTTTTTGCCTCCTTGCGTTTCAACAGTTGTAACTTTTTTTTTATTTTTTCAATCACGCAGTTGGATGAGGCCTCGTTTTATTCAAGACGTTGTACTTATAAATAATTGCAGAATTTTTTTCAAATTTTTTTGTTTTTTTTAAATTGTTTTACACCATGCACATTTCACACTTAATAATTTGTTAGATTAATTCTACATGTTATTACGGTTATGTGGATACCTAATGTGTAGTTTTTTGTGTGTGTGTAATGTATGCACAATTATTTTTTATTAAATATTCATTTTTATTTTTTTTATTCTTTTTTTTTTTACGTTTTTTACTTTTTCTTTTTTTAAATCCCATGAAGGGATAACTGTTACTTGTTGTTTTTTTTTTTTTTTTAACACTTAGTAATGTATTAGCATATTCATATATGCTAATACATTATAATCTGTGTCAGTCTGACACAGGCAGTGATCAGGGCAGCACACAGTCTGTCCTGATCACTGGCTTGTTACACAGACAGCCCTGGGGCTACTCTAGGTCCCCAGGGCTGACTGTGCAGCCGTTCCCTGGGCTCTGTTGGTCACCGGGTGTTCCAAAAATCGGACAGAGCAGGGAAACCCTTTGATTGCACTGTGGTGATGATCCGCGGCAATCAAAGGGTTAAAGCGCCAGGGAGCTGAGGTTCCTCTGCTCCCTGGGGCTCGCAGGAGCTGCGCTGGGATCAGGGCTGTGTATTACAGCCCCGATCCTAGTGCTGCTACAACGCCGGGCGCCGCAAACTCCGAAGTCTGCAGCGACGCCAAAAGACATTGCTGTAGACGAACGACCTGAAATGCCTGCCGTCAAAAGACGGCGGCGGTCGTTAAGGAGTTAATCACATGCTGATCTGCTGACAAATCAGATTTGAACATTTTTTTGAGAAATTCACAAATGTGAATCTGACACGAGTGAACATAGCCTCAGAAAATCCTGGATACTGCTGGAAGTACATGAGGACTAGAGTGAGATTCACTGGTGTAGATGATGCTTCTGTGCAGCACAAGCTAAAGTGCGCTAATCATATAGACTGCTTCCGTAATGCAGGCGCTTTTAATGTGCCGGCTGTTCATGGCATTGTAAACAGTGAAGAGGATCTACGCCTAATCTCGTGTAACTGCAGTAGTGGAGCTTCACTTTAAATTGTGAGCAAATAGAAAAGCAGGCCTGCACTTGAACAGCCTATGATTCAAGGCCAAGTAGGGATTACTAGAATACATGTTTCAAAGGGATTACGTTTAATTATGTAAGGATTAACAAATAGTTTTAATTATTTGTACCACGTGATACATTCTAAAAAGCTTTAAACTGTACTTATTTTTCTCCGAAAACATTGGCTGATGAAGATACTTTCAATTTTGCTCAGCTATTTAATTAAAAATACGTTACCTGCTTGGTGCACAGCAGTTTTCTAGGAAATCGACATAAGTCAAGGTTATGTGCACAATTGGTGATTGTTCTCTTGGAAGTAGATCACTTTGGCAGGGCAATGTCAAGCAGATGGTGTGAAAAGTGCAGCAATGTGAAAGCCAAGTCACTTGACATGAGAGGAGAGGAGGCTTTTTGGTTTCTTGAGCGCTCCAAATGATGCTGTTTCTTTGCTTCAATGTCTTGTAAACACCATGTGTACAGGAAATGATCAGCAAGTGAATCAGTCTTATTTTGCTGCAGATTTGAAGAAAAGCTACGTAGCAAATGTCTGTGAGTTTGTGTGTGATGACTGTATCTTGTCTATTTCCTTTACAGTTTGCTTTTCTATTCAAAATAGTCTCAAGTAAAACCATCTTCAGTTCTGAAATTGAATTCAGTCCATATCTTTAGTCTACCCCATCTTATTCTTTCGTAGAATATTTTATTAGTATCAAGTCATTTACTGCATGTTTTCTAACTATATTTGGAACAATAAATTGTGTGAATGCATTTTGTTCCTTTTGTGATTTTTTTTTTTTTTCTTCTGATTTTCTCCAAAAAATGAAAAAAACTAAACACAAAATGTGTAATAAATCCTATAAGACAAAGTCATAGATATACTCTGCTGGGAGTACTACGGTAGATCTTCATAGTAGTTTCTTAATGTAGACTACATAAGTGACAGGGTTGGCTCGTTCATAGCTAGTCTTTATGTTCAGGATGTTTAGAAAGTATGTAGGTTTTATTTCTCATGTTACAGTCTTATTTAAAGGTGGGCTTATCATGGTAAAACTGGTACCTCACAGGTAAACAAATAATGGTACACTGGTGCCATGTTACCCATAACTGCACCAAAGACCGCAGTGTACCTCCCCCAGCCGTGCCAAACGTGCACCACAACACACCTCCCCTAGCAGTGCCAAGTGTGCACCGCAAAACACCTCCCCAGAAACACCAATGCACCAATACTATTGTGCACTGTAAGGGCATGTCCCCACGGCACAGGTTTTCGGATGGTTTTTCAGATGGTTTGCGGTTTTGCAGACCGCCTGAAAAACCGGCGGCAAACGAGCTCAATGGGGCTCTATGTAAAACCCATGCAGTGGGGACTGTTGTTTGCCGCCCGAAAAAGATTGAACATGCACATTCTTCCATCCGATTTTCGGACGGAATATGTGCATGTCAATGGGAAGGGGGAGGGCTTTTCCCCGCTCATCGCGGAGACGGCACTAAAATAGGACAAATACCGGTCGGATAAACCGACCGGTATTTGTCCTCTGCCGTGGGGACGCGCCCTAAAAGAACTCCAAAGAGCAACACATACCTCCCTCAGTTCAGTATAAGATATGTGGCAGTGATGTTTTATACCTATTCAATGAGTCTTGGCACCATGGGTGCTGCTGGTCATATTTAAAGAGACACTGCCATCAGAAAAGAGTATAGTTGTAAAATCAATATTCCCAGAAAACTTTTTTTTACTTAATGTTTTAATATTTTTGGCGATTTATTTTTTTTATGTCATCAGTGGTGTGCAATGAAAAATGACATATAAAATATTGCGCTTCCCTAGCTGTGTTGCAGAGAATTTTTGTTTGGCATAGCATACTAATCTCATTTCAGCTGCTACTTCTCTCTACATGGTCTCATTACAAATAGAAGTTGATGACACAGTTATTGCTCTATTGTTCTCTAAACAAGGAAAGGTAAGATGATACTTAACTATGAGCAATACATAAAAGGAAAATAGGGTAATTTTTTTTTCCCCCTGCACTGAGGGGGGAAGGATTCTTCACATTTATCATGTTATTGCTGATATTTATACCTCGCTAATCAGAGCACTGCTGTGGTATCAGAGCTCACAGAGGGGGAAGTCGGAGAATGTAAAGTACATAGGATATCTTTTAAAATATTTGGGTGGTTCTACAGCAGGGATAAGCATATTCAGCTTCTAGTGAGCTGTTAGTGACAGTGCAACAACATTACAGATAAAGCCAGGCTTTTTCAGTCCTCACAGCACATGTATCTTTTGTTTAGTGAAGCTAATCTTGTTAGATACAATTAATTTGCTTCATCTCAGTCCCTTAGTGGGGTGAGATCACTTCTTTCTCTCTGCTAATCCGATAACTGGCATCCTTCTGGTATGCAGGTAACATGGAACTTTTGTGCACTTCAGAGCACATAAATGCTCTTATCGCATGACTAAAGTAAAATCTATTGACCAATATATTTAGAAAAAGTCTTTATTTAACTGTCTCTTTATGTTGAAAGCAAATCTTTGTAGTGAGAACTCTGTTAAGCATCTTTAAACCACATGCTAGATCACATGTATAGAAGTCTTGACCATCACTGGCTCTGTTTTGTATGTTTGGTTCACTGACCCATTCTAGAGACATGGTAGCATACTGTCCTGATTTGTAATTGTTAGGCTGTTTTTAGGCACAGATATGGGGCCATTTACACTGCAAGTGACAAATACAGGTTGGTTTATGCGACCGGTACTTGCACTGTTTTGTGGCCGTCCCCACGGCTGCGGGGCAGGAACGGCTTTTCTCCATGATGAGCGGAGAGAAGCCCTCCCCTTTCACATTGACTTGTTCATATTCCGTCCGGAAACCGGATCGAAGAATGTGCATGCTCAATGTTTTTCGGGTGGCCCCCGGGCGAAAAACCGCCAGGCGGAAAACCCGTACAGTGGGGACTACTGCACGGGTTTTCCATAGAAGCTCGTTCTGCTCATTTTCGGCCGTTTTTTCAGGTGGTCTGCAAAACCACAAATCGCCTGAAAACCCGTGCAGTCGGGACATGCCCATAAGGTTACATGCGTGTCTACACACAAGCTCCTGTTATCTGTTGCAAAATATAGATGAGTAGACAATCTCCCAGTCATGTCTTTGCCATAGACATTCCCTGGTTCCAAGAGTCTTCATATCCAGACCTTCTGCACTCCTCAGACAGTTCCTGTAGAGCTCTGCTCCCCCAGGATGGAATGGATGATGAGATGGGAAACAAAATGACAGCGTTGCTCTCTGAGAATAAGTAAGGAGCTTGGGCAGGAAGCCTGGGAAAGGAGCTTCTCATTCAGACTCAGAATCCGTGCCCTGATGCTAGGAGGCATCTCCAGCAAGGTGGGGAATGGAACTCTGAGAAAGGCAGCGTGATCTGCCGGAGCACAGGAGCCAAATTTACGAGAGAGGACCTTCCATGCAGTTGTCTACCAATTACTGTGAGCAAAGAGCTTTCTCAGTGGCTGTCCTGTAAATGCTGCACATACACAAAGCACTGTGGCAGTTCTCTATCTCTTCAGTAGGACATTTAGGCTAATGAATAGCAGGTACATGTTTCAAGCATGAAATTGCCTGTACAGATGTTAGTGATGGGTTATTGTGACCTATGACTGGCGTTGATCTATGTCTTGCCAACCATTGAACCATCCCTCACACAGTAGCCCACAGTGCCCTGCACCCTACAATTTGAGACACCTTTTAAAGTTACTACTACTTCTAGTATTATTGGCCATGATTTACTGCATGTATTTGCTGAATGGAACAGGCACAATAGGCTATGCCACTTAGAGGGCTCCTGTATAAACAAAGGGACAAATGCATACTGTATGGTATATGGTGTTTTTGGCTTTTTTAGATTGGGAGCCTGTGGCTTTTGTTAAAGCTATATGTCTGAAAGACCAAAAGATGTCATCCTGCATTAATATCCTGCCAAGCTGTACTCTTCATATGCTAGCTATGGCACGAATTTAGACATCAGTTATTACATTTGTCCTTGTCTGTGAAAGGGTTAAGCTTCACAATCCTGTATATGGAGATTTTCTTCTGCTCTTTTCTTGCAGATCCTCTCATGCTCTGTCAGGTTCTAAGGGATGTGTCAATGCACAGCTATTTTAAAGGTCTTCAGGTATTCAGACATCTTTGTGTGGTCCACTTCACTATGAATTTTAGAATAAGGCTGAAACACTGTAGCAGAATGTGGGAAAAAAATAAGTGGTCTGGATACATTTGTTGATTTTGATTTGGTATTATTGAATTTACAAAAGCAGCCTAGTTTGAGTTAACATGATCATCCATCTAATGATTACTGCTTAAAGGGGTTGTCTCACTATAAGGATTGCTTTTTATGTTCAAGATCTTGCAAAAACAAGTCACTTTGCAATGTGTCTATTAATAGTGTCCTATCTATTCTGAGATATCCTCTCTTTTATTGACTGCATCAGCTCCTCAGGTCGCTATAGCTACAGACCTGTTTGCTCTCTCCTGATAGGTTGCCAGCACTGGTTGCTATAGCTACAGACCTGGCTTCTACTGCAGCCTAGTAGAAGCCAGTAAACACGCCCTTGAATTCAAAGTGAAACCAAGAAAACAGGACTGAGGTGAGATGAATCAATGTAGTGAGACAACCCCTTTAATGCACACCTTATAATAGAACATCTTCGGACAAAATGGGATAGTTTGCCCCTGAGAAGTTTAGTCCATTTTAGATCTGGTCCCTGGCATGGCCTCTGATTTTCACTTGGGATTAACTACAGTCACCAACTAAGGTTCTTTAAAGGGGTGTTCCATCAAAGTGTGATAATTGCAGGTCCCAGAGGCACCTATCTTAGGAATAGGCCCCTGAATTTCTCAGTCCAGAATGGAGAGTCCGTTGCGCTTCATTTTGTTCTATGGGTGTTCCAAGTACAGGTAAATGGTGTGTTTGGCTGTACTTAGAACTCCCATAGAACAAAATGAAGAGCTGTAAGCAAGTGTTGACAGACTCTCCAAGACTCTTGCAGGCCCGTTTCTAAGATAAGTTCGGATCCCACCTTTCGAACCTGAACCTATCCCAATTTGATGGCATATCCTGTCAGTATGAAATCGAAATGCAAGAAGGAGTATCTCTTTAATTGCCATCTATAGCACTTTTTATTTCTTCATTGCCTCTTCAATGAAAAAAAAAAAATAGCAAATGGTGTTTATACAGCATGTGAAGTCTGATCCTAAATTTTTCTTTACATCTGTTACTGACTTCTTCCTAACATACAGTTACAACCAGAAGTTTACATACACTGTATAAAAAGACACATATTCATGTTTTTCTCACTATCTGACATGAAATCAGAATAAATCTTACTGTTTTAGGTCAAATTTTTCAAAATACCAGAAGAATGAGAGAGAATGTTTAAGGCATTTTTATTACTTTCTGCAAAGTCAAAAGTTTACATACATTTTATTAGTATTTGGCAGCATTGCCCTTAAACTGTATGACTGGCGTCAAACATTTTGGATATCCTTCCACAAGCTTCTCACAATAGTTGGTAGGCAGTTTGGCCCATTCCAACTGACAGAACTGGTGTAACTGAGCCATGTTTGTAGGTCGCCTTGCTCACACCTGCCTTTTCAGCTTTGCCCATAAATTTTCAATAGGATTGAGATCAGGGTTTTGTGATGGGTTCTCCAAAACATTGACTTGGTTATCCTAAAGCCACTTTACAACCAGTTTGGCAGTATGCTTCGGGTCATTGTCCATTTGGAAGACCCAAATGTGAAGTACACCAGTCCCTCATGCAGCAAAACAACCCCACAGCATGATATTGCCACCCCACTGTTTCACAGTTGGGATGGTGTTCTTAGGCTTTAAAGCTTCTCCCTTTTTCATCCAAATGTAACAATGGTCATAATGGCCAAACAGTTCAATTTTAGTTTAGTCAGACCACAGGACATGTCTCCAAAAATGTAGGTCTTTGTTCCTGGGTGCTTTTGCTAACATTAATCTGGCTTTTATATTTTATTTTCAAGTAATGGCTTCTTCCTGGCAGAGTGGCCTTTCAGCCCATGTTGATACGGTATTCGTTTCACTGTGGGTAATAACACAATCTTACAAGCTTCCATCAGCATCTTCACAAGGTCTTTTGCATTTGTTCTTGTGTTGATATTCACATGTTGGACCAAAGCACGTTCATCTCTGAGACACAGAACCCATCTCCTTCTTGAGCGGTATGATGGCTGGACATTCCCATCTTATTTGTACTTATGTATAATTGTTTGTACAGATGAACAAGGCACCTTCAGATATCTGGAAATGGCACCCGAGGATGATCCAGACTTGTGCAAGTCCACAATTCTCTTCCTGATTTCTTTAGACTTTTCTATGATGATACACACAGAAGTAGTGTGGGCTGTCCCAAATTGTTTAAAGGTATAGTAATCCTGCTGTATGCAAACTACTGACTTTGAAGAAAGTAATTAAATAATGCTTAAAAAATTCTCTCTCTCTCTCTCTCTCTCCTTATTCTGGCATTTGGCAAAGACAAATAATTTTGGTTCCTAATTGACCTAAAATGGGTAAGTTTTATTGTGATTTCATGTCAGATAGTGAGAAAAACGTGCATATGAGGCTTTTTATATAGTGTATGTAAACTTCTGGTTTCAACTGTACATTTGGTGAATAAGCAGGAAGTAGACGAGATACAGGTGGATAACAAGCATGCAGCGGGGTATATAAAACCAAATATATCCAACTGCCAAAATGCAAATAATCCCTTCTTAACTCTCATGTACAACAAGTTATATAAAACTCCACTTTTATTATATTCTTGTTATAAAACCTTTATATCCAACACAAATAAGGTATAAAATAAAAAGTTATTGTTCCTACAATGTGTCCCTACTTCATATGTAGTCTAGTGCTGCTGCTATACTGAGGTTGTAATAATTTTGTTTTCTGATGTTTACTAACATAGTTTGTAAGGCCGAAAAAAGACAGATTTCCATCCAGTTTAACCTATTGTGCTAAAGTGTTGTTCCACAGGAAGGCAAAAAACCCCCATGAGGTAGAAGCCAATTGCCCTCCTTTTAGGGACTCAAGTCTGGCAATCAGAATAAATCCCTGGATCAACGACCCTTCTCACTATAACCTGTTATATTATTACACTCTAAAAATGCATCCAAACCCTTTTTGAACTCTGTTAGTGAATTCCCCATTACAAGTTCCTCTGGCAGAGAATTCCACAGTCTCACTGCTCTTACAGTAAAGAATCCCTTTCTATGTTTATGTAGAAACCTTCTTTGCTCAAGACGTAAAGGATGCCCTCTTGTTCTGGATAGTCCGGAGTATAAATCGATCTTGGGAGAGATATCTATATTGACCTTTTAATATATTTATACATATTTATTATCTCCCTCTGAAGCCGTCTTTTCTCTAAACTAAATAAACCTAATCTTGCTAATCTTTCTGGATATTGTAGTTCACCCAGTCCTTTTATTAGTTTTGTTGCCCGCCTTTGTATCTGTGTAAGCTCTACAATGACTTTCCTGTGAACTGTTGTCCGAAACTGTACACAATATTCCATGTGTGGTCTAACCAGTGACTTGTATAATGGGAGAATGATGTTCTCATCACGAGCCTCTATGTCCCTTTTAATACACCCTATAATCCTATTTGCCTTGGCAGCTGCTGCTTGACACTGGCTGCTACAATTAAGTTTACTGTCCACCAGGATTCCCAAGTCCTTCTCCATGTCACTTTTACCCAGAGTTTTCGCATTTAACATGTAATCATGTAATGGATTTTTCCTTCCCATGTGCATTACCTTGCATTTATCTGTGTTAAACCTCATCTGCCATTTCTCTGCCCAGGCCTCCAGCCTATTCAGATCCCTTTGTGATAAAACATTATCCTCTTTTGTGTTGATTACTTTACAAAGCTTAGTATCATCTGCAAAGATTGATATTCTACTGTGTAATCCATGTGTAAGATCATTAATGAAAATATTAAAGAGGATAGGGCCCAATACTCACCCCTGTGGTACAACACTAGTAACAGGGATCCAGTCTGAGTATGTACCATTAATTACCACCCTTTGTTTTCTATCACTGAGCCAGTTGCTTACCCACTTGCAAGCATATTCCCCCAGCCCAAGTATTCTCATTTTACTTGCTAACCTTTTATGTGGCACAGTATCGAATGCTTTAGAAAAATCTAGATATAGTACATCCCGTGCCTCACCTCGATCCAGTCTAGAACTAACTTCCTCATAGAAGCTGATGAGATTAGTCTGACAGGACCGATCCTTCATAAACCCATGCTGGAACGGCGTTATACATTTATTTTCAGTGAGAAACTGCAGGATAGCATCTCTTAGAAAACCTTCAAAGATTTTACCCACAACAGAGGTTAAACTTACCGGCCTATAGTTTCCAGTTTTTTTTTTTTTGCTTTTTTTTTACCCCTTTTTGACTATTGGCACCACATTTGCTATGCGCCAATCCGTTGGGACATACCCACTTATTATACAGTCCATATATATTAAGAATAGGGGCCGGTCTATGACATAACTTAACTCCCTTAGGACACGCGGGTGTATTCCATCAGGACCTGGTGATTTGTCTATTTTTAATCTTAAGGCAGAGCTGCACTGCTTCCTGGGTTAGACAAGAAACTTATAAGGTGGCGTTTACCTCATCCCTCTGCTTATCAACAGGAAGGTCCTCTTCCTTGTTAAATACAGTGGAGAAAAAATTGTTTAATAGGTTTGCTTTCTTCTCATCGCCCTCTACAATATCTCCCTCACTACTTTTCAAAGGGCCAACATTTTCTGTTTTAATTTTTTTACTCTTTGTGTACTTAAATATTTTGGGGTTAGTTTTATTTTCTATGGCAATATGTCTTTCTGTCTCCAGCTTTGCTGCCTTTATCATTATTTAACATATTTTTTTTTCCCTTATAGTTTTTTAGTGCCTCCTCACTGCCCTCCTGTTTTAGTAGCTGAAATGCTTTCTTTGTTTTTTATTGCCTCCTTTACAACTCTGTTGATCCACATTGGGTTTTTCCTGTTTCTAATTATTTTATTACCATAAGGCATGTACCTCTCACAGTGGGTGCTTTTTTTTAAAGATCTCCCATTTATTATTCTGTTATTTTTAAACACCTTGTCCCAGTCAATACAGTTTAGGGCCTCTCAAAGCAGATTAAAATTGGCCTTCCTGAAATTGAGTTTTTGTGGCTCCTTGACAAAAAAAACTCTATTGAAGGATAAATGGAAATTTTATTATATTGTGGTCACTATTTCCTAGGTGCCCCCCAAACTGAACCTTTTTTTACTCTGTCAGGTCTAGAGGGGCATTTTCTCTAGTGGGCTCCTGCACCAGTTGGGAAAGGTAATTATCTTTAGTTATTGACAAAAACCTGTTTCCTTCATGAGAGCTACAGGTTTCAGTTTCCCAATTTATGTCTGGGTAGTTAGTCGCCCATGATGACAACCGCATTCGGATTAGCCGCTTCATCTGTTTGCCTGAGAAGTGCATCTTCCATGGGTTCCGTTACATTTGGAGGCTTATAGCAGAGGCCTAGTCTAATTTTATTATTATTATTACCCCCATGTATATCTACCCATAATTATTCCACATGCTCATTTCCTGTATCAATATCTTCCCGCAGTGTTAACTTCAGAAAGGATTTTACATAAAGACATACACCTCCACCCTTTCAGTTTTTACGATCTCTCCTAAATAAACTGTAACCCTTTAAGTTGACTGCCCAGCCTTGTGCAGCCATGTCTCAGTAATTCTATCATAAGGGACAACTAAATTTTGGTGAATGCTGCGGAAAATGGCTTTAAAGTTGAGCATGTCCTTTTAACTTTGATTGCCTTGTGCAATACATTGGGAAAGAAACACACTTATTGTACATATTGGCCAATGAATAAGCACTGTAATGTTAAAGAAATGGGGAGAGACCCAATTTACGTTCCAGACGACCGACAAGGCTACCTGACCAGTCCCTAACCTGGCTGATGCATAGTGCTCTCCTTGACATCTCCAGCATCGTTGATGGTCATCATTTCTGCTCCGAGTGAATTGAATTTCATCATTGAACAGCACTGGAGACCACTGGTCCCTCGTCCAACGTAGATTTACCCTGGGTCTTGCAAGACGATGATGCCTGTGCCTTGTGATGTGGTCAGGTACTCTTGCTGGTGTTCTAGTATGCAGACCACACTGATGTAAACGGTAATGAATGGTCTGACGTGACACTTGGTGGCCTCGCGTCTCCCTTAAACATGCCTGGAGTTGTGTGGCATTCGACATTCGGTTCCGCAGGGCATTGTTTACAATGAAGTGGTCATTAGTGTGTGATGGAGCCAAAGGACGTCCACTTCTTTGCCTTTATGTGACTCTTCCAGTCTCTCTGTACCTCTGTTTCAACCTGCTGACACTCTGTGATACATTAAGCTCTGTGGCCCCTTCCGTCTGAGAGCATCCTGCTTGAAACTTCGCAATGGCGAGGTCCTGTTGATCAATTTTAAGGAGTTGTCTTGGTCTTATGGTGTCAAAATGTGAATAGCATGATGAGGAGGACTGTTTAAATCCCTATTTAAACTGATCATCTACATTTATTGGGTTATTCAGGGATCAAACAACTGTTGTGAATTTTGCCATTTAGCTTCATGGTAGAGATCAGCAAGTTGTGCAAAAAGTACTGTAACATTGAACAGTTGGACATGTGCATTCTAAGGTTAAGAGATGGTCTCATTTACTTCATTTAAAAAGAAGAGCCAAATATCCCTAACTCTTTGTAGAGAGTGTGTGTGTATAGATGTGTGGAATATAAGAGGGAAAGAAAAAAAAAAAAGGGAAAAACATGGTCTCAGTAGCTCCCACTCTGGCTGATTTATCTTTCCCTCTCTTAGTCTCGACCAAACAGTCCCTTTTTTTGATTGATGATTTCATATTTCCCTTTCTCTCTTCAATACCTATCAGTGGCTCGGTTCTCATCCCCATTGAACTCTATGGAGCGCATCATTCTATCTATGTCACTGTAACTCACTGACGTTTGACCCACTGATTGGCCAATAAATATCTCCCACCTTGTGCTTAACCAATCAGCTGTCCTTATCACCTTTTCCCTTTTACTTTGAACATCCCGCTCTTGATTTTATTGGCTATCATATTGCACATGTTTTATGTTATTCTTTCAGACTTTATTATGATTGGATCACGAAGTAACCAATGTGTACACTACTTTTATTTTAAATACAATGTGATACCGGACTTTCAATGTAACACGTTGTATCTGATGAAGCGCCGGTGTATGGCGAGAAATTTTAGTGTTTATGTAGAAAAGGTTTAAACACTCTTTTCACAATCTTTTTTTAGAATACTTTTATTTTAATATATCCTCGTTATCCGAGAGGAAACATTTATTCTAGAACAGGGCGCCGGATCCATTCGGTATTCCTACAATGTGTGTGTGTGTGTGTATGTATGTATGTATGTATATGTATGTGTATGTGTATATATATATATATATATACACTCACATATATATATATATATATATATATATATATATATATATATATATATAGGAGAGAGAGAGACACATTTTATAGAAAATATATGTGTGTGTGTGTGTGTGTGTGTGTATATCTATGAATATATATTTTCTATAAAATGTGTATGCGCCTCATGTTAGCAGTAAAGGACCACAGAAAATTGGTACCTATAGCGAAATGAATGGAGTCTGCAGCCTTCAAGTAAATAAAGCCACTAAGTCGCCTAAAGCACTCCTTTTTATTCTAGAATATAAATCTGGTTTTACACGCTGGGTACATATCCTAAAAGGTGTTTAAATGGATTACTTGTGGTATGCTCTAATATGTCTGTCCAGTAATAGCAGACAAGTTATGTCACTATAGTTTTCTTTAGACTTCTAGAAATCATGAGTATTAGATGTTCTGACTGGAGGCTGTTCTTGTTTACCTTGTGAAGTTCACAGAAACCTTATTAGAGGAACTCTAAATTGACTCTTATATTAAGGTATAACTGTTTCATTTCTTTACAGTTAACCATTTGTGATACCCACCGGTGACTAAACCATAAAGTGAACGAAGTGTCCTTTTTTTTTTTTTTTCCCGAATTTAGTCTGTCTGGCTTCAGTATGCAGATCATGTCAGATTATAGTGTTTTGTAGCCTGGGTGCTGCTTTTGCTATCCAGCTGCTGAGTAATGCAGGTTACCTGCAAAGTAGTGAATAAGAGAAAGTGACAACTACTGACAGCACTTCTTGCTCTGCAAAATGGTTGTCAAATTTCAATCTTAGTGTATGTTTAATATCTTGATTGTGCAAGTGCTAAATTGTATATATCATTTACTATCTGCTGTTAAAGTCCAATAGTATGGACAATGTCACATCCAATTTTTATTTATTTTTTTATACATAAAAAAAACATTTATGTGTACAAGAAAATTCTGATGCACACATGCTTCATAAAAGCCCTACAGCACCCAGTGCATCACTGACTCGAGTCTCATCTAGCCTTCTAGACCAGTTTTGGTATGTCAGGTTATCCAATATTTTAGTAAATCTACCACCAAATAAGCAAATGTTTGGGTTGGAAATACAGCTTGAAATCATTCCCTGTAGGTAAGAGAATATGAGCCATGTGATACTATAGTGAAGACACAAGCTTAGTAAACAGAGCGTGGACAGCAGGGCTATGGAGTCAGTAAGCCAAAGCTTCGACTCCTCAATTTCTCTGACTCCGACTCCTTCATACATGGCACATGTTTAAGTGATAAAAAGCCTGATGTTACCATTTTATTACAGTAAAGTTATCACCTTATGGTACAATAATCAAGCTATTTAGGTAGAACAGACACTGACAAGCAAAATGGTAACAATGTTTTGATCTTTTGACTTTTCGGGCTCCATATCTTACCATCCAGTACAGCTTTGTACATGAGGCTACCATCATTTTATAGACCTTTATCTTATACATAAATTTGACTTGCAACTTTTTGGCATCTGCTTAGTTCTGCAGATTCTTATCATGTAACGGCATTGTTACTGTTTTGCTCCTAAAAATCTAAATATTTTTATTATTTTGTTTAGTATTTGGTAAATCCACCTTTTGGCTTACAGCACTACCTGAATTCTTCTGGGCATGCTCCGGATCACCAAACTTGACCATTTCTTCTATTTCTCGATCCTTTAGCTCCCTTTTCCCTTGATTCTTCCAAACCCATTTGCTCCCAACAGAGCCCGTTCTATTGACTTTCATTTCATTGCTCCAGTCACCTGTTTCCAATCTTCCATTTTTCATACTTTTTTTGCAAAAACCTCGAGCCATCGCTTCTTATGATGAAATTGAAATCGTAGCTTGTTCATCCTTTTTTTGCGCCCTCATTCCAGACCTGTGTAATGTGTGTTGCATGGTGCTTGCATGGATGTCTGTTATCTCACGTTAGAACTGATAGACCTTGTGATGAGTGACTTGTTGACTCTGATATTTTGCCTTGACGTCCACCTCTTGGCTTTTGAATGGATGGATGGACTTCATTTCATATTCTTCCAGCTGTCATGGCCTCACATGATGCAGTTTGGCAATTTTCTTGGCCCAGAGATGCTATCGATGAGCTGGGTTTCTTCTCTTTTCTTGGGAAATCTTCTTCATGGCTGCTCAAACCAGTGACCTTTCGCTTGGGAATCAGCCTAATAACACTGAGCTATTAGGATATGTAAGAAAAGGTTGTAATTTGTAGTATAAAAGAAGAAAAAGATTGTCCCACCATTGGGAGCAAAACAGTAACAATGCAGCTACTTATCAAGAATCTGCAGAACTAAGCATATGCTACATAGTTGCAGGTCAAATTTTATGTATGAGATAGCCAAGATGATTGTCTATAAAATGATGGTAGCTTCGTGTTCAAAGCTGTAGTGGATGGTGAGATATGGAGCCTGAAATTCAAAAGTCCAGAACATTGTTACCCTTTTGCTTGTCGGTGTAAAATATATTTATTTAATATGACAACACAAAAAACGTAAAAAAAATTGTTAATATGTAAAATACTGCAGTAACTGGGGGGAAAAAAACGTTTTCAATAAGACCATCCTGAATAACATTTGTGGAGTCTAGTATGAATTTTTTTCTGAGAAATAGAATTGCCTCCATCAGATCCAGGATAGATGACATCAAATCTGATCTCATTATTTCCAGGCTAGAGAACAGCCTCTCTACGTTTACTTGGTTTGGTGGAAAAGCGGTGACCACAGGGGCAACATCTCTAACAATCTCGGGGTATAAAGGAATCGCCTCATGCTTAGTCAGTTCTGATGAACACTGATTGAACTCTTTCACTTCTTTGAAAGCAAGTGAAAAATTTAACTGAACTCTGGTCATTCTGTTTTTTATGGTAGCGGAATCTTTTCCCCCTGCAGCAACGCTTTGCCTGCTCCATGTCATCAAAATACTTTTCAAATTTAAACTCCTCATCTGATGAGGCTGAAGATATTGGAGCAGTAGCACTGGTAAGACCTAATTCATCTTGCTCTTTGCACTGCATTGAACAAACTGGACCAATTTATTATATATTTTGGAAGTCGGAGTAAGTCCATTTTATGACTACTCCAACTGTTGCAAAATGGGCTCCGACTACACAGCCCTCTTGGACTGTCACAATTTTTACATAGCCTGCAACAAACAGCATTGCTATTTATTATGGTGCATTATGTATTTTATCATTTTTGTTTTATCTGCATTTTAATGTGATTTAAAGAGATATTCCCATTACTGGAGCTGTGCCTGATGGACGCTTATTCCCATTATAGTCAGTGGGACCTTAAAGGACCTTTTTGCATGTGTTTTGATGCTTAATTGCAAAAAAAAGGTGAATTTTGCACATCAAAAAGTGCGCAAAAATAACCTATTTGAACCCTGGTCTTAAAGTTTACATTTGACTGCCCTGTTGAAGAGGATCCTGATGGAAATCAAATGAAGGCATGGGTCCCTTAAGAAAATAGTGGCTCGAAAAGGACAGCTAACCTCGATGCGATTAGTTTGGCGTTTGGTGATCTGGATTGATCTTCAGTCATAAATTTCATGGATAGTCAAAGAAAAGGTGAGCAGAAACCATTTTTTTATTTTTTTATTCTGTACATCTAGATAAACTTGGTGCGAGCCCAGTGTTAGTGTACCTCCTATTGATGGTGGCCCTGTTAATAATGAAAGTCCACCTCAGGGTAGAAGAGCATGAACACCAACCCTGGTTAGCTTTGGTACTTTGCATGATAAACTTTGAGATTGCTCCAAATAGCGTTTTTTTTTAACCACATTTGAAAGTTCTGCACAGTTTATTAATCACTTAGGGTTCATCCCCACGGCAGAGCACAAGTACCGGTCGGTTTATCCAACTGGTATTTGTCCTGTTCTTGTGCCGTCCACACGGCCGCCGGAGATGGCTTTTTTCCGCGGTTAGCGAAAAAAAGAAGCCCTCCCCTTCACATTGCGATGTTCAAAACCGTCTGAAAACCGGACGGAAGAATGAACAGCACAATGCTTTTCGGGTGACCGGTGTTTTGAAAAACCGCCGGGCGGAAAACCCGTGCAGTGGGGACTGCTGCACGGGTTTTCCATAGCGGCCTGGCGTGTTAGTTTGCGGACGTTTTGCAAAACTGCAAACTGTCTAAAAAACCGCCCGCAAACTGGTGCCATGGGGACATGGCCTTAGGGCGACATGTATGAACACGGCTGCGCCAGAATTCTGGCCTCAAAAAGCTGTAGTTGACCAGTTCTATAGATGTATGAACAGGTGTACTCCAAACTTTGGCGCGATAATTGCCTTGGTACCGTGCCAAACACACTTTTTAGGTGCCCAAAGTTTTGGGGAATCTGGGCGTTCGCACCACATCAGTAGAAGCAGACACATTTATGATTCTTTGGCGCAGAACAGTTAGAACAACCAGACCAGGTTAAAGGTGGTCTGCCTGAGGTGTCGTATTGGCACTAGACAGCGCCTGTATGTATGACCTGCAGAAGAACAAGTTCATACATTCTGGCGCTCTCTATACTACCTTAAAGCAATTTAGAACTGGTGTATCAGTGCCAGAATTCATGTCGCCCTTGATGTCTTATTCCATTTGGGGCTTAAATACCTATTTATTAAATAGTTAGTAATATTTTTTATTGAAGTAGATATGAGGCTTTGCTGTGTAATTTTTAAATATCCCATCTGTGTCATCTTTGTTAGTTGAGAAAAACAATTTAAAGGGAACTCATCAGCTTTGTTCATGCTGCCCAAACCATGGGAAGCAAGAAATGACCACAGCTTTACTTGTAGCAGTAAACTGCTGCTGCATTTCAGAATAAAATACACTGTACAACTGAGCCAGGTATGGGGAGCGGGGCAGAGGTTGAGGATAAGAGTCCGATGTGCGCTTCTCCCCGCTTAGCTTTAGTGCCAGGTCTGTGTATAAGGAGAAACCTGACAAGAGACCTGTAAGTTAGGCTGAGCAGGAGAAGCTGCACATTAGATTAATCTCCTCTGGGCTGTGTGCTTCCCCCTTTGCTTGGCCCATTTTTATTGCCTTTTTACATTCAAATGTTGTATTATTTCTGTTTAAAAGACACCATAGGGGCCGTTCACACGGCACAGGATAAATACCGGTCGGTTTATCTGACCGGTATTTGTCCTGTTTTCGTGCCATGCACACGGCCACCGGGGGACGACTTTTCTCCTGCGGTTTGCAGAAAAACACCCTCCCTCTTCACATAGACATGTTCATCTTCCGTCCGAAAACCGGACAGAAGAATGAACGTGTTCAATGTTTTTCGGATCGCCGGCGGTCTGAAAAACCGTCGGGCGGAAAATCCGTGCAGTGGGGACCGCTGTATGGATTTTCCATTAAAGTCCAAGTAAAAGTTTTTCAGCCAGTTTGCAGAACCGAGAACCAGCTGAAAAACCGTGCCATGGGAACATGGCCTTATTGTGATAAGAAAACCTGTAGGCATTTCATGCTGCCTGTGGTTTTAGCACAAGCTGACCGGTTCCCTTTAACACTAATGTGTCAATACTGACACTTTCCTGTTCTTAGGATCAAAGAAATGAAGGGTGTGTTTACACGGCAAAGGACAAACACTGCTCTGTTTTGACCTCAGCAGAACCGTTCATTACAACTAGTTTTTTGGCAGTTTTGGTTTTTTTTAACTATCTTTGTCACTTATTTTGTCCCAGTTTTCCCCGCGGTTTTTGGACTGTTTTTCAAGTAGAAAAGTGTACAAGTAGAAGAGTGCAAAAGTATTTCTGATTGGTGCAAGAAACCATGTGATTTTGTTTTATCTCCACAATTTAACAATGATGCACAAAGGCCAACTTCTTCACTTTCAGCACATGTGCATGTTAACAGCATAGAAATTGGGTCAGTTTAGGCAAACATGAGGATTTATAGACTCTCGTTCCCACTAAAGTGCTTTACAGGACCTTCTTGTAATAAAAAGTGTGAAAGGACCTGCAAAAACACACCCACTATAGGTGGAATAATTCTTCACTTTTTTTTTCTTGCAAAAACCTATAACCATGCAAAAAACAGCTCACTCGGTTTCTGAGCGGTTTACATTGACTCCAATGTTAATTTTCTGTCTGAAAACCGAGCAGAAGAATGAACATGTCCTAGGTGTTTCGGACCGCCGCCGGCTGTGTGAAAAACCAACCGGCGAAAAAAACGTTCAGTG
Source organism: Phyllomedusa bahiana (assembly GCA_025379985.1). Classification (NCBI taxonomy): domain Eukaryota; kingdom Metazoa; phylum Chordata; class Amphibia; order Anura; family Hylidae; genus Phyllomedusa; species Phyllomedusa bahiana. The sequence goes on from JAODAL010000146.1 coordinate 60,502, forward strand.
GGGAGTGTTGCTTGCAGGTTTTCAGATGGTTTCTAAAACCGCAAACTGTCTGAAAAACAGACCAAAAACCATTGCCGTGGGGACATGCCCTAAAAGTCCAGCCTCTGGAAGACCTGTCAAAGTAGTAATACTTGGGACAGGCCCATGTAGTGAAAATGCAAAGGGAAGAAAATAGTTTTCTAAACAGTCTCTTCCGCATAGTTAGGTATTTTTGTCTGTGGGCTTCCTTCAGTTCTACATCAGCTGTTTAATAACTAGTAGCTCTATTGTTCTCTGTGTCTGGACACACAGGAAATAGTTCTGTGTTGAGCCAAGAAGATCAAGTGGCCAATGGGGTGGGGCTTTAAAAGGCACACATTCTTGATCTTGCCTTCAATGGCTTTTAACATAAGGGAGGAAACCAGGAGTGAGGAAGATGGACAAAGCACAGCAATGGATTCTGGGACTTGTAAAGGGAAACCGCTTACAAACAGGAAATACTGATGCTCGACTACAGAGAAGGGAGGCTACATGCTGCAGAGAAAAAGCACAGAAAGATGAACTTAGGCTCAAGCAAAAAATATGAGGATTTTATTTTTCTTTTGCTCGTTCACTGGACAACTCCTTTATTTCTCAATCAAAAGTTATATGGTTTTACAATAAATAGCAGCTTTAGCGAACTGTAAACTCTCCACACCCAACGGAGTCAAAGAATGTGCCAAATGTGAACTTTTAATTATTCATGTATTATTTCCTCATTAAAGTAGACCTTCAGCAGGTCTCGTCTCTATATTGTCCAGTCCAGAGCTTCAAAGCGCACTGATGGCTTTATATATTAAATGAACACTTTGAAGCTGGAAAAAGAGGATGCTGTTGAGAGATCCGGTGCCAAGGTCAGCTAAAGGGGCCAGGAAAAAAGCAATATAAAACTACGGAATTAGAATGGTTTCATCTTGGGCAGAAAACAATACAGCAAATACATCTAGTAGCTTGTAGCACAAAGTGTATATTATTTACCAATGCTGTAAAGAAAGCACAAGATTAGAACATTGGGCAAACCTAATCAAGATAATATGTAGTAGATAGAGTGACAATAATCATTTTTGTTAGAGGAAAACAAGGCAACCATAATGTGAGCACATGTGACCCAAAAATATGCTGCTGAAAGAGTGACCGATTGTCATGATATCCCTTTTGGCAATACATTTTACACCTTTTATTCTTGGTATGTACTTACAGTAATTTGTCTAAATTTAACCTATTTTTTAGGAGTTTATAATTTACACAAAACCTAGGTTTTAACTTCAGCTATTTGTATGAAATTGACATACGAGTCCTGGGTTTACTTTTGCCACAGTACATAATAGGGGTTGTCCAATTAAAATAATTAAGTAATAAGCTAAAGGTGCTGAATAAAATTAAAAAGAACCTATAAACCGTTTCTTCACTGGGTTTACCCAGTCTTCTGTTTACCTTCTGTTCTTTTCCGAAAGGGAGGTCATTACTGCAGCCGTGGATTGGCCGAGGCAGTCACATGCTTCCTGCTTACATCACTGTTCTGAGCTGTTCACTTCCTTATGGTGATGTAAGCAAGAGGCATGTGACTGTCTGCAGAAAGAGAAGAGTATTAACCCCTTAACGACCGCGCACCGTCTTTTGGCGTCAGCCGGTGAGGGTCGTTCGTCTGCAGCGACGTCTTTTAGCGCCGCTGGGATCGGGTCTGTACTACACAGCCCTGATCCCAGAGCATCTCTTGGGAGCAACGGGCAGCAGAGGAAACCTCCACAACCCGGTGCTTTAACCCTTTGCGGCGGTGTGTTACCGCAGCGCAATCAAAGGGTTCCCCTGCTCTGTCGGGTGATCAGAACACCCGTTGACCCGACAGAGCTCGGGGAATGGCTGCACAGTCAGCCCTGGGGTCCTTGAGTGGCCCCAGAGCTGGCGGTGGATGAAGCCAGTGATCAAGCCAGCCTGTGTGCTGTCCTAATCACTGCCTGTGTCAGTGACACAGATTAGAATGTATTAACATATATGAATATGCTCATACATTATTAAGTGTTAAAAAAAAAATGTAGAACAGTTCTCCCTTCATGGGATTTAAAAAAGAAAAAAAAAAAAGTAAAAAAACAGTGTAAAAAAAGAATAAAGAAATAAAAGAAAAATATTTAATAAAGAAATAATTGTGCATATATTACACACACAAAAAACCCTACACATATTAGGTATCCACATGACCGTAATAACCTGTAGAATTAATCTAACAAGTTAAGTGTGAAATGTGAATGGTGTAAAAAAAAAAAAAAGTTAAAAAAAAATAAATAAATCTGAAATTATTTATAAGTGAACTTAAACTGTTCACCCATAAAGTACATCTTGTCCCGAATAAAATGAGGCCTCATTCAACTGCATCATTGAAAAAAAAAAGTTACAACTGTTAAAACGCAAGGAGGCAAAAACGACAAAAATGTTCTGGTCATTATCTTCTTTTCAGGCCCGGGGTTAAAGGTAAACAGAAGACCGGGGAGACCCAGCGCTGAAACAAAGGACGCAAGCATGTTTGTTTTTGTTTTTCTTTAAACTTTATTTGGCACCAGGAGCCTATTAATTTAATTTTTATTTGAACTGGACAACCCCTTTCATTTTCGTGGAAGGTCAGTTGTTTAAGCTTTTTCTTAGAAAACCTTAACCCTTTGATTCTATGAAAGACAAACTCAAAAACAATGACTGTGCTTGCTTCCTTTAAGACATTTCCCAAGATTTCCTGTCTAGCTTTAGATTTGGTCATGGTTGCCAAATGTTTGTAGCTTTGTTTAAAATTGCCTTTTACAATACCACTAAAGACCTGCAAAAGTGTTATTTTGTCAATGTCTTGGTATGAACTGCACACAGAAATGAAATTCCCTTTTTAATTCTGTAATATATATACATACACAGATAGTATCTACCACAATTTATTCAAAGCAACAGAGAGTAGTCATGGGCTACCCAACTAGTCCAATACCACAGAACAGCTACTGTAGCACAGACTGCTGAAAAAGTTAAAGGGCTTTTCTTACGATGCCGTTTCACAGTCGCAGCTAGCTTTTCTTTGATTCTGCCTTTGTCAGGCTGTGGGTGGCTCTATAGCAGCGATTTGCATATTTAGATTCTTTGTAAAATTACATTGCAAAGACCGTGCAGGAGAGTTAATCTTAAGTAAAAAAAAAGCTTACTTAAAACTCTGAGGGGTAAAAAAACAATTGCTCATCTGTAAACAAAAGCTAATCTTGTTAAGCTACATCCACATGGCAGAGGACAAAATGCTTGTTGGATTCTAATCAGAATCCGACCAGCATTTTACACTTTTTGTTTTTTGTACTTTTTTTTTTGCTACAGTTTTCGGATTTTGGACGTCTTATTCAATTGAACAGTACTATAATCCGCCGTTTTCAAGTGAAATCCAGCGGATCATAGAACATGTTCTAAGTTTTTGGAGATGGTTTTCGTATTTGAAATCCAAGCGGTGTAGACTACAGCCTATATGTTAAAAGCTAATCTTTGTAGTGAGAAAACCTGTTTAATACAATTACAAAAAGGTATCAGAACACCAGGTGCAACACCGCTTGCTGCACATGGGGTTGCATTCCTTCCAAATCTTTTACAAATAATAATGTGAGTTGAGAACTGGTCCATGAAGCAATGGAAGATAGTAGGATGGTCTAATGAATTATGCTTTCTATTACATCAGGTTGACAGCTGGGTGGATGAGTGTTGCATACCTGAAGTGAAGAGACAACACTAGGGTGCATTATATGTAGAAGGCAATCCAGTAGAGACCTTGTGATGCTCTGGGCAGTGTTCTTCTAGAAAACCTTGGCTCCTGGTATTGATTTGGAGGTCATGTTGACATGTACCATCTACCTGAAAATTCAAGAAGGTCAAGTGCATTCCTGCAGTATTTGGTTAAGGCAGTAGCCTCTATAAGTAGGACAATGCGCCTTGACACACTGATAAAAATGTTCAGGAATAGTTTGGGAATTATAACAAAAGTTTGCAAGATATTGATTTGGCCTCTGTGTCTAATATCTCAGTATGATTGTGAATCTGGCTGATGTGCTAGAGAGACCTTTTGCATCCATAAAGACTTGCTGCTCACATTTGTCACATGCCGCAGAACACTTTCTCAAATAGTCTGGTCTACAGCAGGTCTTTTGGAGTGTTTCGGGTATGCAGTGGATAGTATCTACAAAAAATAGTCCAAGGTCAGATAACCAGTAAACTGGTAACAGGCTCATGTATGTCCAAGGCTGATTGATGCATGTGTGTGGATGAAGGCTGACGCCTGTGGCCCCACCCCACTGAAGAGCTACTGTAGCATAAATTGCTGAAAAGTTAATGATGACTTTGACAAAAATTTGTTAGGCTAGGGCCACACAGGACAGGACAAAAAAGACAGAGAAAACCAAATCCTTAAAACGTTCATAAAACGTAGGTTTTTTTGTCAAGTTGTCCAAAACCGCTGAAAAAACTCTTCTGGGCCGTTTTTCAGCATAAACGCTGCCAAAAAAAAGTGACAAGACGCCCAGAACCCGCTGGCGGTTTACATAGACTTCTGTAGTAATTTTTCTGCTGGACACCGTCAGTTTTTACAACATGTTCCTAAAACCACCGGCGCCAGAAAAGGAGCATAAAAATATGATCTGTGTAGACTACAGGTCATTTTTTGTATTAAAGACTACGTGAATGTTATTCAGTCCGATTTTTAGCGGTCTCAAAAAACTAAAACCACCGAAAATTTTTGTTTGCTGTGAAGACATAGCCTTAGAACAAATTGTAAAAATAATTAACTGTAAGAAACAGTAAGAATATTAGACCGTCCAAGTAGACTGTCTGATGAGAAAGAAACACTTAAATGCTGCCAAGACACCACTGTTATCTTCTGAGTGACACTGTTACCTTTGTACAAGTAAATTCAAAGATATGTGCTTGGCAGACCTGACAGGATGGAACAAGGCTTCTACCTTTAATGATGGGGACAGTAAAAATAAGCACTTTTGCATTTGGTTTGCATTACCTAAATAATTTAGTAAAGCAGTTATAAGCTAATCTGTGTATTTTACACCTGAAACTGCAGCCTGGGTTCGGGCCACGTCCCTTTTTATTTGATTGGTTGACTGATATTTTATTCAGCCTGTTGGGACACGGCCTCTGGATGGAATACGTCCCTGTGCTGTGATTGGTTGACTGCACTTTGTGCTTACCCTCTGAGCTGTGGAAAATTAAAGTGAAACAGTTTTCTTTGCTGGCTGTATAATAAAAGCTGTCTGAGGTCCTCTCTGCTCCTCTCTTAGACCTATGTGAAGGATCTGGGCAATTGCTGTGTTTCTACCTACTAGATTCACCATGTAACACAGCCTTATACACTGCTTCCCCTCTACCTCCTGCCTCATAACAGAAGGGGTAGCAGAGTGGATTTCTCACATTTGCTTCAACAGTTCAGGCTGTATGTATAACTGCTTACACCAGTGCAGGTGTTCTAGTTACAAGGAGCTTGTGCAGCCTGGAGAAGTCAGTTCTGCAGACATGAGAACAGAGCATTTCAGGAGGTCTGCAGAGCTGTGACATCCTCTCCCTTCCACTGCTCGCACAGAATAATGAGGTCACCAGTTTTTGGTGAGAGGCCCGCCTACTGGGAGGAGAAATCCGCCCCTGGATTTGAAGCTGTAAGAGACAGAAACAGCTTAAATCTGCGAAAGCTTGTGATGAGAAAACCCCTTTTAAAAGTGTAAAGTTTTTCTAAGTAGAAAGCGATCATAGTGTCAGAAGCGTGCTCCGTCCTGCTGATGATGTACAGCAGAGAATGTATTAACAAGCTGGGCCATTGCTAGAGCAGATAGGTGGTTGGTAACTGAGGAAAACATCTGCGTAAACAAGCAGGAGATGAAAACTGCTATAGCTTTGAAATTAAGCAAAACTTCACAAAAATGTATTTGTCATTAGCGTTTACCTTTTTTTCCCAAAAGCTAATCAATGAGGCGTGAATGTATAGTGTTGTTTTGTCCACATCCCAATGATTCTATGTACCGCACTAGTTACCATAAATGCAACATAAAGGTTCATCCTTATCTTGTTTAAAGGGGTTGTCACACTTCATTGATTTGTCCTGTCTTCTTGGTTTCATTTTGAATTCAGGAGCGTGTATACTGGCTTCTACTAGGCTGAAGTAGAAGCCAGTTCTGTAGCTATAGCAACCACTGCTGGCAGCATATCAGGAGAGATTGAACAGGTCTGTAGCTAGAGCGATCTGAAGAGCTGGTGCAGCCCATACAAAAGAGGAGATCTAGGAATAGGGAGGACACTGTTAATGGACATATCTTGCAAAGTGACTTGTTTTTGCAAGATCTTTAACATAAAAAGCAATCCCTGTAGTGAGACAACCCCTTTAAGAGGAGCAAAAGGAGTATGAGTTTTATGCAAATCAATGCAAAGCAAGTTAAACTGGGAAACCTGTGAATTATTGCAGAAACTTATGACATCTGTCATATTTTATATAGGAGCCCAACATTTATCTTATTGTAAGCTGCTTTCCATCAAATGTATCTGATCAGTGGCTGCTTGGCTCGCATGGTAGGCTCTCATGCTGTAATGTGTTTTGTTTCAAGTAGATAATCAAATGTATATGACTGGTATCAATGGCAGTTGAATCTCTTAATTTCCCAGAGAATTGCACTGCCTCTGTTCGCTTGCTTTCTTCCCATAAGACATGCTGTCGCTACAGTATCTCTTCCCCAGGAAAATGATCTACACACATGTTGGCAATTCACATAAGGTAATGAAAAATCAGGTCAGGCCATCTTTTCCATTGCTTTACTGTCCAATTCCAATGCTCATGTAGGTTCCTTGATCAGTGGAGAGGAGTCAGCATAGGTACCATATACAGTAAGTTGTGATATGGTATGGGTCATTAGTCGACATTAACCTTTTCAGCAATTTGTGCTAAAGCATCTCTTCTGTGGCATTGGACTAAAAGGGCTAGCCTTAAAGGGGTTGTATCATTTCATTAACTGGTCTTCAGAATAAGGGGACAGTGAAAACAAGCAACTTTGCAATTGGATGTCATTTGCAAAGCTGTCTTGTTTTCACTGTCTTCCTTATTTTTATTTTCTGTAAACACAGTTCCCCAGTGCCGGTCGAATCCCACCTCCTTGCATTTCATGGGCTGCCGGCTCTACTAATTTACATTCTGTTCGGCCCCCGGCCGTATTCAGGGCGCGAGCATTACTGCCTCTCACTCAGAATAAGGGGCTGGCAACAATTTCACTCTGTACAGCTAGCAGCTTCTCATTGACACTGCAGCTGCTTCTACAATCACAAAACAGCGGAGTTGTGCCTCGGTGCCTAATGCTCCTGCGTGTAAGGGGCCAGCAACATTTCACTCTGCACAGCCACCAGCTCCTCCGTGACACTGCAGCTGCTTCTATAATCAGAAAACAGCAGAATTGTGCCTCGGTGCCTAATGCTCGGAGGAGTTCATAGAAGACTGGATTCAACTGTAACAAACCTCCAGCTGTGAGAGGAGAAAAGATCATTGCTCTGAGTTCATAGAAGACTGTCTAGACTGAATGCAGGGCTGTGGTTTGTAAACAGCTCTTACAAAATAAGACTGCGAAAGGAGAGGAACGACACAGTGACATGTAGAGGGGGAGGTTGAACACACTGACTTGGGAGCGAGCATGAACAGTGAAGGGGGAGGATGATGTCATCCCCCTTCAGTTAAGAAACACCCAGCTGGGAGAGGAAGAAACGCTCCTGGATTTCAGGAACTGAGAGAATCAAGCTACAAGAGAACAGCCGAACTGATGAAGCGATACATCCCCTTTAACTGCTGAAGTGGATCAATAAACCTTGAGCGGCCATGTCCTTGTCGCTGAATTGCTGGTTGTCCTTTCTTGGACCACGTTTTCTAGGTACTAACCACTACAAACTCCTACAATAACTAATGTTTTTTTAGATTCATTGAACTTTGCCTTCATTGCTCAGATCCGAACACTTGTTTTTCTTCTTACAATACATTAACTTTAAGAATTGTCTGATCATTTGCTCCTTAGTATATTTCAACTTCTGACTGACGTTGGTTTAATGGGATCATCATTGCCATGATTAGTCAGTGTAAATTATGTGTCTGTGCTTTCCTGCTACTATCATGAAGTGCAGAGTTTTTTTTGCACACATGTTTTAGGACACGAGATTTTAAGGAATGTATGTTACCGAAATATATTATAAAATAAGGCTGCTGGCATCCACTGCATGGCATATAATATTGGATTGGTTTCTGTGTGCAGTGCCATTGATACCATATGTATTGGATATTACCATCTCAGAGACTGATTGATTTAGATTTTTTTTTTCTTTTTGTCCTTGGTTGGAATCTTCTTTTTTTAAACGTACACTACTCCAAAAAGTTTAAGGATTTTTGGCTCTTGGTTGAAATTTCAGGATGAAAATAAAATTTCTTGAAATTTTTTTTTTTAAATGAGACCATATCAACTTTAGAATACACATGTCCAACTGTTCAGAGTTTCAGTACATTTTGCTGATCTGTAACAAGGAGCTTAATGGCAAAATTCCAGGTGTTTGATTGCTAAGTCACCCAATCAATTTAGGGGATTTTTTTGAGTTCGGATTTAAACGTAAAAGGGAGGTGAGAGTCAATGTCATGTCAAACCATTCTTAACTGTTTACATCAGTGTGGTATGTGTGCTAGACGACTGACGAGGGTATCTGGCCGGTACCAGACTTGACGGATGCATAACTTTCTCCTTAACATGTCAAGCATCTTTGGCAGCCATGATTTCTGCTTAGAGTTAATCGATTTTCATCACTGAACAGCACCAATAACCACTGGTCACTCGTCCAGCGTAAATGCTCCCTGGCCCATGCAGGATGATGATGTCTGTGCCTGATGGTGTGGTCTAGCACTCAGACCATGCTGATGTAAACAGTTAAAAATGGTCTGATGTGACACTTGGTTGCCTTTCCCCTCCCTTAAACGTTCCATTAAGTTGTGTGGCATTCATCATGCAGTTCTGCAAGGCATTGTTTACTATGAAGCGGTCATCGGTGTGTGATGGAGCCAAAAGATGGCCGTTTCTTTGCCTTTCTATGACTTTTCCAGTCTCTTTGTATCTCTGATTCAACCAGCTGATGACACTCTATGACACTCTAAGTTCAGTGGCCACTTCCATCTGAGAGCATCCTTTATGAAGCCTCGCAATGGTGTGGTACTGTTGATCAATTGTAAGCTGTTATCTTGGTCTCATGATGTCAAAATGTGAACAACATGATGAGGAGTATGTAAAAATCTTCCTTTATTTTAGTTGCATTAAAATGGCAAAGATAGAACACAGAACGCTGCGGACACATTTCGGAGTTACCCCTTAGGTCCCGTTCACACGGCTTATTTGCCGACGGATTGGCGCCGTATTCCGCGCCGGATTTGCGCTTCAATACGGCTCCAATCCGTCAGAGTCATTACGGTAATCCAATGCTCTCATAGAGAACAGTGGAATCCGTCGCTCCTCCCCGCTCGGCAAATCCGTCGGGCGGGGAGAAAGTGACATGCACATTATTTACGGCGCGGACGCGCCGTAAACAATGCATTGTCTATGGGGCCGGGAGCGGCTCCCCCGCCGCGCTCCGGTCCCGCCCCGTATTCACGGCGGATTTGTGCGCTCAATACGGCGCACAAATCCGCCGTGAATAAGCCGTGTGAACACGGCCTTAGTCGTTGCTATGACTAAGGGGTACCATCGAAACGCGTCAGCAGCGTTCGGTTTTTGTTCTGTGCTCTATCTTTGGCTTTTTATTGGATCTGTAATTAAGGAAGATTTTAACATGCACCTTTTGCGGATTGCTGGATCAATTTCCGTTACACTGACATTTCTTCATTTTACAAGAGTGGTGAGCTGGCTCATTTTCCCTTATATTTAGCATGATGAGGAGGACTGTTTAAAGTCCAATTCAAATTGATCCTCTTAATTTACTGGGAGTTTCAGAGATCAAACACCTGTTGTGAATTTTGCCATTAAGCTCCTTGTTAGAGATCAGCAGGTTGTGCAAAAAGTACTGAAACATTAAACAGTTGAACATTCTAAAATTAAGAGATGGTCTCCTTTACTTCATTGAAAATTTTTTCAGGAAATGTTATGTTCATCCTGAAATTTCAACCAAAAGCCAAATATCCCTAACTTTTTGTGAGTCCACTTACTAGTAAGATCCTGCGAGCAAAAGAAGAATGGTAATTGAGCTATAGGTACAGCACGATGCAAGTAAAACTGTTGATCAAAGACTTCGTAAGACCTACAGTGTTCTAGTTAACAGCTCTGTGGATGGCGCTTTGAGTAGCATACATCATGTCCTGAGCTCTTATTAGTCTGCACATGATGCCTTATGCAGTTTAACAACATGCAGAGCATCAATTTGGATGGTTGTCTATTGCCCTACACAGTAACCAGGTAAGGGTATGCTCGCGCTAATACATGTCACTTATCTCCCCGCACGTACAATACGATCATGTTGTACAAGCGGGGAGAGGAGGCGTAATCCATAGTTCTCTATGAGCTCTATCTATAAACTATGAATTTCCATTATTCCGGCGCGCATCTCGTCCGTGTTAGAGCGCAAATACAAGGCGAAATGCGTGCTGAAATTACGCCGTGTGAACATACCCGAAGACTGAGAGACCAGCTATATAAAGGTTTTTGTTAGGCTAGATTCACATCTATGTTGGAGGTTCTGTTAGAACCTTCCGTATCGGACGTAGCACCAGATCCATTATATGATAAACTTCAGTTGTGCCAGATGGATCCAGTTGATTACAGTAGAGCCCATTGGTTTCCATCATGGTCCTATCATTTAAAGAGATGTTATGGTGTACGTCATTTTAACAGAAAGAATATAGCTCGACATGCTGCACCATTTTTTGTTTTTCTCATTTTTGATGGAATCTACAATGTAGGCTGTAATGCTACATTCTTTGAAGCCAGCCTTACGTTCTTTACAGATCTGTACCCATTTAGGCATAATCTTTCTTGCATTTGATGTATTATAATAGGGGCAAATACTGCTGCTATGCATGCCTAGCTTATAGAAGGACAGCGCTTAAAGTAAAGAGAATAAATATGCCTTACATTATGTATGCTTATCTGGGCCTAAAGGCACATGTTGGGCATATGTCCAACACTGCCAAACAGGAAATAAGTACAAATCTAGCCTGCTCTATGATTTGATAGTTTCTGTAGGCAGCATTAGTTGAATCTTCCTCTATTAAGGCATGCAGGCAACCTGTTGAACACAATGTCATCAAATGTACTGAACAATTTGTGTGTTACTATAGTTCTCATTCTCTTTTATTATGTATCTTTTATGATTTTGCAGCAGTGATATTTTCCTATAGTTTTTTTTTTGTTTGTCAATATTTGTTATTAACGAGTTCGAAATCCTAAACCTACTTGGGTTGTGCTGTGTCGACACTTGGGGCATTTGTATGAATATCATAATGTTAGTATGAACAGTGGATTCCTTGAACTTGAAGAGGAATGAGGGCACCTATACGCTGTGAAGCTGATCTGTGTTTCAGGACCCAGTACTATAAAAATATAGTGGATATTAGTGTTAGTTATTTTTACTTGGCTAGGATGTTGAGTCTTCTTTAAAACGTTAGGCGCCTAGATTAGAAAACTGTGAAAAGATAAAGAAGTGAAAACAAATGGGTGAAAATATAAACATTAACCCCTTCAGGACGCAGCCAGTTTTGACCCTCTTGACCGAACCCTATTTTATTTACGAATAATTTTTTGATACTTTTACCTATCCATGTGATTGAGAGATTATTACTAATTTAAAGCACAATGTGTCATGAGAAAACAAACATTAATTGTATGGACCAATATTTATATGCGAAAAATATCAATATGTTGTGAAAATGTAGAGTAATTTACCATTTTCGAACTTTAAAAATTTCTATGTGTAAGACAGTTAAACACCACAAAATAGTGTATAACTAGCATCTACCGTCTGTCTACTTTGTTGGAGACCTGTTTTTTTAAATGTTTTGTTTTTTTATGACATTGATGGGGGCTTATAATTTAAATAGCAATGTTTCAAGTTTTAAAGAAAATTCGTAACAGATTTTTTTAGGGACCAGTCCAGTTTTGACATGGCTCTGAGGGCTTGTATGTTAGACACCCCATAGATGACTCCATCTAAGAAACTGCATCACTTAAAGTTTTCAAAACAGCATTTAAGAAGTTTGTTACCTCTAGATGTTTCACAGGTATTAACTCCTTAACGACCGCCCACCGACTTTTGACATCAGCTGGTGCAGGTCGTTCGTCTGCAGTGACGTCTTTTGGCGTCGCTGCAGACATCGGAGTACTGCACAGCCCTGTTCCCAGCGCAGCTCCTGCAAGCACCGGGGAGTGTGGGAATCCTTAGCTCCCCAGTGCTTTAACCCTTTGGTTGCCGTAGTTTGTCACCGCAATGCAATCAAAAGGTTTCCCTGCTCTGTCAGGTGATTGGAACACCGATGACCCGACAGAGTCCTGGGAACAGCTGCACAGTCAGCCCTGGGGACCTAGAGTAGCCCCAGGGCTCTCTGTGTATCAAGCCAGTGATCAGGGCACACTGTGTGCTGTCCTGATAACTGCCTGTGTCAAACTGACACAGATTAAAATGTATTATAAAATATTAATATGATAATACATTAATAATTTTAAAAAAAAAAATAAAAAAATAAAAAAAAAGTGACAGTTATCTCTTAATGGGATTAAAAAAAGTAAAATACCTAAAAAGTGTAAAAAAATAAATAAAAATAAAATAAAAAAATATTTAATCAAAAATAATTGTGCATACATTGCATACATTGCACACAAAATAAAACATACACATATTAGGTATCCACACGACCGTAATAACCTGTAGAATTAATCTAACAAGTTAAGTGTGAATGGTGTAAAAAAACAAAACATTTTTTAAAAAATGAAAAAATTTCTGCAATTATTTATAAGTTTACTTAAACTATTCCCCCATAAAGTACAACTCGTCTCCAATAAAACAAGGCCTCACACAACTGCGTCATTTGAAAAAATAAAAAAGTTACAACTGTTGAAACGCAACGAGGCAAAAACTAAAAAAATGTTTTGGTTATTAACTACTTTTCAGGCGTGTGGTTAAAGAAAAGTGGAGGTGAAGTTCCAAAATGTCACTTTTTTTTTTTGTTGGACTGGGTTGGGGCCCACCCTATAGCTGCTGCGCTCTGCATCTTGCTTTCTGCTTTTCTTTCTCTGAACATTTCTATCTAAACAAATCCATATATTTCTGCTCAATACACATGTACAGTGTATACCTTATCAGCAAAAAACAAAAAGGTACTCACCACCAGATATATGTTGTTAGTGCATTATCATGGGTGTCAGTCCTCCACTCGCTGGCCAAGCGAGATAAACGTATGCTGCATACAAAGTTACCCCAAACAGGGAAGGAAGGACGGCACTGCTTATCCTTCAATCACGGATACAAAGTTCTTTTATTTTTCCAAGAGTGAAGAAATCAGGCGATACCTTTTAGAGGCTAACTGAGTATATTTGATGGTGAGCTTTCGAGAGGACTAGCTCTCCTTCAGACATGGTGTTATACAAGAAACTGAAAATACACAGACTTTTTATACACAAAAAAAAGTCTGTGTATTTTCAGTTTGTTGTATAACACCATGTCTGAAGAAGAGAGCTAGTCCTCTCGAAAGCTCACCATCAAATATACTCAGTTAGCCTCTAAAAGGTATCGCCTGGCTAACACGGTACAACATTATACTACTTTATTTTTCCAACAAATGCAAATCCGGCAAATACAATTTGGAGATTAAAAAAAACACCACACGCTTACGTGTTTCGGGTCAGACCACCCTTAGTCATAGCATTTAACATACAGATTTGGTGGAATATTTAAAAGAAAAGGCAGACCAATCAGAAGAGCAAATTAATTAAGCAGACACCTGACCACTACAAACAAATGGAAATACCAGCAAATACAGAGAAATGGTGAACTATATAAATATAGTATAAGTCAGACTTGGTCTATGTTCACACGGTGTAATTGCAGGGCGTAACTATGCCGGAGTTCGGGAGGTCACACAAGCTCCCGTGGGGCGGGGGGCCGCAGCCCGCCAGCCCCATAAACATTCATTACTAGCAGCGCGTATTCGCCGCTAGTAATTGACATGTCACTTATCTCCCCCGCACCCTATTGTGCGAGCGGGGAGAGGAGACGTAATCCATAATTCTCTATGAGAACTGTGGATTACCTTAAAGACTGGGACATATTTCACCCTGTACTTAGCGCAGTATGGCACGAAATACAGGGTGAAATACGTCCCAGTTTAAACCGTGTGAACATAGCCTTACACAGGCAGTCCTCGACTTACATCGTTCCGACTTACATACGTCCCCTAGTTACGCCCCATGATAACCAAGTGCCAGCATGCCACAGCTGCACATGAGTTACAGAAAGTTAGGGGAAATCTTCTAAAAAAAAAAGGCCACAGACAGCAAAACAAAAGTAAAAACCCTTCCCTGCACTATCCAAAATGAAACATTTATTTTTTTTTTTACTGGAACTCCTCCCTATCCGGTTTGTAACCCGGGGATTGCCTGTAGTTCATACCATGTGGAAACCGTGTATCAAGGCGAAGGATCCAGTATGCTTTTCTATTAAGAAGGACCTTCTGCCAGTGTCCGTCTCTAGTGGTTTTGTTAACCATCTCAATTGCGAAACATGAAAAAGCACTAGTATCAGATGCATAAAAATCTATAAAATGCCTGGCGACTGCAGTCACATTACGATTAGCTTTTAATATTGAATATAGGTGTTCAGCGATTCTGGCTTTGAATTTCCGAATAGTGCGGCCAACGTACAATAAATTGCAGGATTGGCACAGAATGGCATACACAACATGAGTGGTGTTGCAATTAATAAAAGACCTTATTTTATACTTCTTCAAATCCACAATCGGACCAAACGTACAGTTTTTTTTTTTTGCAAATTTACAAGTACTGCATCTTGGACATCCACAAGGAGAAAAACCTTTTTGTACTAGCCAAGAGTCACGTATACGTCTAGATCTGAACTGAACGGGTGATAGCATACTGCCTATTGTGCGGCAGCATAGAGAATGTAGGATGCAGGTTCTGTGGTCAGAAGTACTGTTATCACCCAAGTACACACGTGCACACACACTGTATCTTAGTGTTACAGGAAATTTGTAACGGTTAGGGGAATGCTTTATCTGTGAATCAGAGAATAATTCTAGTCTCATATACTGTGTGTAAGCAATGGGGAAAAAAAAATCACTAGTTGGCCAGCCACAATTGTACATAGAGAAATCCACTCTAACATAGGTCTTGTTCATCTTACTCTATAAATGCATGGTATTCTTCATGAACCATATAGCATAAATCCACAGCATGCAAATTGTTCTAAGTCATCTGGTAACTGATGCCTAAATAAATGTAAATTTATTCTGACATACAAGAAAACAAATGATGTCACTTGCAAGGTTTGGATCTTTATCAAAAATATATAAAAATAAAATATGCACAGAATAAATGCATTGCATCACGACTGTACATACTATACCCTGTTATAACACAGGTCTTGCCCATATTTCTCACTATGTGTATAGCACACTTCATGAACCATCATCTGTGGGGAATGCGCTTGTATGAGAATGTTTATTTACAATGTGGACATGTAACATCTGCTTATGATGGCAGGGCTTCGGTATCTTGAATCATGCTGGATTGAGCTGTACCGCTGTCACAGTGTATATTAGATTACATTTTTTTCCACAAAGAAAAAAGAGAAGGGAAAGAAAAACAAGTGATGTAAGTGAACCAGTCGAGCGACTGCTTTTCATTTTCATTGAAACCGAAATACTCTCTCCGGCAATGAGAATTGTGCATTGACAACAGTTTGTTGGAAAAAAATAACTATTTAATCTTAAGAACTGTTTGTCTTGAGGAGTTATCCCGTAAACTCAATGAGGACTTATGAATTTATGCAATGTGAGAAGTAGACCGTAGCAACATCATGATGAGCATACTTGTAATGCTGATTGCATGGGCACTACTACTATGCTTGCAATCAGAGCAATAGCTAATGGACAGCTGCAGCCCTATTGTCAAAGACTACAAATGTTACATGTTATAAGAGTAAAGATTCCAGTTAGCCCAAATTTTTGGGTATCTTAAAAAATAGAATGCAAATAAAGTACGACTCCTACAATGTGTCAACTCCTCTTAAGGTTCCATTCAGGCAGGTACATTGTTTCTGTTTTTATTGGGTGTATTTTAGGGTATGTTCACACGGGTTAAAATGGGGCACATTTCGGTCCGAATTTCGCGTTGTACTGTGCTCACATACGGGCGAAATGCGCCCCAGTCATTACGGTAATCCACAGTTCTCATAGAGAACTATGGATTACGCCTCCTCTCCCTGCTCGTACAATACGGCGAGCGGGGAGATAAGGGACATGTCAATTACTAGTGGCGAATATGCGCCGCTAGCAACGAATGTCTATGGGGCCGACGGCCCCACGGGAGCTTGCGCCGATCGTAATTACGGGCCATTATTATGCCCCGCAATTATGACCTGTGAACATAGCCTGAGATTTTAGTAACACCCGATCCTACTTAACCAAACTCAACAGTGTAAGTTGGTTCAGTAAAGCTGCAGGGGTTTTACATATACCATGGCTTTTATTAAACACTGCATCTAGGGGAAAATACTATGATAATATTTTTCCCTCTAGAACATGCCACCATTAACCTTTGTATGAAGTCAGAGGCATACTGACGAAAGTACACAAAGGTCCAGATTACTGAGTGACAATCATTGATGCAGTACACTTGTCTAAAAGACTCTTAGGGGCCGTTCACACGGCACAGGACAAATACCGGTCGGTTTGCCGGCCGGTATTTGTCCTGTTTTGCGGCCGTGCCCACGGCCGCGGGGGGGACGTCTTTTCTCCGCGATGAGCGGAGAACAGCCCTCCCCCCTCCCATTGAACAGCACAGATTCCGTCCGGAAACCGGACGGAGATTGTGCATGTTCAATGTTTTGCCGCCGGTCCGCCGGCGACAAAACAGTCGGGCGGAAAACCCGTGCAGTGGGGACTGCTGCACGGGTTTTCCATAGAGCACAATTGTGCTAATTTTCGGCTGGTTTTTCAGGCAAAACCGCAAACCGCTTGAAAAACCGGCCGAAAACCGGTGCCGTGGGGACATGACCTTAGGGTGCTTTCATATGGTGTGTTTTTTATTTAGTTTTTTTGTGTTTTTTTTTTATCTGCAGAATTGCACAGTCATTCATGCTATGCATTTCAGCAAAAACAAAAGCATCAAAAAATGCACCATTTGAAAGCACCCTTAGGGGTACTTCACATGGAGTATTAACACCTATTGCAATATATGAAATACTTCATTTAATCATGTAAACGGTTTAGTAAAATACCAACTACAAGGTGAAGTCCTCTTTTGAAGTTTATTTGAAAGAGGATTTAAAAAATATTAAGGCAGAATAAATACGAAGTGAGAAAAACATTAACATGGCATTTGCTATAACCAGGGCTTGATCGTAAACAGAAAGTTTATACAAGTGTCTTGTTTTTGATGGAGTCTGCTGTGCAGGCTCTAAGTGGGACCTCTAATACAGATGTGAACCTGTTGCCTTACATCAGACTCCCACATAACAAAACAAAATGAATTCTCATTGTGAGAGAGTGGGCAGAGTTTGTAGCTTCTTTGTCTCCACTTTTTGCCAGTGCATCCAGGGCTGGTTCATACCCAAGTGTATTCAGGTTTTTTTTTTTTTTTGTTTTTTTTACCGCCAAAGCCAAGATTGGATAGATAATGTAGTAAAATAGAATGAAAACTTTTAAATGGGTTGTCTCACTACAAGGATTGCTTTTCATGTTCAAGATCTTGCAAAAGCAAGTCACTTTGCAATATATGTCTATTAACAGTGTCCTACCTATTCTGAGATATCCCCTCTCGTATGGGCTGCATCAGCTCCTCAGGTCGCTATAGCTACAGACCTGTTTGCTCTCTCCTGATAGACTGCCAGCACTGGTTGCTATAGCTACAGACCTGGCTTCTACTGCAGCTTAGTGGAAGCCAGTAAACACGCCCCTGAATTCAAAGTGAAACCAAGAAAACAGGGCTGAGATGAGATGAATCAACATAGTTGAGACAACCCCTTTAAGCTTCCATTTCTTGAATTCACTTCTGATCTTAGCTTAAAAACAGATGAAGTGAAGGTGAAATCCACTTTTGCAGTTTATTTAAAAAAAGTACCGTATATAAAAAATATTAAGGCAGAATGAATGCTAAAAGTGAGATCATTACCTTCGGCATTTGCTAAAGCCAGAGCTTGATTCGAAATTTAAAAAGGTTACACAAATGACATCTGGCTTTTTTGTTTTATTATTTAGGATCCACTCCTAATTTTATTCAATAAACCCCTACTATTTAAAACAGGAGAAAGTCACAGCTCCTCCTTCCTGGACAAAGATTTCTTGTCAGAATACAGAGCATGCCTAGAAAACTTTCTCACAGAAGTCAACGAGTCAACTCTTGTGCACTCTGCTATGTTTATAGTAGCGTAGGCAAGATGGTTGCCCAGGAAGCATCCAGAAGATAGAATTAAACAATCGATGGTTGGAAAGTAAAAGATTAGGAAATATATGCTTCACATCTGCGTCATAGGTTCTGTTCGAAGTCTCCATTGCAGAGGTGGTACCAGATCCGTTACATGACGGACACCAATGGTGCCCGATGAACCTCATGGACTACAATCTGGTCTGTGAGATTTCTATAATTGGTGACTCATTTTAATGGAATAAAAATAGCGCAGCATACTGCACTACTTTCTCCGTCATTTTTTATGGAATCTACCGCATGAGACCCTCAATGCAGATAGGAACCTGTTGCCTTACATCAAACACCCACATAGAAAAACGAAATGAATCCTCGCGGTGAGAGAATGAAATAGAATGAAAACCTGTAACCTTCTATTTCTTGAGTTCATTCAGATCTTGGCTTAAGACAAAACCAGATGATCAAATATTGAACTGTGAATAAGACCTAAAAAAAATCCAGTGCAATATATGCCTATTTGCATCTAGGAGACAATACTATAATACTTTTTTTTTTTTTTTTTTATAAATATGCCACCATTGGCCTTTGTGTGACGTCGGAGGCCATAGCTCCATGGAGTTATACATATGGTTGTGTGCCTATGTGCTCCAGTCCTGTCCCTTTGAGAAACTGGATATTATATATTAGATAGAGATATATTAAACCCTTTGTGACATTCACTCTTGTCCGGGCGCCATTTTGGGCCGTCCTGGGGCTACTAGCTCACGGAAACGCCGTCTTGGGTCAACGGAATGGCACACCGACACAGGCTTATTCTTCACCTGGCCTCAGCCAGCTTTATTGAGGCACAGGTTAAACGTACAGCCATACACAGAAAACGTACAAAACGAACCCTGGCCATCCAGCCACTCACTCAACATATATTAGATTGCCTCTCTAACCTGTGGTCTGTATCTAGCATCCAGCACCTACATCAATCTTGTCACCAGTCTCCACTGGTTCCTGCTTCCTCAAGCCTCTGGGGGCCAGATCCTCTGGTCAGCTCCTCTGCTGCTCAACTTTCAGGTCGCAGACCACCCTGTACTCATGAAGGCCTAGGCCTTTTATAGGAAACCCGAGACCTATCCAACTCTTGGCCTGGACCATGGGGAGTAGACACCCACCCGACACATTGTCTACTCCCAATAAGAGCCGACCCAGGAATGGCTGAAAAGCCAAACTAACAATATGCAGTTTGCTGACCATACACATAGCGGTCTCTTATCCCACCAAGGCCAAGTATCCTTGGTGGCATGTTGCATATACCACTCTGGTATGACTCCACCTAGTGGCAGAAACGGATAACTACCTGTAGTCGCTCTGCCTCACCTTATAAGCATGTGTGTGTGGAACCAGGATATACCAAAGTCATTATATGGCTGGTGTGTTTAGAGATGAACATTTTTAAACTCTGAGGCATTTGACATTTCATCTAAAAACTTAATTTACATAATTGTACCTATTTCTGTAACTTATTTGAGGCGAACATTGGGATATTTTAACAAAGCTACATTATATAGACCTTTATCAGGGATAACACTCTACTGAGAACTTCCCAGGTGGAAGACCCCATTAATGATCATGACTATAAGAACAAGGACAAAGCGGCCATTATAATTCGCGATTTTTCAGAATTGTTTCCGGCACCTCAAATAGTTAATGGGGTTCACATTGCACAATGAATTCTGTGTGGTCTTCTTAGGGTAAAATTACTTTTTTTTTTTTTTTCCCTTTTGAAATTAATAGCCGTATTCATTCGAAGGGCAATAAATAATGTGGATATTAAAAGGAGTCCTGAAGTCTTAGAAATGAAATCCTACACAGTTTCATGGGAATTTTATACTGCAAGAAAAAAAAACATGCAGAAATGTGATTTATTTCTGCTCCAGAGACCCTGAGGACTATGTATGAAGCCGTGCGTATTAAAGACCCATTTCATTTGGCTTGTCTTCTGTTATTTTCTGTATGATTGGGAGGAGAAGTTTGATTATAACTTCCTCACACTCACCACTGAGTCTTGCTGCTAATTCATAATTTTCCAAAATATGTTGGATGAGACTCTCCACAAAAAAAACCTTGTTGTTTGAATGAATATATTCTTACCAGAGTGTCCCGGAAGATGCTGCTAACATTTCAGTGAACTGGAAATGATGCATGTCACATTGGAGGAAAGACCATCAACTCTTTCGTGACTAGTGGCATTTTGGGCTTTGATACCCAAAGTAAAATGTCGCCTTTTGGAATGTTACATATCCATTTTCTTATACTATATTCAGCCTAAATTTTTGTAATTGTTTAAAATTGTAACTGATATTTAATTTTGTCGGTTTTATTCAGAGTAAAATGGTCAGAATCGGGATTTCTTTTTCAGATTTTCACATTCTAAAGTTCAATGAATAATATTTATTCCAAAAATGAATCATCTGATTCTCCCTTTCAAAGTGTTGCCAAATATGTGTATAGTGTGTAACATGTGATGTTAAACCGCTGAGAACAAAGACTCCATTTTAGCCTCACATTTGTCTTCTCCCCTGAACTCACATCCTCTGTACATGAATAGAAATCATACATTTTATTTTTATTTTTTGTTCTTCAAGAAAGACTCCATGATGGATGGACCTGGAGTAGAACAGATGGAAATTTGTGGGCAAAAGTTGCATGTCTGGAGTACGTTCTGTGCAAAAGGAATGTATTAACGCCCGAGCGCCTGACACCCACGCACCATGCGCTCTCATGTGGCTAGGATTGTCTCTCAATGGCATTTGTGAGTTTGGAGAAGTGTTCTCCTTTATTGGATCAAGCGAACTTCATTTTTATTGTTTCGTTATTTTTATTTAGTTATTTACTATGTTTACTTTTTATTCTCTTTTATTTAGCAGGGAACACCTGATCTGTGTGGAAGTGCCCCTTTAAATCCTTTTTATCTGTGATCTGTATAGACTTGCAGACAAACGCAGATCACATCTTCTCTGCATGATTCAGAGCCCCCTCTGCACAGGGAATACCTGAGGCATCCATAATGACATTGCAGAGTTTTCTACCAACAACCCAAATGCTGAAGCAGCACAATTCTATCAAAGACAGCACGTGTGGGCTTAGTAGCAAGTTGCTTGATTCTTTTTTTTTTTTTTACAGCATGTGTGTATATAAAAGATCTCTATGTAGTGTGTGTGTGTATGTTATATGTGTATGTATATATATATATATATATATATATATATATATATATATATATATTTATATGTGTGTGTTTGTACATTAGGTTGCAATTGTACCCATACCCCTTGAAATTTTCATCATTTTAAAACATTGCAGCCACAAGCTTGAAAAGTATTTTATGTGATAAAGCAACACAAAGTTGCAAGTATTTGTGATGTATAAAGAAAGTATGTGCTTTTCCAAATTTGTACAAATTAAAAAAACTGAAAAGTGTGGCGTGTAGATGTATTCAGCCTCCCTGAGTCAATACTTTGTAGGACCACCTTTAGGGTGCGTTCACACGGCAGTGGACAAATACCGGTCGGTTTACCCGGCCGGAATTTGTCCTGTTTTGCGGCCATCCCCACGGCCGCAGAGGGGACAGCTTTTCTCCGCAATGAGCGGAGAGAGCCCTCCCCCGTCCCTTTGAGGTGTTCATATTCCGTCCGGAAACCAGACGGAAGAATGAACATGCTTGATGTTTTTTGAGCGGCCCGCAGGCGGAAAAACCGCCGGGCGGAAAACCCGTGCAGTGGGGACTGCTGCACAGGTTTTCCATAGAGCACAATTGCGCTCGTTTTCGGCCGGTTTTTCAGGCGGTCTGCAAAACCGCAAACCGGCCGAAAACCCGTGCCGTGGGGACATGCCCTTAGCTGTAATGACAGCTGCAGGTTGTTGGTGGATGTCTCTACCAGCATTGAACATCTAGAGTGGAATTAATTTGTGCCTACTCTTCTTTGCAGAATAGCTCTATCTCAGTCGATTGCTTGGCAAACATTTGTGAACAGTAGTTTTCACTTCATGTCACAGATTCTCAATGGGATTTAGGTCTAAACTTTGATTTGGCCTTTTTAACACATGAATATGCTTTTGATTTAAACCATTCTATTGTATATTTGGCAATATGTGCAGGGTCGTTGTCCTGCTGGAAGGTGAGCCTACGCCCAGGTCTCAAGTCTTTTACAGCCTCTAACGGGTTTTCCTCTAGGATTGCCTTGTATTTAGCTCCATTCATTTTCCCATCAACTCTGAACAGCTTCCCAGTCTTTGCTGAAGCAAAACCTCCTCCGGCATGATGCTGCCACCACCATGTTTCCCAGTGGGGATGGTGTGTTCAGGATGATGTGCAGTGTTGGCTTTCCATCACATACAGTATTTGACATTTAGGTCTCATCTGAGCAGAGTCCCTTCTTCCACATGCTGGCTATGTCCAATAAATAGCTTTTTGCAAACTGTAAACAGGACTTCTTCTGGCACGTAGTTTAAAAAAGGACTTTCTTCTCGCCACTGTTCCATAAAGGCCAGATTTGTGGAGTACAAGTCTAATAGTTGTCCTATGGACAGATTCTCGCACCTAAGCTGTGGATCTCGGCAGTTCCTTCATGGGCCTCTTGGCTGCTTCTCTAATTAGTGCTCTCCTTGTCTGGGCTGTCAGTTTAAGGGGACGTCCATGTCTTGGTAGATTAACAGTAGTGCCATACTCTTTCCATTTATGGATGATGGATTGAATGGTGTTCCGTGAGATATTTAGAGCCTGGGCAATTTTTTGGAAACCTAACCCTGCAATACAATTTTATCCCTGAGCTGTCTGGTGTGTTCCTTGGTTTTCATGATGCTGTTTGTTTTCTAATGTTTTCTAACAAACCTCTGAGTCCTTTACAAAACAGCTGTAGTTATACAGAGTGTACATTAGAGATGTACTCTATTTACTAATTAGGTGACTTTTAAAAGTAATTGGTCACATTGGATTTTATTTAGGGACACCCGAGCCGAGGGGGCTGAATACATATGCATGTCAGACTTTTTAATTTTTTTTAGTTTGCCAAAATTTGGACAAGCATGAGTCCTTTTCTTTACACTTGACAAATACTTGCTACTTTTGTGCTGTTGTTTCAAAGGGCTTGTTCACACGACGTTTTGGATCCGTTTTTGATGCGTTTTACGGATCCGTTTTTAACCTGCGAAAACTGGATGCAAACTGCATCCAAAAAGCAGATCCAGAAAACGCAACAGCTGATCCTTTTTTGGATGCGTATTGGATGCGTTTTGCATGTGTTTTACGGATCTGTTTTTTCAATGCTTTATTTAAATTAACCTATCAAACTGCAATTTAAATATAATATAACCTATCAATGACCAAGAAAAAAACCTTTTTTTTGCCTAGTCTCAAACAACTGTACAAACACCTATGATTTTAAAAACCGCCCCCCCCCCCTCACCCTCTATTTTTATTTTTTTAAATCAACCAATAGTTTTCAAATTCAGAGACCCGACGTCCATGTGCATCCGGTGGTATGCTGGGGGCTGTGGGACTGACATTATCCTCCTCTCCTTTACTCATGTAGAATGAAGGCATTTTCCAATAGCACATTGCATCAGAAAAATTAGCCCTCCCATTAAAATGATACAAAATATAACCCAAACATAATATTCAAATTTTATATTTAATTTAAATCCAGTGCGTTTTACGGATGCGTTTTTAGCATCGAAAGCGGATCCAAATCGCACCCAAATATATGCTGCACTTTTGGATCCGCTTTCGGGATGCCAAAAGCGCACTCCATTATTTCCTATGGGGATTTCTCTTGCGTAAACCGCAAGAAGAATTGACATGTCAATTCTGAAAACGGATCTGAAAAAACGAATCGGCGATCACTCGTGTGAACAGCGATGCGCTTTTGCCATTGAAAGCAATGTTAATCACACTGACAATTGTTAGATCCGTTTTGCGGATCCGTAAAACGGATCACAAAAACGTCGTGTGAACAAGCCCTAACAAAATATCAATAAGATACATTTAAGTTTGTGGCTGTAATGTTTATAAGTGCGGAACGGTTCAAAGGGAAGGAATACCAGTGCAACCGTGTGTGTGTACATACACATACACACACCCTTGTGAAAGTATGATTTTAATCAATCTGTCACTGAACACAAGAACAGTTGCCAAAATTTTGACAATACTGAGTCTTATAGAACATTAACCCATAATATGTAAGTTAATAATATAACTTCTGTTGCAAAATATTAAGTCTTATTAGTTGATAAAATAAATATACCAAAGACTACTAAGTCTATAATTTTCCATTCTTCAAGAACAACCTCTTCTAGAGCCTGGATGCTGGATGGAGAATGATGCTAAACTTGTCTCTTCTAAATTCCCCATAGTTGTTCTATTAGGTTCAGGTCAGGAGACGTACCTGGCCACTAAATCACTTTCACCCTGTTTTTCTTCACAAATGACAGTAGGGGCCTCATATGTGTTTTGGGCACAGAGTAATGGTAGCATCTTCTCTTTCATTATAGAGCAGTAGATCTGTGAATTCATGAGACCATCAATGATATGTAGCTCCCCGACACCAGGAGCAGTCATGCAGCCCCACACAAGGACCCTGCCACCACCATGTTTCACTCACTGCAGGCATCTTGCATTTTATTTTTACACTTCACTTTTGCAAAAGCATACAGTTTTAAACCCATCAGTTCCAAAAAACATTTATTTTGGTCTCATCACACTAGAGTCCTACTAGTCCTAAGATAAATGTTTTTGAAACTAATGGCATTAAAACTATATAGCACTGAAAATGTGAGGAATACAAAGAAAAATGTATGGTACCTGCAGTGAAACATTTATGCTGTGTGTGTATGTAGGTAGGTATGTATGTACAACTTCACCGGCCCTTTATTAGGTACACATGCTAGTAACAGTGTTGGACCCCCCCTTTTGCCTTCAGAACTGTCCCTCAATTCTTCGTGGCATAGATTCCACAAGGTGTTGCAACGATGCTCAATTGGAACCTAAGTTGCCCAAAGAGGATGCCAGAGAAAATATCTCCCAACGAGCCAATCCAGGCCCTCTCACTGGTCCACCGACCTCCAATAATTCAGAGATAAAAAATAGAAAAAAACCACCCAACCTGCAAAGCTGCGCCCTTTTTATGACCAGCCTTTGCGAGTGGAGGCGTGACAGAAAACCCAAATGGAAGCACCCTTCCTTACCCATAAGGTTTAAAATCAATGTACACCAAGTATAACGTATGTTTTCTGCACACAAAAACATCTCTGAAAAATCGTAAAAATTCAAACCTGGTGCCAAGGCAGGGCTGCGGCACACATGTAATTATACATGTACACACATCAGGACCGCCGCCAGCGGCACATTATCTGCAAAAAGGCAATAACACTACGTCTAAATCCCAACAGAAGCATTTATGCTATCTAACATACCAAGAAAAAACTTATGAGACTCTCAGTTCACATATCTTGATCAAACAATTGTTACATGTATAATACATGTGTGCAGCAGCCAGCCAGTGGCACCCCAGTTATGGCATACGTTTTTCAGGTATATGTTTTTGTGTGGTCAGAAACAAACGTTATACTGGTGTACATTGATTTTAACCTATATGGAAAGGAAGGGGTGCTTCCATTTTGAGGTTTCTGTCCCCCCCCCACTCTCACAGCAGGCTGTCATAAAAGGGCAGCTTTGCAGTTGGGTAGTTTTTATTTCTTTCTCTCTGAATAATGGAGGTCGGGACCCAGTTAGAGGCCTGAGAATTGGGCCACGAATTAGAGGTAAAGATAGATAGTACTGCCCCGATTTGAGACCACGATAGAAATTCGTTGGGCAGCTTAAACATGATCAATCAAGAACTGTGAACCAGATTCTACAAAGATTTTTGCATGTAATAAAAATATTACCCCCCACCGCAATACACCACCCACCACCATCCTGAACCGTTGAAACAAGGCAGGCTTGAAACCAATGCCTAGTTTCATGTTGTTGACGTGCCAATTCATGACCCAACCAATCCGAATGTGTCGCCGCAGCAATAAGACTCCTCCGACCATGCAACGTTTTTTCCAATCTATCCTACTGCCCAATTTCGATGAGCTGGAGGCAAATTGTAATCCCCTCAGTTTTTCCTGTTTCATAGCTTGAAAGGAGTGGCACCCGTTGTGGTCCTTCTAGCTGCTGTAAAAGAAAAGCCATCTTCCTCAAAGTTTCGCCGTACTGTTGCGTTCAGAGATGCTCTTTCCTGCCTCCTACCTTGGTTGTAACGGGTAGGGCTATTTTGAGTCACTGTTGCCCTTTCTATCAGCTCGAACCAGTCTGCCCATTCTCCATTGACCCACTGGCATCAAACAAGGCATTTCTGCCCGACAGGACTGCCGCTCACTTATGTTTATTTCTTTTTCGGACCATTTCTCCTGTAAACCCTAGAGAAGGTTGTGCGTGAAATCCCAGAATCATCATTCTTTCCTGGAAAATACTCATTACCAGCCCCTTTCTGGCACCAACAACCATTCCACTTTCAAAGGCACTCAAGATCACCTTTCCGCCCCATCTGATGCTCGGTTTGAACTGCCAGGAGAATGTACTTGACCATGTCTACAGCCTAAAATGCACTGAGTTGTTGACCGCCATGTGAATGGCTATTAGAAATAGTGTGTTAACGAGCAGTTGGACAGGTGTACCTAATAAAGTGGCCGGTGAGTGTATATGTGTGTGTATATTACATTCATTTTCACACCCCTTTCTAATGGATCTTTTAGCACCATACCAATTTTAGGCCAAAAACTTTGTACCGTTTTGTGTCTATTTTTTTTAATAAGTCTCCATTTTTTTCCTCATACAAATCTCTAAATCATTGTAATAGACAGGGTTAGACTATTACATTCTTCCTGCAGCACCAGTTTTAGGCGCTTAATGCATGCAGTAAGCCCCCTCTAGTGGTGACTGCACAAATGCATTATTTTATCATTTAAAGGGGTTGTCTCACAACATCAATTCATCTTACTTCAGTCCTGTTTTCTCCGTTTAATTTTTGAATTCAGTGTCCGAGGTATTACTGGCTTCAGCCGGCCTGCAGTGATGAGCTGATAAGGACACTAGGACTATAGTGACCAGCGCTTGCAGCCTATCCAGAGAGACCAACTGGGTCTTTAACTATAGTGACCTGAAGAGTTAATGCAGCTCAGACGAGGGGATTTCTGGGAATAGGTAGGACACTGTTAACCCCTTACCGCCACAGCCAGTTTTGGCCTTCCTGACAGCCCTATTTTTGAAATCTGCCATGTGTCACTTTATGTGAGAATAACTTTTTGACACTTTCCCCTATCCTTGTGATTCAGAGATTGTTTTTCTTGTGACACATTGTGCTTTAAGTTAGTAAGACATCTTGGATCAAAAAGTCGATTTGTTTATTTGCGAAAAATATCAAAGTATTGTGAAAAATGTCAAAAATTTACCATTTTCAAACTTCAAAAATTTCTGCATGTAACACAGATAGTTTTATTGCACTCAAAATAGTTTTAAAAACAAGCATCTACTAAATGTCTTATGTCCTATGTTGGTCACATTTTTAATGTCTTTTTTTATGACGATTAAGGGGGCTTAGAAATTTAGTAATAATTTTTTCACAAAAAATTTGCAATATACATTTTTTTTAGGAGCCGTGTCCCAAGTTCTGACGTGACCTTTGATTGACCTTAAAATTTTCGATATAGCCCCATAAATAGATGTCATTGGTCTTTCATATTTCATCATTTTTGGATTTTATGTTCAATTTTTCCTTCGGATTTATTCATTATTCGGTACATTTGTATCATCCTTTTTATTTTTTTAAACCATTGTACGATGCCTAATATTGTCCCTTTATTATTCTGGTAGCATTTTTCTTTATTCAAATATTGAATTGATTTCATTATATAAAGTTCGATTATCCATTAAAAGTCTTCTGACTTTTTGAGGTAATCTACAGAAAAGAAAAAAAAAACTACAACCCCTTTAAAAGTATTCAAATACACGCAATTAAGCAATGTTTAGTAACCCTTAGGTGTTTCACACATGAATAAAAAAAGCAAAGTGAGGTGAAATTTCAAAATTTCACTTTTTTTTTGTGTTGCAAATTTTCAATATCCATTATTCCACAAGAACAGGTAGATGTGACCAGGCAAATGCAAACTTAATATGATTCCCCATGATTCTTCTGGTGTTCAGAGAGATCCCATATGTGCCATAGTGGCGCTATTTGGTGCCCAACCCAGCCCCAGAAAGGGTACACCTACCGGCCCCTTTTTGGGTCTTGATTGTCATTAGAATTTTATTAAGGCCGCCATTATAGGTTTGTGCGGACGACACTTAGTGCTAAATCCTAATACAAACAAACCCCTAAAAATACCCCATATTGGAAACTACACCCCTTAAGAAATATATCCAGGGGTGCAGGGAGCATATTGACCCCATAGGTGTTTCACAATTTTTTTTAGCGTTAGGCTCTGAAAACGAAGACTTTTTTTTTTCCAGCAATCTGCAATTTTAGCTGAAAATGTTAAATTTTTACAAAGAATCCTGGAAAAAAAGCACCCCAAATTGTGTTACGCAATTTCATCCATTCGGTAATCCCCTTATATATGGTTATAAACTGCTGTTTGGGGCGCATGGCAGGGCATATAATGGGGGAGGGTGTTTATTTAGTTTTGGGGAACACAGTTTTTTGTGGTTCCCCATGTGCATTTGCAAAGCCCCCAAAGAAACCAGAAACAGGTGAAACCCCTTCAGAAGTCACCCCATTTTGGATTCAACACCCCTCATGGATCTCATCTAGGGTTGTATTGTGCATTTTTGGCATACAAGTGTGCCATAGTTTTTTTTTTTTTTTTTTTTTTTTTTTTACTTTGGGGCCATGAAAAATGGGGGGGGGGGGAAATCCCGTTCCGTCTTTTTGGGGTTTCAACTTTACAGCGTTTGCCGTGCAGTGTAAATTACATGATAACTTTACTATGCGAGTCGGTACAATTACAATTATATAAATTTTGTATAGTTTTATTACTTTTACACAATAGAAATGTCTATATAAAATTGCATTTTTATGTTGTCCTATTCTGACAGCCATAACTTTTTTTTTTTTTTTTGTTTACGGAGCTGATTACGGACTTGTTTTTTGCAGGGTAAGTTGACTTTTTGATTGGTAAAATGGGGTTTATATGACACTTTTGATCACTTTTGTGTGGCGTTTTGAATAAAATAAAGCAATCCTGGTAGTGTTTTTTATTATTTACAGCGTCACCTTTGGGGTAGAAAATTTCCCCGCTTTAATCACAGGCGATAGGTTACAGCGATACCCAATTTTTTTTTTTTTTGTTTTACGCTTTTAAACCAAAACCCCACTTTTTTAAAAAAAGGAAAACGCGTTTTGCAGCGCCACAGTCTGGAGCCAAAATTTTTATTTTTTTTTTTTCGTGCAGAGATTTGGGGGCTTGTGTTTTGGGGACGAGTTGACTTTTGGATCATTTTTGGGGCCAAGACTTTTGATCATTTTAAATCGTTTTTGAAGGCAGGTAAGAAAATACTGCAATCCTAGTATGTTTTTTATTTTAAACAGCGCTCACCATGCAGTATTTTACAAGTTGTTTTACCTGGGGTTTAAAAGGATTGGGGTGATAACCATTTATATTTTTTTTTATGTTAAAGTTTTTTTTAAAAAAATGTTTTTATTTTTTTAACAAATTTATGCATTGCTAAACTTTTTTTTTCTTTACGCCCTTGGTAATGAATTTTTTTTTTTTGGTGGAAAAGAACCATTCTTAATTGTACCACATTGGCGATGAATGATTTTTTAAACGCTTTTTATTTCCCTTTTTGGCTCAAATGAACAAAAACGAAATTTTTTTTGATTGTTTTTGTAAAAAGGGTTCCACAGTGGGGGTTAAATTTAAAATGACATATTTATAGCGTGGGGCGTTACCACGCGGGCGATACCAAATATGTTTCTTTATTTATTTTTTTCTTTTTTGGGTTGATTGACATTTGATAGGGGGAAAAGGTGTACGTGTTTTTTTTATTTTTTGTGTTTTTATTTCTTTTTTCTTTTTTACATTTTTTTTCACTTTTCCCCCAGAGACGATTTGTATCAGTGATCTTCAGATAACTTTTACAAGGGTGATTACGACAATCACCGTGCCCGGCAATGCCAACAATGCATTGCCGGGCATAGTGACATCACAGACAGCCTGGGAAGTGTCTTTTCGCAGAGAGCAGGGAAAGAAAAACTCCCTTCTTCCTGCGACTTGGGTTTGGTATCTTAATGTCACCCGGGACCAAGGGGTTAATTTCTCGCAGCCAGAGCTCACTCCGGCCGTTGGTGATGCGGCATTAGGCCAGCGGTAATATACCGCTGGTCCCATGTCGCGATCGTGCAGGGTTCATTTGCAATTTCACACAATCTCAAGGACATACCCATACGTCCATTTGTGGGAATGCACCTCCCGCTAGGACATATGGGTTTGTCCCATTTGGGAAGGGGTTAATGGACACATATTGCAAAGTGACTTGTTTTTGCAAGCTCCATAAAAAGCAATCCTTGTATTGAGACACCCCCTTTAAAGGGGTTTTGCCACCATGTAATGTTGACGTGGGAACCTCCAAAATGGGTATTTAATCACTTTTCTAAATATATGTGATTAAAAAAAGTGAAAACTCTGAGAGCTACAGCATTTCTCAATCCCCTTTGGTTACCACAAGCTCTCCCCTATCAGGACCCAGGAGCTGAAAGGCCGCGCTGCGTGAATCACTTCTTATCTGATGACAGCAAATGAAATGGTCTTTTAAGGCTCCGGGGTAAGCAATATGTTTTCTTTTGTATACAGAATAACTAGCTGTAGTGTTATTAGATCCCTGCTTTATCTGATGACAGAGAACATGAAGGAGCTTTCAATCTGCTGTTTAGAATAGGTGTTGTGTTTTGTACACAGAATTCACAAGTTATAGTTTGATTATTTGAGTGAACATGTCACAGGATCCCCTTATGCAGGCTCTGTGCTCTGGCTGTGTGTGTCTGTGTGCGTCTCTGTCAGCTCTGTGATTTGTTTACATTACATTAGCTTCTTAGCAGATAAGGTTTCTCCTGACAGTGCTGTCTGAGGCTCTGTGTCTTGCTGTATTGAATCCACTGTTGTACTGTTTATTAGTTCACTTAAGTTTTGAGACGCTCCCTTGGATTCCTCACTCCCCCCTCCCCTCTCCCTCTCTCCACTGCAGCTTCATGACTCAGCGTGATTTGTTTACATCTTGCTCTCATGCTGAACTGTGGTCAGTACTTGGTCTGTTGGCAAATCCCCTTTAAGTATATTCCTTTGCACTTGGCTCACTATTTCAAAAAATACTTACTGCAAGAAAGATGTATTTTAAAATTGTCCAATACTGAATTGTGAATCTAGTTAGAATAAAGAAGAAATTGGTGTTTAAAGCAGCATAACCTAGTACTCTATATGCCTGGTGTAACAGTTTCTATTACACAGATGTGGATAAATGTGTGAATATCCTGCTGATAAACATACAAGAGATCTGGCACAATGGATTCTGGTAGCGTTGCTTTAAGTCAAAGCTCCACTTTTGAAAATCATTTTGCATTTACATGTGATTTTGTTTAACGTTTTATATGCTTTGCTGTATTTCTACTAAACATGATATATTTCATGTCCTCTTCCCCCATTTCCAGTTGTTTTTAGGTGCAGGAGCTTCTATCTCACTGGACCGATTTTGCTGGGTCATTGATTATATAGCGCATCCTCTATAGTTACATATTGTGTAAAAAAAACAAAAACCGAAGTAAGTTGTACAAAATGTACAAAAACTCTTAAGATTGTCATTGTAGAGGAATATCTGCCTTTTGTGCCCATACACAATGTATTCTGTAAATCTCAGATCTTGTAAGCAACAATCTTCCATATTAAGAAAATATCGCTGTAAGAAATGACCTTTTGTCTGTTAGCCTTTTCTTCATGTTAGAGATTCACTGGGTTGACTACATATTGTGCACCAGGGTGATGTGTTTAAATTTTAGAGCCGCAATGTTAAAAGTTAACTTGTTAAACTATCAGTCTTCATTAATAAACTTTATTTATGAAACCTGTCCTTAAATAAACCCATTCCTGCTGTTAGGTTAGAAAACACAGATACACATGTATTGGTGATCATGGGTATTTATGTTCCTTTTGTTTGTCAGTGCTATTGTTAAAGGTGTTGTCCACTTTAAAAAATAAATATTTTAAATTGGCCAAGAGGGAAAAAAAAAACTTATACCTACCTGTCCCCTACTGCTTCTGCTTTGGAGCTCCCTGTGATCCACTGCTCATCATATTTCATGTTCTTGTCCAAACACACAGAAGAGGCTTTAGAGAGGCTTACGATGGAGTGCAAGCCTTTCCTTGTGTTAAGACCATAACCCTGAAGTGAAGAGGAGCAGACCAAGGTGAGTTCCGTTGATCACACCATGGACATTCCGAATGTTTGGCTAATCTGGGGACATAGCTGTAGGCCTTGGCTGTGTTCACACAGCTCTTATTGTCTGTCATAATGGAAAGCATGACAGCAGGGCAAGAGCCGTGAAATGCCGGGCGCTGACAGACCCCATTGATTTATAATGGTGTACATTGACATTGTAAAGATAATACAGTGTTCTTCACTATTTCTATCAAATCCAAAAGATCTGCCTAAAGAGCCTCTGATGGTAGTATGAAAATCTTGTAAGGCCATGTCCTCTTGGCATGGCTCTTCACCCGTTTTTGCAGCTGGTTTGCGGTTTTGAAAACCGGGTGTAAACTTTTTACATGGGCTTCTACGAAGACCCGTGCAGCAGTCCCCACTGCACGGGTTTTCTGCCTGACGTTTTTTCAGACCACCGCCCGAAAGCATAGAACGTGTTCATTCTTTCGACCAGTTTTCGGACAGAAGATGATGTCTATGTGAAGGGGGAGGGCTTTTCTCCGCTTACCATGGAGAAAAGCTCTCCACACCGGGCGGCCGTGTGCACGGCACGAAAACAGTTCAAATACCGGTCAGATAACCCGACCGGTATTTGACCTGTGCCGTGTATACAGCCCTTAGGGGGCTTTCACACAGTTTGTTCTAGGTGCATTTTTTTTTTGTTTGCAAAAATGCACTGCATTAATTGCTGTTCGCTGCATAAAAATGCACCAAAAATACACTGTTTTCACACCCTTAGTTTGGTTCCATGCC
Source organism: Phyllomedusa bahiana (assembly GCA_025379985.1). Taxonomy (NCBI): domain Eukaryota; kingdom Metazoa; phylum Chordata; class Amphibia; order Anura; family Hylidae; genus Phyllomedusa; species Phyllomedusa bahiana. The sequence goes on from JAODAL010000146.1 coordinate 94,426, forward strand.
CTTTCCCTTGCCAGCACAGGAGGCCTCAGGCAATGTTACCTAACAAGCCATTGTGTTATTGACCTGAGGGTGGGACAGTGGACTACAAAAAAGGATGACCAGTTACAGATTAGGTTAGCGAGTAAAACAAAGTAGAATATTCTGTGGAGAACAATCGGTGTATTTTTACATTGTGTCTTTTCACATTATTTACAGTATTATTCCTATGGCCTTAAGTGGTGATGTTCCATAAGGAACGCCATCCCATCAGTGAGTGGTTATACTATAGAAGCGACGGCCTCCTGACTAGAGCACATGCCCAGTAAATAATTATCTGCTGGTCATGCGTGCTAGTTAGGAGGCCGTCTCTTCTATAGTGTAGCCGCCCTCCCCAAAGGCAATGTTGCGCTACTTTGAATAGTGTGACCTTTCGGTTTGGAAGGACGGTAAACGGCTACAGTATAGGAGTGCTGGTCTGCTGAGTGACTAGTGTGCATGCGCAGTAGATAATATCATCTGCTTGACATGCGCGCTAGTCAGTAGGCAGTTACTTGCATACCATAGCTAACCACTAAACAATAATGCAAAACACATTCTATTTTTTTCTATGGCCTTACATAAAAACAATCTCAAATGCCTATAAATTTTATAAAGACTGTTTAGTTCAAAGTGATATCCCCAATCAAAAAGACCGGACCAAATAACAAAAAATAAAACGACCACACAGGTAAATAACAGAATACAGCAACGCCAAACAAAACTACATTTACCCAATAAAATAAATATTTCTTTTTTGAAAGTAAAGCAACACAAATACAAAAATAAACAACAGCGGTGGTAAAAAGTGATAAAAGTGCTGCAGGTAAGTATATCCCAAATCAAAATAACACAATTACAAAAAAGATAATAAAAATGGTACACATGATTTAAAGTAATATATAAAAAAAAAATACATATGCCCCCAACAAGGTAACATAAATAATGCATGTATAATCAAACCAATGTGTATAAATAACCAATTCAAAATAAAGCCATAATAATGGGATAGTAGAGGCCAAATAGCACGCTGAAAAGACCCAACACACGTTTCGCAGGAATGCTTTGTCAGTGGTGGTGTTAGCTCAAAGTGAGCTTAATAAATAAAAAAAAAAAAGGAACTGAACAACCCCTTTAGGGCACATCCCCACGGCATAGGACAAATACCGGCCAGTATTTGTCCTGTTTGCGCCCGTCCCAACGGCCGCGGGGGGACCGCTTTTCTCCGCGATGAGCGGAGAACAGCCCTCCCATTGAGAAGCACAGATTCCGTCTGGAAACTGCACGGAAGAATGTGCTTGCTCAATGTTTTGTCGGCGGCAAACCCGTGCAGTGGGGACTGCTGCACGGGTTTTCCATAGAGCACAATTGTGCTCATTTTCGGCCGGTTTTTCAGGCGGTCTGAAAAACCGCAAACCCGTGCCGTGGGGACATGCCCTTAATGTTTGCTTCCAATCCCTTTGCTCTTTAAGTCACTGTGTTTTTGTAACTGATGTTCTTCAGTACTAAGAATTTTGTCAAAACCTTTTCCATAAGAAGAAACCGTGGACATAGATACAAGGTCTATGAGTGGCAAGGGAAATTGTTTCCAGTTTGAGAAAAAGACTGTATGATTAATAGTTTACTGTGGTTTATTAGTTTGCCCCCTTCCTCTCTGGATCCCTCTGCTTCCCCAGACCCCTCTTCCCACTTGTTGAAGGCACTACCAGTTCTGGGACTGCATGCTCTGTGACTGTGCATAATTACAAACAGCAGTGCTGCACGTGTGAGTGTATCCGAGCAGCAACGAGGCAGCATGAATTTTATGCCAAGTCACTGAAACCTCTGATGAAACGTTTGCAAGAATTGTCAATGAGATAGAGGGAAAACAATGACCTCTGTTGTCTGATAATGAACGGAACTGAGCTTGTTAGGAGCAGATGACTGCAGGGTCTAGATACATTGATGATCTTATAACGAACAGGGAAATCTATTTTATAGACTCTTCAACAGAAAAGTGTGACCTAGTTGTTAACCCTTCAGTGATCAGGATTGTTTCATGTACAGTCATGAGAAGAAGAAAATATACACTCTTCGAATTCAATATTTTACATATCAGTACATAATAATAATAATCTTTTTTTTATAACCCATTCTGCAGAACGTTACAATTTAGAGGGTACAGACAAAAAGACAAACATTAAACAGTAATGTTTGTCTAACAGATCAGACACAAGGTGTGAGGGCCCTGCTTACAAAAGCTAATCTTTGTAGTGAGAAAACCCCTTTAAAAACTATTAGAGTATATAAGTGAGGTGTGAGAAGTGCTTGGTTTACATAATAGTCTATTCATGTTTCATCAATGTGGGGTGGTTTACATAAGTGGATGAACCTGCCACCCAGACTGTGCAGCTATATACAGATAAGTGCCTGTGAGTGCCTAAGCTCAGGGAGTGACAGAAGTGTGTGAGACTAAAAGCGAGGGGTTAGCAGTTGGGGATCTAGATAGTCCTGCCTAAGAAGATGTATTCTCAGGGCACGCTTAAAACTATAGCAATATCAGCAGCACACTAGATTAGAATACGTTGAAAAAAACATTCCTGCCTTAAAAAAACATGAAAGTCCCTTGCGGTTCCCAGCCCACAACTCTGCGCAAAACCGCTCAAGCCCACCCTCGACTTCAACGAGACCTCAACACAGGTGGGTTCTACACTACGTTACACTAATGTTATATTACTCTGTGGCCTATCCAGACCTATCTTTCAGAATGTGAAGGCACCAGCTACTGAATATACTGCACTGATTTAAAAGCCTGTGAGGATGGGTGGAGTGCTGAACCAAATATTGCTTTTGAATTGTATATAAGGGGGAATGGCGGCCTCCATCTTGTTTTTTTGCACTCCACCCATCCTCACAGGCTTTTAAATCAGTGCGGTGTATTCAGTAGCTGGTGCCTTCACATTCTGAAAGATAGGTCTGGATAGGCCACAGAGAAATATAACGTTAGTGTTACGTAGTGTAGGACCCACCTGTGTTGAGGTCTCGTTGAAGTCGAGGATGGGCTTGAGCAGTTTTGCGCAGAGGTGTGGGCTGGGAACCGCAAGGGACTTTCGTGTTTTTTGAAGCAGGAATGTTTTTTTTTCAACGTATTCTAATCTAGTGTGCTGCCGATATTGCTATGTGTATTTAGATTACACGACAGTGTGCACCCATGTTTACTTTTTTAAAAGGTTTTTTGGAGGTGCTGAACCAAATATTGCTTTTTACGCTTAAAACTATGTCTACGCAGCACAGGTTTTTCATCGGATTTACGGCGAATTCAGTATTTAGAATCCGCTGAATATCCAAAATTACCCAGTGCTGTGTAGACTGCAAAGAAAAATCCATGCTGTAGTCCAGGGAATTTTCAAACTTGCTGGATCTTCCCCAGGATGGCCATCTGATTCCTGTACATTCAATGTACAGGGCCGACCCCAAATCCCAAAAAATTACTGCGGGTTTTAGCACAAATCTGTGCAAAAAAACGCATTACAGCGCCGTTAAAATGCAGTCAGATTTTTTACAACATTTTAACATATGCTGCGTAGACCTAGCCTTATGAGTTTGCCTGATCATACGGGGTAGCATCTTCCAGAGAACTGGCGCCGAACGGTTAAATCTTGGAGGCGTGCATGAGAGGTTCGGGTGATTGAGGCGTGTAATGAAAGGGAGGATTTACCTTATATGGGACATTACGACCCCCTGGTTGTGCAGTTTTTTTTATATAATTGATATCGGTATGTCTCCTATATATAATTCATTCTTTCCATCTTACGGTATTAAAAATGATAAAAATTCAAATGTATAAAATAATTTAGACTACCTAGTTTAAGGATACCAACTAGGGTATACTAGTTTGGCGGAGTCGTCCCTATCGGGACGGTTACCCCACTGAGTGCCATTTGAGGGTAAGTTTTTGATAGGGACAGATAGAGGTAGAATACTACAATTGTCTATCGTACCCCCTGTTGTACTTGTGGACCTGCTTCCATTGTGTGTGTGTGTGTGTGTGTGTGTGTGTGTGTGTGTGTGTGTGTGTGTGTGTGTGTGTGTGTGTGTGTGTATGTATGTATATATATATATATATATATATATATATATATAAATATATATGTATAAATATATATATATATAATGTATATATTAATCAGGGGCGTAACTACCGGGGTAGCAGGGGTAGCAGTTGCTACGGGGCCCCTGCGCTTAGGGGGGCCCCGGGGCAGCTGCTACCACGTCCGCTACCCCGGTAATGCCGCTCCTGGGCTCGCCGGCAGTGAACTTAACAGTTCACTGCGGGGAGCTGAGGGGCCCGGCGCATACTCCCTCTGAACGCCCGGGCCCCCCCGGCCCGAGCGTTCAGAGGCAGCGCTGGCTGGAGCTAGAAGTACGGAGCGCCGATCGCTCCGCTCTGCTACTTCCCCCTGCCGGCGCTCTGTGGTCACGTGGGCGCGCGCGGTGACGTCACATCACCGCGTCGCCCGCGCTGAGCGCAGAGGCTGCAGGGAGAGCAGCAGACAGGAGCGAGTGGTGCATCGGGGGAGCGTGGACCGAGGTGAGTAAGTGATTTCTTATTTTACCTACCCCATGTGCCTGCCTATGCCTCCATGTGCCTGCCTATACCCCCATGTGCCTGCTATACCCCCCATATGCCTGCCTATACCCCCCCCATATCCCTGCCTATACCCCCCCCATATGCCTGCCTATACCCCCCCATATGCCTCCCTATACCCCCCCATATGCCTGCCTATACCCCCCCCCTATGCCTGCCTATACCCCCCCCATATGCCTGCCTATACCCCCCCATATGCCTGCCTATACCCCCCACCATATGCCTGCCTATACCCCCCACCATATGCCTGCCTATACCCCCCCCCATATGCCTGCCTATACCCCCCCCCATATGCCTGCCTATACCCCCCCCCATATGCCTGCCTATACCCCCCCCATATGCCTGCCTATACCCCCCCCATATGCCTGCCTATACCCCCCATATGCCTGCCTATACAGCCCCCTATATGCCTGCCTGCCTATACAGCCCCCTATATGCCTGTCTGCCTATATGGGGCCCCTTTAGCTACCTAAACCCTACCTATATGGCCCCTATAGCCCACCTAACCCCTGTCTACCTGTATGGCTCCCTATAGCTACCTAAACCCTGCCTGCCTATATGGGCACTCTATTGGCTACCTAAACCTTGCCTATTTGGGGCCCCATGTATCCTATCTAAACCCTGCCTGCCTAAATAGACCTCATATAGTATTGGTAATGCTGGTCTTAGTATAGTGGGATTTGATTGGTAGCAGTATGATGGTGAGATGTATGGTGAGGTATTTGCCCCTTGTATTATCTACATTATCTAACAGCATGTCCTGGTACATGGTCGTGGTCAGGGAGGTGGGGGAGGGGGGCCCCCATCCAAAAGTTTGCTGTGGGGCCCTGGCTTCTCTAGTTACGCCCCTGATTATTTATTTATATATATATATATATATATATATATATATATATATATATATATATATATATTTATAGATATAGATATATATATATATATATATATATATATATATAGATATATATAGATTATATATATATATATATATATAGATATATATACACACACATACATAGATATATATATATAGATAGATAGATAGATAGATAGATAGATAGATAGATAGATATAGATAGATATAGATAGATAGATATAGATAGATAGAGATAGATATAGATAGATAGATATAGATAGATAGAGATAGATATATAGATAGATAGATATAGATATAGATAGATAGATATAGATATAGATAGATAGATATAGATATAGATAGATAGATATAGATATAGATATAGATATAGATATAGATATAGATATAGATATAGATATAGATATAGATAGATATAGATAGATAGATATATATATATATATGACCTATATATGTATATCTGAGGCGTACAGTGATTGAAGCCTTGAATTTAGTCTTTGTCAGTCTATAATTGGTATTGTTCTATGGCTATATTGCCTTATGAAAACTTTTTTATGGTTTGGGAATAATAACAGTTGGATATTTTTTAGATTTTCTTATCCTGCTTTGACCATTTTTGGACAGTTTTTTTCATGTCTTATCTGAAGAGAGAACGTACAAATATTTTAATCACTATGGGCCTTCTTTATAAAAACGGTTTAACCGTAAAACTGCCTTTGTTGCCCATAGCAACTAATCAGAGCTGTGCTTCCATTTTTTTAGACTGCTGTGTAGAAATGAAAACTGAGCTCTGGACGGTAGCCCTGGGCAACTAAACAGTACTGTTAGACGGTTTTGATAAATAAGCCTATTGTTTTTTTTTCTGTTGCACTTCTGCATGAATAAAAAAAAACACATGGGTTGTCAGCCCCCTCACAGGGACCAATGTGAATAATGACCATCTCTTTACAGCACAGTCATGTATAATGGTGCTATATAAATCAGGTCTGTGGAGTCAGTCGTTATAAAATGGACCGACTCCATAAATATGTAATAAATTGGTTCAGTTCTAAGAGCAAGAGGAAATGGGTGCAACTGCTCCAATATTTTCAGCCTCATCAGATGAGGAGTTTAATTTTGAAAGTATTTGGATGACATGGAGCAGGCAAAGCATTGCCGCAGGGGAAAAGATTCCGCTCACATAGCAAACAGATTGACCAGATTTCAGCATAATTTTTTACTTGCTTTCAAAGAAGTAGAAGAATTCATCCACTCATCAGAACTGACTGTGCCTGAGGCAGTTCCTTTATACCCCGAGATTGTTAGGGATGCTGCCCATGTGATCACTGCTTTGCCACCAACTCAAGTTAGTGTAGAGAGGCCGTTCTCTAGCCTGGAAATAATGGGATCAGATTTGAGGTCATCTATGAAAGAGGATCTGATGGAGGCAATGCTATTTCTCATAACAAATTCATAGGCTCGCTCCACAAATGTTGTTCAGTATGTTTTTGTTGAAAACTCTCTCTCCCCCCCCCCCACACTTAAGGCAGTATTTTACATATTAACAATTTATTAAAGTTTTTTGTGTTCTAAAGTTGTATCCAATAGATATATTTTATGTTCTACCTAAATAGCTTATTATATCATAAATGTGATAAAAAAAGCCTGATGTTACCATTTTACTACCGTAATGTTATGTATAAGGGAGTGGGTGATAGGGAAATTGAGGAGTTGGAGCTTTGGCTTACCAACTCCACAGCCCTGATATAAATAAATGTGGGATTTAAATTGTGAGTCCCAAAAGTGGCAGAGACCATTGTGAAGGATGACAATGTCTGTATAGTGCTGTGGAATATAACAGTGCTATATAAATAAAATAAAAATGCTTGGTGCTGTTAAAGCCATGACCGAAGACCCGGTCTCAAGGTCCTCTTTATTTAATAAATGTAATATACTGCTCCACCAATGAAGTTACAAAAAAAGACATCCTTACAGAAGGATTGCACAGTAAAATATCAATATCTGCTGAAGATACTAAACTGTGTAAAGTAATCAACACAATACAAGACAATGTATTATTACAAAGTAATCTGGATAAGTTGGAGGCCTGGGCAGAGAAGTGGCAGATGAGGTTCAATATGGATAAACAAGGTTATGCACATGGGAAGGAAAAATTACATGTTAAATGGAAAAACTCTGGGTTAAAAGTGACATGGAGAAGGCCTTGGGAATCCTAGTGAACAGTAAACTTAATTGTAGCAGCCAGTGTCAGACATCAGCTGCCAAGGCAAATAGGATCATGGGGTGTATTAAAAGCTGCATAAATGCACGTGATGAGAACATCATTCTCCCATTATACAAGTCACTGGTCAGACCACACATGGAATATTGTGTACAGTTTTGTATTAGAACAACTGTATCTAACATTTATTGCATAACAAAGTCCTGGAGAACCTCTTTAAATGCATAATTATGGTCATGTATATCACTGCACAAAGCTCAATAACTGTATATAGTAGTATGTACTAGAATGGAAGTAGGGCTGAGTTGAGAGGGCAAAAAGTAAGGAAAGAAAAGATGGATGGAAAAGAAGTAGACTGCCAATATTACTGGCACTGCCATCACTAACTTGGGTGTTATTGCTTTTAACAAGTGTTTTTATTGAATCCAAGTCTTTTCTAGTTGCTTTTAAGGACCTGTATATTACAGAAGATTATACTGTTGGCCTTTATCCTGGACAATTTTATTTTCACTGCTTTTCCAGCTGTTGCAATTGGTATTTTCATTAAAATGCATTAAGAAAATGTATCTCCTATTTTTATAAGGATAGATTTTTTTTTAAAAAATATCCTTTTTGAGTGTTTTTTGAAAACTATGGCAGTGGTGCATGCTTGAAATTGATGCTTAGATCGTGAATAATTTCAGTACTGTCTATTAGATCTAGTGTTCACATACTGGATCTTCATGAACATGGTTGGCTCCGACATCTTTTGCTATGCAGAAGTCCAAACATGTACATCTTGCATGTCAAACTTGCTGCCCCAGTTATGTTTGCGGCCTAGTCAATATAACGACATGTAAAAAAGTTCCGTAGCTTAATTTTCGGAGTTCAAATATTTTAAAATGACTGATTTGCTATTCGCGTTACATTGTATGTAGTGCAACAGGCTGGTTGTCCCTGCTCTTCCACAACATAGCAGCATATCTGGCTTATGGGTTTTGTCTATCACCAGCCTTACACTGGAGTCTGTATCGTTATCTAGTGCTGACAAATACGGATCCACAATAGAAGATACTGTTATTGATTCATTGGATACTTTTCAACTGTACAGCATTGTAAAATAGAATTCAAAACATTCATAAGAATTTTATTAACTTTGTAAATCATTTGGTTCTCTTAACCTGCAGAAATATATCATGTATGTTGTTTTGGTCATAAGGCACAGTGAAAATTGTCAACCAGCAAAATTTTAGAATCTGCTATGCATATGTGTGGAGAAAAAATGTGAAATAAGTCAAAATCACTGTATTAGTTGAATGCGTTGAAAATGTTTATATATATATGTAAGAGATTACGGGCGACATGCATGATATTTCGTGTCAACACGCCAGATTTCATGCACATTATGCTGGCATAGAATGCACCTGATTTAGTAATCCGCTCTACAGCGGGTCATAAATCAGGCGTATTCTAGCACTTGTACGACACTTCGGGATCAGGTATACCACTTTGAAAGTGGTAAACCTTTTCCAGCTGTAATGCGCCCTGAAATGCCGTAGCGAAGCTATAAATATGTAGCTTCGCTACGGTTCTAGTGCGCCCCGCCTCCCATACAGGAGATTTAAAAATGTATGAACTGGGCTGCGCCTGATATCTGGCTGAAAAGACACCAGTTATCTGGCGCAGCCCCATTCATACATGTTGCCCTGCATGTTTGTTACAAGCAGAAATGCTTTAAAGAGATTTTACAGGATTAGAAAATAGTGTCTGCTTTCTTTTTTTTTTGAGTAGGCATCTTTGGTATACTCCTGTGTCTATTCTTGCCATTTATCCCATTCACTAGAATAAGACCTAAAGTGCACAATCGGGCCCATTACAGTTGCCTTGGTGGGGTGCTTGGGATCATTGTCATGCTGAAAGACCCAGTCACGTTACATCTTCAATGCCCTTGCTGTCGGAAGGAGGTTCGCACTCAAAATCTCACAATACATGGCCCCATTCATTCTTTCATGTACTCGGATCAGTCGTCCTGGTCCCTTTGCAGAGAAACAGCCACAAATCATGATGTTGCCACCCCCATGCTTCACAATAGGTATGGTGGTTCTTTGCATGCAACTCGCTATTCTCTTTCCTCCAAACACGGCGAGTTGTGTTTCTACCAAACAGTTCTCCCAATATTCTTCTGGTTCATCTAAATGCTCTCTAGCAAACTTCAGACGGGCCCGAACATGCACTGGCTTAAGCAGGGGGGACACGTCTGGCATTGCAGGATCTGGCGGCGTAGTATGTTACTGATTGTAGCCTTTGTTACATTGGTCCCAGCTCTCTGCAGGTCATTCACTAGGTCCCCTTGTGTGGTTCTGGGATTTTTGCTACTGTTCTTGTGATCATTTTGACCCCACGGGGTGAGATCTTGCATTGAGCCCCAGATGGTGGGAGATTATTAGTGCTCTTGTATGTCTTCCATTTTCTAATTATTGCTCCCACAGCTGATTTCTTCACACCAAGCTGCCTGCCTATTGCAGATTCTCCCCAGCCTGGTACAGGGCTACAATTTTGTTTCTGGTGTCCTTCGACGGCTCTTTGGTCTTCACCACAGTGGAGTTTGGAGTGTGACTGTTTGAGGTTGTGGACAGGTGTCTTTTATACTGATAAGTTCAAACAGATCCCCTTACTATAGGTAATGAGTGGAGGACAGAGGAGCCTCTTAAAGAAGTTGTTACAGGTCTGTGAGAGCCAGAAATCTTGCTCGTTTGTAGGTGACCAAATACTTATTTTCCACCATAATTTGCAAATCAATTCTTTCCAAATCAGACAATGTGATTTTCTGGATTTTTCTTCTCATTTGGTCTCTCATAGTTGAGGTCGACCTATGATGTCAATTACAGGCCTCTCTCACCTTTTTAAGTGGGAGAACTTGCACAATTGGTGGCTGACTAAATACTTTTTTCCCCCACTGTATATGTAGCTCTGGAAAAATGATGGAGGCTCTGATTGGTTGCTATGGGCAACAAAGTGAGTTTTACACCTAGACAGTTTTCTTACATCTCGCCCTTAATGTCAACATGTCCCTCAGATTGCTGCTGATTTTGGGGTTTTCAGAAGGACACACAAATTATCACCAGGGCCATATTTACAGTTCATGTTGCCCTGTCCCTGGACACACTGCCTCAGTGTAGTCCATGAAGATCATCCATCAATACAAATACATGGAATCAATATTACCAGCACTTTAAACTGCTGCAATACATGAAGGCACAGACATGTAAGCACACTTACTAAACAAATAGATGCACACATATGCTCACTCACCACACACGTGCACCCTCTTTCCAGCTGTGAATGCATACTACATACATGCTTTTTTTGCATGCAAACTTTTGCACAATGCTACAATGGATTTGTAATAAAATATCCAGTTGCAGGCTGTAAAAAAGTTTTTATCTAAAATGACTTGTAAATGTGCTGCCCCTTAAATTCTGCTGCCCTAGGCACTGGCTCTCGGGTGTCTAGTGACAAACATGACCCTGATTATCAGAGGACATTTGTAACAAGTAGGAGTTGTGCAAAGAGGAGAACCCCTTCAATAATCTGTTTTTATCATGGGGATAGTAGTATATGAAGAGTGAAGAAATCAGGCGATACCTTTTAGAGGCTAACTGAGTATATTTGATGGTGAGCTTTCGAGAGTACTAGCTCCCTTCTTCAGACATCGTGTTATACAAGAACTGAAAATTTACAGACTTTTTATACACAAGACATGGATCTTCAAAGGAACTTAGAATCTTTAAAAATAACAAAATGCAATGTAAGTAGAGCATTTATTTACAACAGGTCAAGAAATCAACAATCTGGAAACCTGTGAGGCGTGACAGAGGGATCAGTAATTATTTCTATTATCTGCTATCAGGGGTGATTTGTTGCCCTCACAGTTCATAGTGTGACATGAAGCTGCTATGAATATTCAGTCCATTTTGCAGAGTTTTAAATTTTTGCATTTTTCATGGGGAGTACGGTAACATCGGAAGGATATCTAGTGACTTGTCTGCGGATTTTTATAATCTGTTGGAAGTGTATTTTTTTAATAATAAAATACTAATTAGGAGGTGTAATAAAATGTAAATTGCACTGCGGATTCATTCATCCTTCCCCTCCACTCTGTATCCAGCTCTCCGTTCTCTCAGCCCTGTATATATCTGTGTATGGCATTTGATAAGCATGCTATGTTCTTCTGCTCTCACTGTCTCCCTCTCTCTGCTTTCAAGAAAATCTCTTTGGAAGAAATGCCATGCCGAGCTCTCAAGTAGAATATATTCATTCCTGTGTCTGGAAAATTCATAAGCGAGAGAAAATACAGCATTCTATAGCTGGAAAGGGGTTAAACAAGGACAACTAAATAGATTTCGGTGCAAGCCGGAAACATTCGCCTATTAGAGCTCGAGGACTTTAGTTTGATACTTGTTTGTTATGATATGGCTTTGACTCATTGCATAACATAACACAACTCCAGACTATATATCTGTCTGCTCAGCTCCAAGAGGAGGGGCAGTGCAGCCATAATGTTCTTGAGCCCATGCCAGCTGCTAATCCGCGTGTTCCAGTTTAAAGACATTCATTTCCCAAGCTGTGCATAAACAATGGACGCCCAAGGTCTGGCCCCCAACTGAGCAGTACCAGTGAGCTTCTAGAAATATGGACACACGGGGTAGCTACAATATGACTATCATTTAACTCTTATGAACAATTGTGCAAGGTACAACAGTATCAGGAGGAAAGACTAAAAATAATGTGACCAGTACAAAAAGTAGTCTATCCCACCGTGGAATGTGACAGTCGGTGGTAATCCGGTTTAACAGGCAAGGTAGCTACAGAGACCAGTTACTACAACAAATATATTAACTCTGGGAGCACTGTACATTTCCTGCAACTAGAAAAATGGGTAATTACATTTAGTCATTGTATTTGATGTCAAGGGTTCAAAGCATTAAAAGCTTAAAGGGGTTGTCTCACTGCATTGATTTATTTTACCTCAGTCCTGTTTTCTTGGTTTCACTTTGAATTCAGAGGTGTGTTTACTGGCTTCCACTAGGCTGCAGTAGAAGCCAGGTCTGTAGCTATAGCAACTTGTGCTGGAATCCTATCAGGAAAGATCAAACAGGTCTGTAGCTATAGCGACCTGAGGAGCTGATGCAGCCCATACAAGAAGGGATATCTCAGAATAGGTAGGAAACTGTTAATTGCAAAGTGACTTTGTTTTTGCAAGATCTTTAACATAAAAAGCAATCCTTGTAGTGAGACAACCCCTTTAAAGATAGCAATAAACAGAACACAAAAACCTACATGTAAAATTGTGTTTGCAATCAACAGACATTCTAATATAGTTTAGCTGGATAAAGGTATCCTAACCTATATCGTGGGGGAAGCATATGAGACTGTAGGCCTGCTTTGGACTGTGTGCGCTCTGTTTCACATCATTATATACCTTATGTGCTGGACACAAAAGCGTGTAGTTTCTTGGACTGTTTGCTTATTTCATGTCTGTATATGCTTTTTCACACCAAATAGAGCAAATATAGGCCAAAAGAGACTTTGCCTTATAGTCTCCTATGGCTTTTATTTATTAAAGAGATCATGAAGAATATATGCAACCCATCATCCATCTAGCTAGCTATCTATCTATCTATCTATCTATCTATCTATCTATCTATCTATCCTGTATCTATCTAATCTATCCTGTATCTATCTAATCTATCCTGTATCTATCTAATCTATCCTGTATCTATCTAATCTATCCTGTATCTATCTAATCTATCCTGTATCTATCTAATCTATCCTGTATCTATCTAATCTATCCTGTATCTATCTATTTAAAGCAATTATTATTTGAGGCCATAATCCTCTGATTATTGCTCAATAGGGTTTAACATATGGTCAGTTGCTAGTCACTTGATAAATTTAAGGCCAATAGATCAATCAACCATTTTGGCTGACAATGTGTACAGGCAACGTAAAGGAAACTTCTGGTTCCCTACTAGGTCATTTGGAGTTAAAGGGAATCTGTCAGGTGGTTTTCTGCTATCCTCTTTGAGATGAGGATATGATAGAGGAGAGAGCTCTGTGATATTTAGGTTTATAGCATTTGGATTTCTGAGTAAAAAGCAGAGAAAATACTAACTGGACTCTTTAAGAAACAATAGGAGTCCTGCTTACACTGGCTACATGCAGTGATTGACAGTTTGCTCCGTACACACACTGATACAAGAAAAGCTGTCAATCACTGCATGTGGGCACCATCAGCAGTACTTTCATAACTCCCAGTTTCACAGATTTTTCAGCTTTTTTTTTTTTTAACTCAAATTCAGCATCACATAATATAACCTTCTTTATCTCATAGCTCAGCTCCTCTCCTCTATCATATAACCCTAAATATCACAGAGCTCAGCTTCTCTCCTCTATAATATCACCCTATTTATCACAGAACTCAGCTCCTCTCCCTCTATCATATAACTCTATATATCAGAGCGCAGCTTCTCTCCTCTATCATATAACCCTATATATCCTCACAGAGCTCAGCTACTCTCCCTTTGTCATATAACCCTACATATCACAGAGCTCAGCTTTTCTCCTTTAGCATATAACCCTATATATCACAGAGCTCAGCTCCTCTCCTCTATCATACTGTATAACCTATATATCACAGAGCTCAGCTATTCTACTTTTTCATATAACCCTATATATCACAGAGCTCAGCTCCTCTCCGCAATCATATAATCCTATATATCTCAGAGCTTAGCTTCTTTTCTCTATCATATAACCCTATATATCACAGAGCTCAGCTTCTCTCCTATCACATTTGCTTTCAGATAGGGCAGCATAAATCACCTGACAGGTTCACTTTAAATTTAAAATTAGGATGTGACTACAGTTAAACGGGTTGATCGCTACATATTAAAATAAGAAAAGTAAGCTGCTTGTCCTTATTAAATAAAAAAAAAAACTATGCTCCTTCGTTCTGGCAACAGCTCTCTTCGGTCTTGTCTACTTCTTTAGAAAGGAGCATAGCCATTACAGCCGCTGATTGGATGCTGCGGTCACGTGCCTCCGCTTATATCACGGTTCAGAAGCGAGCAGCTCTGGACAGTGATGTAAGCAGAGACACATGACCACTGCAGCTGTGATGTCCCATTTGAAAAAAAAGAAAGTGAAAGTGGACAGAGATGGAGATGGGGCGGAAGGTTAGTATATATTGAAATAGGTCGGTATTCTCTGTGCAACTTTATAACATTTTATTCAAAGTAGATACAAAACTGTCCATCCTTTAAAACAGTGTTGCCAATACAGTAATGAAATAACACGGAATACTTAGCTTAGTCCATGCCGTTCAGCTCGCTAACAATCGTCCATACTATAGACTTCCTACCCACGGCGTGGGTATGAGAGGAGACGCCGGGAGACCGGGCGGTAGGAGTCCACGCGTTCAAGCAAACAGGTTTGTTAGGATTTCTGCCTCCAATTTGTGCCTAAATCCTGATAGAATCCACACCTCATGTTAACATGACCTTACCCTGTGGAAACCATCAGCAGAATACCTCATTCTCCATGTACGGTGGACATAGAGAAAGATTTATCAAGTACAGGCATCCTCAAACTGCGGCCCTCCAGCTGTTGAGAAACTAAAACCCCCATCATGCCCACTGTTATAGATTATATAAATGCATGATGGGAGTTTTAGTTTCTCAACAGCTGGAGGGTCGCAGTTTAAAGATGCCTGCAAGTATGCTTAGCGAGTTTCAGAACTCATACAGAAGTAAATGAAGAGTCATGCAAGCACAGCCACCTCTACACTGTGGCACCAGGCAGGACGAGGGGTTGGCGGACACTGATTCTGGAGATCCTGTGGCTATGCTACAAATGTTTAGGATGAGAATATCCTATTAAGCATGCACCAGAGGAGACCGCTACTAACAAGCAGTGTCTTGCTGTGCTAGCATATTCTCTTTCATGTATTTACATGGATACCTATTCATTTGATCGGGGACAAGAACGTCCCCCAGCAATGCAACTCTTTTTTTTTTTTTTTTTTTTGAAGGGGTGTCTTGTAATAATACTGTAGCAATCCTTTACAGGGGTTGTATGATAGGGCTGGAATAGAAAGGTAAAATAAAATGTCATGCCTGACAACACAATGATCACCATAAGTGAGCAGTATGATTATGTTTTTATAGCTCTCTATATTAGTCTTG
This sequence comes from Phyllomedusa bahiana, assembly GCA_025379985.1. Classification (NCBI taxonomy): domain Eukaryota; kingdom Metazoa; phylum Chordata; class Amphibia; order Anura; family Hylidae; genus Phyllomedusa; species Phyllomedusa bahiana. The sequence continues at coordinate 110,385 of JAODAL010000146.1, forward strand.
CGAATACCTGAAATAGTTTGCGTATCTGATTCTGAAAAATATGCATGACAACAAATGTCATAGTTATACATGTTTTATCTCGTTTGGTTGCATTTTAAGAATAAGCTACTGCATAACTCCTATGCACAGAAGCTCTACCAGACAGGAATGTATTGTTAGCTTCTCTTGTTGATAATGAATTACACCTTTTCTCCAAGGTGAACTGGTGTCGGCATTCACATGTGCGCAGTACATAAAACAGATTCCTGTTGTCCTTTCTAGAAGTTGTAGTACATGTTCAAGTCTGAAAAAGGTAGTTCTTACTAAATATTGGCCATGAAACTTCCACCACATTCCAGAATAGGGAACTATGATCGGTTAACTCGGAGACCGGCTTGATTTTTGCTTTGTTTAATCTTCAATGCTGAAGAGGTTTTAAATCTTTTCCTTAACCATTTTCCTTAGAATAAGTATTATTCCCAATACATTGCCATTGCAATTTGCTTCACTTTCGAATTAGCAGTTCTTATCTCCTGCTTGCTTATACAAGTTTCTGTAGGTTATCTGTCACTTGCTCTTATCAGCAGGGCAGAGCTTGTGTCTCACTCTCTGAACTTATCTCTCTACTGAATAAAAACTTGAACCCTTAGGGCTCATCCCCACGGCAGAGGACAAATACTGGTCGGTTTATCTGACCGGTATTTGTCCTGCTTTAGCGCCGTCCCCACGGCCGCCGGGGGACAGCTTTTCTACGTGATTATCGGAGAAAATCCCTCCCCCTTCCTATTGATATGTTCATATTCCGTCCGTAAACCAGACGGAAGAATTAACATGTTCAATGTTTTTCGGGCGGCCAATGGTTTGAAAAAACCCATGCAGTGGGGACTGCTGCACGGGTTTTCCATAGCGGCTTAGTGTGTTAGTTTGCGGACAGTTTTTTAAGAGGGTCTGCAAAACCGCGAACCATCTGAAAAACCGGCTGCAAACTGGTGCCGTGGGGACATGCCGTTAGAGTTACTAACCAGAGAAAAGCCTTGTGTCATCCTGTCAGGCTGCAGAGCATATAGCTGTGTATTCTTATACAAATAGCGGTCACTAAGCAGCTAACAGTATATTTTGGGAGCATGTACGTTTTTCACTCACCGGAATTTTCCTCCCATCACCAATACAACTCTGCTAGCTCACATTTATAGCCAGACATCTAGCTTGAACAGGATCTGGTATTTATACAAGCAAATGGGATTAAAATGCATAACCAGAAAAGGCCAGTGGAAATCCTATGGTGGTATTTTCTACAAGAAGAAGCAAACATTATTGCTCGACCTTGACAACTCAGAGTGTCATTATGGTTGCATTCACTCTGATCCCAGTTAAACATTTGCAAAGTCATCTTCACCCAATTTTCCGCTTATTCATTGAGCATTTCTTTAGAGATTGTGGTGGGTAATCATGAGGTGTCATCAAGATCGCCATAATCTAGATGAGACATGGATGTGTCACTTACCCCAAGGTTTTGTGCACATACCAGTACTAGGAGCTGCACATCTACAGTCTACGATAAGATTTGCTCTTATCCTGTTGAATAAGAAACCCTTTCCAAAAGCTTACTAAAAGACACTGTTCTTGATACAAAGTTCATGGCTCGTGCATGGACCCATCAGACCGTTATATCCATAAACCCTAGAAGTGACTCTTTGTAGTGGTTCAGTGGTGACATTAAAGGGGTTTTGCCACAAAGTGAGTTGCTTACCTCTTATCTGGCTCAGGAGAAAAGATAAATCATGAACGCTGCAGTGGTGAGAAGGAGGGGGCTGAGCAGAGAGCGAGAAAGAAGGGAGCATCTACAATGTTTACTCCAATAATAACATTACAACCAGTGGATTGTCTATACAGCCGAAAGCCTCATACACAGTCCCTTGCAAGCTCATTCATGTTCCCTGTCATCAGATAAGAAGTGCAAACATGCAAGTGCGGCCAGATCAGCTCCTCCTGTCAGTGTACTGGTCGGTCTAATGTAAAGTTTCAGGAAACTAATGGAATCTTAGTCAGGCTCTAGCTCTGAGGCTTCACTTTTTGTAATCACATGTATTTAGAAAAGTGATTAAATACCCATTTTGGATTATCCTAGTTCAACATTACATCGTGGCAAAACCCCTTTAAGAGGAATCTTGATTCATGGCTCCCTTGGTATATGACCTGATGATGAAGTTTCACGAATTCTCCACTAAAGGCTAGAACACTGCTCATCCAGATATTCTGGGTTCACAAAGGAAAGCTAGAGCTACCTTGCAACCCAACCTATGCTAACGCCTTGCTATAGGACAACAGAACAAATGAGGAAGTAGATCTGACTGAGAAGAATTATTTCGATTTCAGGGTCTGCTATAAGTTTGGTAATGGCTGACAGTAATGATTGACATATTTGGAAATCAAGCATCCCTTGAATCATCGAGTGGAAAGGGTGAACTAGAGAATTAAATATTTCGGGTAAGATAACCACTCTCACGAGTATTAGGATTTTGTATAGTTTATGACCCAAGACTCCCTTTTCTTACACCACTCCCCTGTATTTGTATTTGAATAGCTTATTTTCCCTTTTTTCATTTCCCAGCGTCACGTTAGATATAGCCTGATTAAGAAGTTGCCTACAATTGAACCTTTGCTTGAGTTTTCTCTGTGAAGAAGGTTGCTAAAATGAACTAAACTTCATGGATTCCTGTAGTTTTCCAGTCTAAAGATCATGTACCAGAACAGTAAGTGCCGACACAGGTACAAAGAACAAAGCCCTCCTAAAGGAAAAGCCCCTTCTAATGGAACCCATAATTTACAAATGGCTTTTGAATGGGTGCACCAGTGTATGTTGAAAGTGTGAGGGAAGAAAACGTAAGGCACACCACTGGCAAATGATCGGTGCTTTCAAAGGTTTTTCCTTCAAAAGGATCAATCAGGCCTTGCCTTCTGCATTCAAGAGTTTCCACATCTGAATTTATTTTGCAGTTATACCACCAGTTTAGCACATTACATGTTTTGTTTTTTTTTGTTTTACTATCCTATCCCAAGAATTACTTTAATGGTTAAAAAACAGCCAAATTTGTTTTCTTAACCCAAAGCTTTTAATGAGGAATTAGGTGTTCTTGTAGAAATATGCAAAGAATAGGCACACACATTTTGTTTCTGCTCTCCAAGCAACCGGTCTAAAGTACAGGTTGACCACACAAATAAATGGCCAAATTGGATAAGATCCAGCCACCCTGAGTAGCTGGATCCTGTCAACAGTACAGAGGTCATCGTTCTGTAGCAATCTTCCAACCAATTGGCCACATTATTGTTAAACCAGTGTGAGATTGTCAAATGTGAAGTTCATAGAGCACAGCATACACCTAACATAAGGCTATATGCACATTAGCGTATTCAACGCTTTTATCTCCTCAACTCTATTTTCCAGTGTATACTCAAGTCCTTAAAGGCCTGGCTTTATAAAAAAAAAAAAATAAATAATGTGGGTTTTAATGAATAATGATGTACTAATCTTAAAGGGGTTTTGCCACAAAGTAAAATTGACGTGGGAAGTTTGAAAATTAAATAATAAACATTTTCAACATTCATCATTATTAAAAATTCTGCACTGTTTTTGTTTTAGCTGCTCCTTTAGTGATCCATTGTTTACAGCTCATCTGCAGGGGATACGACCAGGGCTGAGAGCTCCTCAGTCCTGGTTGCACATGCTCAGACATCACCTCTCTTCTCAGGTAGCTACTGAGTGTTCAAACACCGGGTACTGTCATTCTACTCCTGTCCTTTGGACTAGTTAGTATAAAGTCAAACAGTACAAATAAAATAAAAGAACCCTCAATCAGGTTTGTGAATTGATAAAGAGGAAAAAAAAACACAGGTTAAGTTCCTGCAGGGATTTGAACCAAGGACCCTTGTGCTGTAAAGCAAAAATGTTACCTTTGAACTACAATGTAGCTACTTACAATTCTATACATAAACAGACCTTTCTTTCACTAGAGAGAGGAAAGGCATGGTGATGTCATCCTGCTGAGTCACATGATAAGCAATTCAAACAAATCACACACGCCCCCTTCTGAGCACAATGCTGAAGAGCTGGATGCAGGAGGTATGAAATGAGATTGTGGCAAAACCCCTTTAATATCACTAATGCTCCAAAAGTTCCTGGACTTTTTTACAACACTGCAATGGTAATATGTCATTCTGACTCGCTAGCTACAGCTTTGATGACACATCATTGCATATATACACCAGCAGAGGGGAACCACTGACATGGAGGCAAAAGGTGGCACAATGCATGAGTAAATCACTACTTATTTTAACTTCCATCAGGGTCATAGTTACAGGTCATGCTACCTTAGCTCCAAAAATTGATTACACTGTAATTTAATAAGTTGAAGGGGATGTATCGCTTCATCAGTTCGGCTGTTTTCTTGAAGCTTGATTCTCTCAGTTCCTGAAATCCAGGGGCGTTTCTTCCCATCCCAGCTTAGTGTTTTTTTTTTACTGAAGGGGGATGACATCACCCCTCCCCCCTTCACTGTTCATGCTTGCTCACGAGTCAGTGTGTTCAACCCCACCCCCACTCCACATGTCACTGTCCTCTCCCTATGCAGTCTTATTTTGTAAGAGCTGTTTACATACCACAGGCCTGCATTCAGTCTTCTATGAACTCAGAGCACTGATCTCTTCTCCTCTCATAGCTTGAGGTTTAAGGTTGAATCCAGTCTTCTATGAACTCCTCCAGAGCAGCACAGATCCGTCTCCCTTCTATGTTTACACAAGGCACCAAGGCACAATTCTGCTATTTTCTGATTATAGAAGCAGCTTCAGTATTACTGAGGAGCTGCTAGCTGTATAGAGTGAAATTGTTGCCGGCCCCTTACACGCAGGAACATTAGGCACCGAGGCACAATTCTGCTGTTTTCTGATTGTAGAAGCAGCTTCAGTGTTGGCCCCTTATTCTGAGTGAGAGAGGCAGGAATGCACACTCCCATGAATACGACCGGGGGCCGAACAGAATGTAAATTAGTAGAGCCGGCAGCCAATGAAATGTAAGGAGGAGGGATCCGACCGGCACTGGGGAACCGTGTTTACACAAAACGAGGATAAGGCAGACTGTGAAAACAAGACAGCTTTGCTAATGACATCCAATTGAAAAGTTACTTGTTTTCACTGTCCCCTTATTCTGAAGACCATTTAATGAAATGATACAACCCCTTTAAGATCATGTGTCAATGGAATCAAATCGAAACAGTATTAGCTGCGCTCGAAATTGGTATAGGGTTTTGCAAATTGTATAGGAGCAATGGAGATAGTACAGTATAGCACTACTTGAATAACCTCATTAATCCAGTCATTGTGCCTCTGCATGAACAACACAGGGCTAATTTAATCATGGACAACAATGCTCCCGCTCAGCAAGGTTGCATCATTAGGTGATGACTGTTGGAGACTGGGGTACCTCAAATGGAGTGGCTTGCACTTTCTCCAGTCCTGAACCCCCTAGAAAACCTGTGGGATCAGCTGAGTCACCATGTAGAAGCTCATGGTGACTCTGTATCCCTGAACCTCGATGACTGGAGGGGTGACCTCCAACAAGAGTGGGATGCCATGCATCAGAAGTCAATAACCCGACTTGTGACCAGCATGGGTCACATATGAGATGTTATTGAGACATTGACATTTTTTTGATGGTTAATACCCTTCTCTGTTGTTGGCTTTTGTTTCCTCAAATTGGTTGAGATGAGAAAATCAACATTACATGCTGCGACTTAAATGGACGACTTTCAGGATAAAATATCAATGTGTAATATCCCAAATATATATAGTGTGTGTGTATAGTATAATATATATATTACTCACGCATACTCTCACCTAACAACAAAGGTAAGCTGCTCATCGGGGTAAGTTTGTATTATATGAAGCAATGTTTTCACGTTTATGCTTGTGAGTCATTGTAAAATACATCTGTGAAGTTTTCCTTAGATCTTTCTTTCTGGATACTGCCCTCCTATTACTGACAGAGAACAAATTAAGCAATCCATTCATTGGTGTTGAAAGTTCTGCTCAGATTAATATAATGAGAAAGTTGATATACTGAAGTTAAGCACAAACTATCATAATGATTTAATTGATGGTTGACTTGTCCATTGTGAGGAATGAGTGAACACAGACCTTCTCGGTTTAGTGGACTCTAGAGCATAAAATTGTTTGAACAGTATTATAAGAACTGCAAACACACCTGACAAAGAAGATTTCCCCAAGACAACTTGTGATCTTTCTTGCTAGGATTTGTGGCTTATAAGACTATTGTATAGTCAAGAGAGTGTTTGTTTGGTTGGAGGAGTACGCTAGTTACTTCATCATAGGGATGGAATGGGTTTTGAGACTGAGATTTGAATACATTTAACCTTAATTTACCCTGACTGTAGAGTTCCTCCCAAATGAAAAATGTTCAAGCAATTTTTTTGTTATTGGTTTTTTTGAAAGGTCAACAATGTAAACTGTACATTTATATAACTTTTGAAGCTGGTTATTTCTGATCTTATAATAACACGTGCGTACACCAAAATCCATTATAGTAGACTGGTTAGCATGGAGCTGTCCATGCTTATGTCGTTGTAAAGCTGGGCTAATAACCCTACTGTCTGTGAATTAGCCTTACACAAGGTGTTGTGGGTGTTTTACCCTTCACATTTTCGCAAAAAAACACAAAATACACAGATACCTTCAGGCTGGATATAAAAGTTAAAAAGTAACTTTTATTGAAATAGAATATAAAACAGACAGCAAACTACATAAATCCCTATTATGCCCTACTAACACAACTAATAAAAAGCGGAGACCCCGCCCCAAAAAGGGCGACCCCACTCAGGAACCTACCCTATAAACCCTATAACACTGGTGTCAAATTGCGGCCCTCCAGCTGTTGGGAAACTACAACTCCCATCATGCATTTATATAATCTATAACAGTGGGCATGATGGGAGTTGTAGTTTCCCAACAGCTGGAGGGCCGCAGTTTGACACCCCTGCCCTATACCGTCCCTCAATTGTGTAACATGTACCTAATTAATATCCACAAATAACACACATGAATAAACAAGACCTGAAAACAAATACTAGATAAGAAACTATCACCGAAACCGGAGAGAACAGACAAGAACAATAGTTCCCTGTCCCGACGCGTTTCCACCACAGATACAGTGGGTTCATCAGGGAACAGACAATTTATTAGTTGCGTTAGTATGGCATAGTAGGGATTTATGTAGTTTGCTGTTTGTTTTATATTCTATTTCAATAAAAGTTACTTTTTAACTTGTATATCCAGCCTGTATTTTGTGGGGTTTTTTGCACATTTTTTGGCGATACCGGGCGTCTTCATCTTGGGGTCCCTCCAACCAGTGATTTTGAGCAGCTAGGTAGTTTTCTTACCCTTCACATTTAACAATATGTCCCGGGCACCGGTGCGAATTTATGCATCAAGTAGACCATTTTCTTCCCATTTGATGCAGAAACTGTACTATGCTGTTTACTTATCATGCCTGTTTGTATAAAAGGATGGACCAACTGGCAGCCAAATAAACTGTCAGATAATAGTATATTAGAGATTGAGAGAATAATACATTCTGGAGGAACAAAGCTATCACATGTAACCTCCACAACTGTGCATCAATGGGGCAGAAGAATGCTTCATATTTTCTTTGATGTAATAGGGACTAGTAACCCTTGACCTCATGCAGTCTCTGACCTAACTTCCTTTTGTCTACCAGAGAGTCCATCCTTTGTCTACACAGGGTATGTGCTAGTCCACTTTTAAGTACTTTTAGTAGGTCTACTTTAAAGTAATCATTGCACCTGCAGGGTTTAATAGGATATCTGGTGATTTAGTTCTAAACGCCAAATGAGGTTGTTTTCTGCTACATGACATAAATGTATCCCACCGGAGGATCCTCCGGTACTTTAATGGTCCAGTCCAACTCTTACCTCTTACATATTTTTATTCCAGGTCTATACAAGTTCTGAGTTTTATGCCACCATGCCATTACATGACACCCACCAAAATTTACTTTCTTATGTAGTCTCCCATTTCAAGCTGAGGTTTATTTGCATACATTCATAGGATGCTGTTTAGCTAAGCTGCTCTCTCTTGGGCTATGTTCACACGGCTTAATTGCGGGACGTAATTACGCCCCGCAATTACGCCGTGTGGACGGGGGCGGGAGCGGGGGAGTAAGCAGGGGGCCGGCACTTCGCCGGCCCATAGACTATCACTGCTAGCGGCGCGTGACATGTGAATTATCTCCCCGCCCGGTGGCTTCGCCGGGCGGGTAGAGGAAACGTAATCCATAGTTCTCTATGAGATCTGTGAATTACCGTAATGAATGGGCCGTTTTCGGCCCGTAATTGGCGCACTTTGGCGCGTAATTACGGGCCGAAATATGGCCCATTTTAAGCCGTGTGAACATGCCTTTAGAGTAATATGTTGTCACTCAGTCACCACATGGCATCTTAACATCGAAGTCATCACATCACCACTTTGTATTCTCCGTGCACCATTACATTTTCCATGTTCCCATGTCCAATAGAAATGCCAGTAGTTTTGGTGAATTTGTTTTAGACTTTACGCCATGTAAAGATCCAATATTCATAAAATAGTAGTTACAAGGTTAAGGTGAAGCTCCACTTTCACAAGATATTGAAAGGTTTTCAGACCGGATCACACTTTTTTTTTTTTTTTTCTTCATAGGGCTGTGGTGTGAACATATTCTTATGTCATTCTTTTCAGAAGTCCAGCATGGTCATGACTTTCATGACCCTCCACCGCTTTACAAATAGGGAGATGCCATGCATGTTTCTCAATCTGTCAATATAGTTATCATACATTGTCAGCAGGACTCCCTTGCATTTCATTATTGTGATAGTTTTATCTTCCAATGCATGTTTCAGTTGTAAATCATGAAAAATATTGCACCCAGACAACTGTTATGGACCGTTTTAATACCAAAATATTGTCTAGGTAAGTTTTTACAAATTTACACCTTTTGCACTGTTCATGCTTCTCAAAGGATTGTCCACTGCGCAAGAAAATCTAACAGATAACTCCAGAGTTCCCATTAAAATAAAAAATAAAAATTGCGGCACTGGAACTTGGGTCCCGAGGAAGGCGAGTATATGTTTGTTTTTATAATATTAATAGGGCTCCAGGAGCTGCCTGCTAGATTTTGTTATAACATGAACAACCCCTTTAAGTGCATTGTGCACAATTCAAGCATTCACAGAAAGCCATTTATAATTTTATTGCCTGTTGTCTTTCATAGCGCAAACATGTTCCACAATGCTGTACCGAGATCGTAATTCTGATTCATTTGGGGCAGAGATCGATGTAAAAGACAACAGTCTAAATTTTCTATCTCAAACATACACTAGGAACAGATTTATAGGGAGCACATAAACGTGTCAAGTCTGCAGAACAAAGCAAAATTGCTTTTGGTATCTATAAAGATATCAACGTTTTTGTCTTTTTTAAGCTGGTACAAGGAAGAATCCAAAAGTCAATGTTTTCCCCCAAAAATCCTCTAAAATATAACTTTTAATAAATTATTTAAAATACCTATACTATAAAGAGAGCACACAATTTAATAAGTATCTGGAACAAGTCTCCCATATAAACAAACTCAAGGGGGAGATTTTGGCAAGGGCGAGTATATGTGTTCTGACTTTCTCTTACTTTACCCTCCTCTCACTCAGGGCAACCCCGTGTAACTGAACCCTGGTATACCCTGCACAGATATCACTTCTCTTGCAGTGTAACTATCTATGCTAGGTGTCAGCAGGGAACAGTAGAATCTCAGGTACGTAGAAGTCTAATATTCTAAAAATTAAATACAGAAACCAATGGCACCTGCGGTGCACTATAATAGCTATAATGTCTATGGCGGCCACCTTTGAATCAACCAGCCTGAATGGTATTGCTTCCAAAATATACAAAGTCTCCTGGATATATGTGAATCATCCCCAGACATGTTTCGTCCAGCTATTATGGACTTCTGAGTGGGATATAGCAATGATAGTGTGGGCTAAATTGAAGCCCTGGCATTTGTATCACATACATCTCTAATAGCATGTACCATATAATTCAAAGATATGGATCAGTGCATACCTTGAGTTTGTTTATATGGGAGTGTTGTCCCAGATACTTAAGTGTGTGCTCTGTTTATATTGAAGGTATTTTAAATAACTTTTACTAAATTCTATTTTAGAGGATTGGACACTTGTTTTTGGTATAAGGAAGACTGTAAATCCACCCTTGGTTTTCTTCTTTCACTGCCTACCATGTTTTTTAGGCTACATCAGAAATACCTACCTGTTGGTCATAACGTGTAAGCTACTGGAAGGTGCCATGAATAGCGTTACAATGGCACCTGTCAAGGAGTGGGATATCTTAGGCAGGAAGTTAATAGTAAGTTCTTGAAATTGTTGGGGCACATTAACTAATGTTGTCTGATACTTAGTGAAAACTTAAACTAGAGTCTAAAACTGTACCAAACCTGTTACAGGAGCTCGTGCTGTTTAGAATTTTTTTTTCTCACTTATGAATAGTCTTCGTTTGTGCCAGTAATTTAGCCAAACGTTTGCCACATTTTCTAGCGCCCAATGGGGCTTATTTATGAAAACTGTCCAACAGTAAGACTGTCTTTGTTGCCCACAGCAACCAATCGGAGCTCTACTTTCATTCTTCCAGATCATTATAAGGAAAGAAGGCTGAGCTGTAATTGGTTGTTATGGGTCTGTTTAATTATTAGGGTATGTTCTCACAGCTTATTTTTAGGGCGTAATTGCGGGGCGTATTTCGCCACGTATTGCGCTTAATACGCGGCGAAATGCGTCCCGCAATTACGGTAATCCGTAGTTCTCATAAAGAACTATGGATTACGCCTCAATCGTATTGTACATGCGGGGCGAGAAGTGACATGTCAATTAGCATATGTTCACAGGATGTACTGTGGCGTGTATAGTACATTGTGTGTTTTGGGAGCTCGCATTGACACGCGAGTACCCCTGTGGTGCGGGGGTAAGGGGGCGGAAGCCCGCCGGCCCCATTGACATTCATTGCTTGCGACGTGTATTCACTGCGAATAATTGACATGGTACTTATCTCCCCGTGCGTACAATACGATACCGTACAATAGAGAACTATGGATTACTGTAATTGCGGCGCGTATCTCGCCCGTATTAGAGCGCAAATGCACGCCGAAATTACACCGTTTGAACATACCCTTATTCGCGGCAATTACGTGCCGCGAGTAATGCCTGTCAATGGGGCCAGCAGGCTGCCGGCCCCCCATGCTTCAGGAGTACGCGCTGATCAGTGCGACTCCCAAATCACCCGACGTATTTCGGCGCGTACTATACGCGCAACAATTACGCCGTGTGAACATACCCTTAGACAATTTTGATAAGTGAGGCCCAGTGTCACTTATTAAGTCAGATCTCCTTTGAAGGGTGTTGTACAAAGGTGTCTAAAATATGTCTGAAACATATAATAACTGTGAGTGTAAGGCATGTATGAGCGTATTTTGGTGCAAATTGCTCCAGAATTCTAGTGCCATTGCAATGGTAAATATTCCCTGGTTTATTGTAAACAGCAAAAGTGAGTAAGTGTGCTTTGTCCACATGGAACTGGTTTTTGGTTGGATTTTTAAGTGGCTTCAGCATTTAGAATCCACAAAAATCCGGCTGTAAACCAGTGCCCATAGACCTCTATAGAAAATCCATGCTGTAGTCTACACCGCTTGGATTTTCTATTGTTGGATTTCAAAACTGCCAGCCTCAAAAAAAAAAAAAAAAAACTTATAACGTGTTCTATAATCCGCAGTATTACGGCAGATTATTGTACAGTTACATTTACAAGGAGCGGCCAAAATCTGAACTATTACTGAACTATAACTATTGCAAAATCCGTGCCAAAAACTGCGGTAATGCGATGGTAAAATACCATCTGATCCGACAGCATTTTATCATTGCTGTGTAGACATAGCCTAAGGATCTGAGCAACATTGTCAAGAGCCAGGTTAAGGCGAGATAACTGGGTCAGAGCAGGTCTTGAGAAGTGTTTCTTTTGTATGCAGTCGTTATACCAAATTTGATCTACAGCGGATTCAAAAAGTATGCTGCTGAGAGTCAAACACTGATGGAACTGATTTATTGGAGCCCACCCTATAGCTGCTGTACATGACTGCACATGGCTCTTATACTCTTCCTCTTGCCTTCTGCCTGTCTTTCTCTCTGAAAAGCAGTCCTTGGCCTAAGGGCCCACCAGGGAATTGCCAATGCAACCTTGTGGGCCAGTCCAAGCATGGTGGTGCCTGGAATAAAGTCCTGTAGTTAGAGTAACATCAGCAGTAAATGGCCAGTGGCTGACAACGCAAAACTGGCTTATTCATGTACATATATTGAACATTTAGTATGATGGTGTGTCTTTTCAGGTTAATAAATTTGTGTTGTATTATGCTCTCTAGGTTATAAATACAGACGCTTTAATTTTGTACCATCCTTTTTAAATCACCCTGTATATGAGTAAGGAAAGCTATTTATGTCCAATCCAATTCATTGAATGAGCTACAATAGCACAAATTGCTAAAAAGTTAAATGGGTTTTCCAAAACGTTTGAAAATCTCCCCAACCAACTCCCATTGTGCTTAAATAGAAAATTGTCAACAATTTTGCCTGAGGCAAACTTAAACTCTTGTTGACAATTTGTATAAGCAGTCACTCGATCTTCTCTGGAATATTCCCAATTTAGAGTGTTAGAATAAATAGAAAATTAACCCATACTTACCTCTTCAATCACCTCTGTTTCAGCGCTGCCAGAGCTCCAGTGTTCCAGCCCCTTACTGATGACATCATGTTCATGGATCACATGATGTTGCAGGCAATCCCTAATGTTTGTGGTCACATTCTGTACATGCAGGCATGTGACTGCTAAGGTCGGTGATTTGCTGGAGAATCATGTGATCCATGAACATGATGTCATCAGCGAGGGATCAAGGGGAATGTTGGTGATGGGAGAGGGATTTATGGGTTAATTTTCAGCATTCTTTAACCCATTAACGACCTTGGGCGTATGAGTACGTCCCAGGGCCGCTAAGGGGCTTTGCAGGGGGATCGCGCCGCAAATTGCCGCTAACACCCGGCAGTAAGGCCGTGTTCACACGGCTTATTCTCGACGGATTTGTGAGCCGTATTGAGCTCACAAAACCGCCGTGAATAAGGGGTGGGGCGGGGGCGGGGCCGGAGTGCGGCGGGGGCGCCGCTCCCGGCCCCCTAGACAATGTGTACGCGCCGTAAATAATGTGCATGTCACTTTCTCCCCCCGCGGCGGATTCGCCGAGCGGGGAGGAGCGACAGAATCCACTGTTCTCTATGAGAGCAGTGGATTACCGTAATGACAGTGACAGATTGGCGCCGTACTGAAGCGCAAATCCGGCGCGGAGTACGCCGCCAATCCATGCCCAAATAAGCCGTGTGAACGAGGCCTAACAGCGCCGGCGGGTGGCTCCGCCCGCTGGCGCTGTTTAACCCATCAGACACCGCGGCAAAGATGGCCACGGCATCTGAATTAATGCCGATAGGTGCCGCGCACCGATCGTTGGGGTCATCGGCATCAGTGCAGCTATGCTGCGCTGATCCGACGACTGGACACGGTGGCGGGGAGCCCTGTGAAGGCTCCCGTCACTTACCCTGGCCGGTTTGCCCCACTTCCTTCCGCAGACAGGAAGTGGTGAAACTGCCATCTTTGTACACCCTAATGCATTGCCTATGCAATGCATTAGGTTGTATTAACAATCGCGCCACCTAGTGGTCAAGTACCATAGGTGGCCTCAATGTTACAGTAAAAAAAAAAAAAATAAAGTTTTAAAGTACAAAAAAAAAGTATTAAAAGTTCAATTCACCCCCTTTCCCCATTTTACAAATAAAATCATTAAAATAATAAAAAAGTTACACATATTTGGTATCGCCGCGTCCGAAAAAGTCCGATCTATAAAAATATAACATCATTTATCCCCTACGCTGAACACCGTAGAAGAAAAAAAATTCCAAACGCCAAAATTGCGTTTTTTGGTAATTTTACATCACTCAAAAAATGGAATAAAAATGATCAAAAAAGTCTCATGCATTCCAAACTGCTGGCGATAAAAAGTACACTTCAGCCCGCAAAAAATGCCCCCTCACTGACATCCGTAGGTGTTAGTACAAAAAAGTTATTGGTCGCACAAAATGGCGCTGTGGCGCAAATTTCAAAAATAGAAAATGTTTGGAATTTTTTTACGGTACCAAAACATAACGAAAACCCTACATGTTTGGTATTGCCGGATGCGTAACAACCTGTAGAATACAGATAACACATTATATTTACCGAAGATTGAACGCCGTAAAAGCAAAACCCCCGCAAACATGGCGAAAATAAAAAAAAATTTCACAATTTGTCCCACTTGGAATTTTTTTGTGGTTTCCCAGTATATTCTATAGTATAGTGAATAACACCATTAGAAAGTACATCTTGTCCCGCAAAATAAAAGCCCTCGTGTCTATGTAGGTGGAAAAATAAAAAAGTTATGGCTTTCAGAAGGCGAGGAGGGAAAAACGAACGTGTCGCCAAAAAAAACGCCTGATCCTTAAGGGGTTAAACAGCTGAGTGTGTGTGCATTGCTTACCTGGGAAGAGATGGTAGCAGAATTCCCTATAGGAGGAAGGTAAGCTGGTTGTAACAGTGTGTAATTCTCTAAGCATTGCTGTGCTGGGAAAGCTTAGGTCCTGGCATTCATGTGGATGTCTCTTTGATACATACCTCCTAGCTAAACCTTGTTGCAGATCAAGTTCATCCTTAGGCCGTGTTCACACGGCTTATTCCCGACGGATTTGTGAGCTGTATTGAGCTCTCAAATCTGCCGTGAATAAGGGGCGGGATGGGGCGGGGCCGGAGCGCGGCGGGGGCGCCGCTCCCCGGCCCCATAGACTTGCATTATCCACGGCGTGTATTGCGTCTGGATAATGTGCATGTCACTTTCTCCCCACCCGGCGGATTCGCCGAGCGGGGAGGAGCGACGGAATCCACTGTTCTCTATGAGAGCTGTGGATTACCGTGATGACTACGACGGATTGGCGCTGTACTGCAGTGCAAATCCGGCGCGCAGTACGGCGCCAATCCGTGCCCAACTAAGCCGTGTGAACGAGGCCTTACATGACAACGCTATTCCTTAATGGCTATGGCCTGTCTCTTCAGGATAATGTGTCCTGCCCTTGTGGAGGTATGGTTTTAGGAACATGAGAGTTCAAGGTGTGGTCTTTACCTTTAAACTTCCCAAATCTCTGTGGGATGTGCTTGAAAACAAGTCTGATCCACACCCTGTAACCAATGGGACTTAAAGGATCTGCTGCTAACGTCCTAGTGCCAAATACCACAGGACACCTTCCAGGATCTCTATCCCTTGAGGCTCTTGGTTGTGTTGGTGGTATTGTATTTCTGTCTGTGATGATAATTAGACGACTGATCAGAATTAATCTCTACAGATTAGCCCAGTGTCTGATTAGCCAAGTGGCCAGAATGAAAGCTGCAAGAATTTCTCTTAACAAATAGTATTTTTATTTATTTATTTTTTTTAAAGCAAGAAAATCGCCAAAAATTTAAATCCTAGTGCTAGGTTGTTTTTTTAATTTGAACAAAAGATGTTTCTGATGACACATTCTTTTCAGTATGTTTCCAGTTGCCTGTGGGTATATTCCTATTCTTGAAAAAGATTCTTGTATCCTGTGCATTTAGCCATATAGATTTCAAATCTGTTCAAGTGCATTGCTCAACTGAAAAGAATTTCGGCCTGTGATCTATTGAGCCAGCCATAGGATTTATTTCACCTCTGATATACAGATTTTCAAGATTTAGTTCAAAAAGCGTGCACTGCTCTAAAGAATAGCACAGCTGATGTAAAATGGGGCCGACATGCTTCCTGACACAGCGGAACGACATTATTACATCTTGAAAAGAAAAGTCTTCGGTATGATTTATTTGTAAGTATTCATCCTGGCTCTGTGTGACTATAGATTGGTTGGACCTATTAGAGTATGGCAAGATCGCCTACCCCAGTTATAGAGGACTGTTTTAGTAAATACTTGTGTTTCCCATAGAATAACATTTCTGGAACGTCTTCTCGTATAACTTTGTTGTGCTGTTTCTCTGTTATTTCTCATAGAAATCTATTATTGAATCAGTCACCTGGTTGTTACCAGGTGGAGGGGGGGGGGGGGTCCATGCACAAAAGGACAGTCCATCACTGACCGTCAGTGTGTACAGTGACACGCCCTTTGCATGGTAGAATGGTGTAACGCCCATCTGACAGATTAAGTTGTACATTTGTATGAGGAATGACAGAGGAACAGCACAACACAGAGTTATACAAGAAGATTCTCCATAAGTTTTTAGTAAAACATGCCAGTCGGAAGTCACAGGTCCTCTCTTAAGGACCACCCATAATTGTTCATATTACTGTGCTTGTTCTGTAACCAACAAGCTTAATGTGCTTCTTTTGGAGAAAACAAAGCTATTTGTTCAACCATAACCGTTCTGTGTCATTCCAGAAAAGAAGCGACTTCCACACTATATATGTTTTAATATGAAGGACAAACAAGTTCATAGCCTGGATTCCAAGGGGACATGTATGAAAACGGTCTAGGTCTAAGGGTATGTTAACACGGGCTAATTTTGGCGCGCATTTCGCGTCGTATTTACGCTTTAAGACGGGCTGGATGCGCGCCGAAATTACGGTACTCCATAGTTCTTATAGAGAACTATAGATTACGCCTCCTCTCCCCGCACGTACAATATGATCATATTGTACGTGCGGGGAGATAAGTCACATGTCAATTACTTGCGGCGAATACTGTCAATGGGGCTGGCGGGCCACTGGCCCCCGCGCTTTGGGAGTATGCACATATTAGCGCGACTCCCAAATCACCCGGCATAATTGCGGTCGTACTGTATACGCCGCTTTTACGGCGTGTGAACATAGCCGAAGACTATATTTGTTGCCCAATGCAGCCAGCCAGAGCTCCCAATTAATTTTTTCAGAGCACTATATGGTAGGGGTGCTCTGATTGGTTGCTTTGTGCAACAAAGAAAGTCTTCGACCTAGACAGTTTTCATACTTGTGGCCCCAAGTGTTGTCATGTGGATAGCAAAGCTACAAACAAATGAGCCCTGGCAAGCATGTATAATGCCAACCTCTTAGAGGAATGTGTCATTAGATACAGATGTATTGTTTAAATTAGGTCTGTATGTTAAACATATTTTCCAAATTTTTGGTGAGGTATTTTTTAATATTTCACATGACGATCTATTGCATAGTAAATTTGGGTATCCTACTGTGTTCGCTCTTCCACTAAACCTAATGATAGACTCTGTATGTGCTGGTATGATACACAATCCTTTGCCTCTTACTCTGTATGTGGAATCTTAAGTGACTGATATAATATTATACATAGAATATTGTACACTTCACTTTCTTGGTAATGAATACTGCTGGACAGTCAACGAAAATGGCCCTAATTCTTGTGCAGAGGAAGATTTCCAGCTGAAACTGACGAGTGCCAACCTCTGGTTCTGTCAGCGAATCATCTAGGACAGGCATCCTCAAACTGCGGCTCTCCAGCTGTTGGGAAACTACAACTCCCATCATGCATTTATATAATCTATAACAGTGGGCATGATGGGAGTTGTAGTTTCCCAACAGCTGGAGGGCCATAGTTTGAGGATACCTGATCTAGGATATAGATTTGTCGGATTTAGTGTTGGACTGGTTTGGTGTAACCTGAATTTTGTTGGAGATCTTGAGAAAATTTGGCAACCAACCAGCAGACTGACCTCAAGGAGAGTTGCTCCCCTTTCTGAGCCACTCAATGCCTCCCACACAGCCAGCCAGTATCGCTCTGCTCTGCACTGATGAGGGACAAAAATCCCGAAACAGCGTTGTCTGCAGAAGAGATACTGGCTTGGCTAAAAGCCTTTTTGCTTTCTCAAGACCCGGTGGGTCAAAAGCAAATTGAGGATTTGTTACATCCAACAGAGGGCGCTTTGGGCTTCTCAGCCCCTTTCCCATAATACCTTGTGATATGCAGATGCTTAGTAGAGGGCAAAAAGGCAATACATAACTCTACACGCCGTTTGTTCAGTGCTCTCCTCAAGGAGAGATGTTCCCCTTTCTGTATGAGAAAGGAAGCTTGTCCTTCAATGAATGTTTCACTTTGACTGGCAGGCAGAATGAGAAGCGGAACACTAGTTGAAATAAAATTAACTTTTATTAACATGTTTTTAGATTGTATTCACCAGCTCAATAGATGTGGATAAGTTACTTTATATTAAAGGGGTTTTCTCACTACAAGTATTGATTTTTATAAGATCTTTCAAAAACAAGTCACTTTGCAACATGTGTCCATTAACAATGTCCTATCTATTCCTCAATATCCCCTTTTATATAGGCTGCATCAGGTGATCAGGTCACTATAGCTACAGACTTGTTCGATCTCTCTTGATAGACTGGCAGTATTAGTCGCCATAGCTACAGACCTGGTGTCCTTAGCTGCTCGTCACTGCAGGCTATTAGTAGTCAGTAAAGCCAGTAAACACACCCCTGAATTAAAAAAAAAATCAAACTAAGAAAACAGGAATGAAGTGATGAATCGATGTAGTGAGACAACCCCTTTAAGGCTGGGTTCACATGGCGCTTTTGCGTTCGCCCCAACAACACAAGCAGCAATAAAATGCATGATTTGTTTATTATTTTTTATTAAATAACTCCAGATTTCGCCTATGTTCAATTCTAGAAACACTTGCAAAATATACTTTTACTTCATGCACTTTTGTTGAAGCTGGAGTTCAAAAGGGGTGATGTTTTCTATTAGGTAGAGGCACCATGTCGGGTTGTGGAGACTTATATGCCTTGATTGTTTCAATGAATCTGAAATATATTCTAAAAGGCTCATGAGAATAAAGGACTCTTGCAGCGCCACTTAATGGATGTAGCATTTCTCAATTCACAGCCGAGTCACTGAGTCTTTAAATGTGAAAGGGATTAATTCCATTCCAGCTAGTTCATCTACAGACACTTGTTTCGGGATGTTTGCCCCGATGAGTGCAGAGTAAATTACTGGTTGGCATCACCCCTTTTGAGCTACATCTAATACCTCTCTCCTGGCTAGCCAATATTCTACTTTGCACTGATGAAGGGCATACACCCCCAAAACAGCTGTATGCAGATGAAGAGCTGGTTGGCATTAATCTCTCTTACATTGCAAGGCTCAGCGAGTTGGATGATAAATGAGGAACACTACATCCAACAGGTGATTGATTATGCAAGAAGCCAAGACATTTTCCCATGAGCTTTTCAGAATATGATGCAGCTGAAAAACGCAACAAAAATGCAACATGTAGATGCAGCCTAAGCCTGGATTGACATGTTACATGCATGTCCTTTCTAATTAATGCACATCTGATAAGAATTTCATCTAGGTGTTGCAAGTCTGCGTCAATTAGAAAACCCATGCTTTTTTACACTATGCCTTTTTTATGTGTTCTTTAAAACACATGTTGAGCAGGAACAAATGCAGCATGTGAACACAACCTAAGGGCACCATTGCATGTTTTATACAGCTTTTCTTGCAGATGTTGTTTGTGGCCGAAAATGTTGCATGCATTTTTTTGCAGTTGTGGATAAGACTACAGTTGTGTCTATAAAACTGGCCAATAACATTTATGTGTATCTGATTTTGCCTTGGTGCAAAGCAACATCCTTACCAACCTGCTATAATTTACGGCATGTCGTTAAATCCATTCTGATGTTTTCCCAGCTCCAGTCACTTGTTTTGTACTGTACTCTGAAGGTGGCCTTCATGTCCCTCTAAGTAGTCTAGTAATGAGGAGAGAGATGTTCAATGATATATATGGGTTGCGCTTGCTTTTTTATTTTTTTCAATGAAGCCTTCACCTGGTGATACCTTAGCACGCAGCAATCCCACGTCTCTGCTGTAAAGTGATCATTCATCACCTTCACACACGTCTGAAGCTGATGTATTTGAGATGACTCCATCAACGCTCTAAGTCCTGAGATGAACTCTTAAAGCGTCACCAGCCGTTCAGTAATTGCCGCTATTATACGGTGGTTAATCACTGAGCAGTGTGACATACCATAATTGTGTACAAGCACAGACGTAGTTCCCTTCCTCTGTATGTCATTGTGTAGGGTATGCATAGTGACTGCATTTACAGCTCCATTAATCTCTACTAAACACCAGTGAAGGGAGATTTACGATGCTGCAGCAGCAGTGAAAGAAAAGTGGGATCCAATAAATACACCTCAAATTTATAGCTTGATCCCAGCTATTATGTATAACAATGTGGTCCTCACCTGCATTGGTGTTTAGTGTGCTGTTAAGCTGGCCACACATGGCCTGATGTTTCTACCAGGTACAAGGATCAGGGCAATAATTGGACTATATACAGTCGGTGCAGCTACGGAGCAATGCAAGTTACCATAGACAAAAAAACAAACTATAGAAATCACTTAGCAACTAGATAGCTGAAAACATACTTTTATTGAAATTACAATTAAAATTACTAAACTAACCCTACTAAGACCCTCCACACAACTAGAAACGCCCTAACCTAACCAAGGCAAAATGTAGGGTATTCGCCCTAATAAGGGCGCCCCTACCCGGAACCTTTACCTTACTGACAGTCCATATTGGTCCCTATTATACATAATACTTGTGGCTCAACTACATTCGTAATAAGAACCGCAGTGAGAAAAAAGATGACTCTTATTAATACACGAAATAGAGATATCAATACACAATCTCCTTCCTAAGTGCAGCAAAAAATACCCTAGACCAATACTTGCGGCTCAACTATATTCATGATAGGAACCACAGTTAGGAATGGGATAACACTAATCATACAGGAAACAGGGATATCGATACACAATCTCCTTCCTAAGTACAGCAAAATACTCTAGACCAACGCGTTTCCCCCTATCAAATAAAAGGGTTCATCATGGTCAATGGCATACCACATTTACATCCAAATATACAAATATCAAAGAGTGAAATACACCATATGCACTATGGAAAGATATACGATACTCGCGTGTTCAAGACCAATAGTCCAAGTCCCCCATGTCCCAGATGTTGGAAAGGGTAATAGATAAAAGAGAATCACCACCTTATATAGTTTATAAGATAACCGTACTAGGATACGAGCCAGCGACGCGACGCCTGTGCACAGCGGGCCGGGGTATCGCGAGATTCAGTGGGGCTCGACGCATGCGCAGATGGTTCCGGAGTGAATCCCGGAAGCGCACGGCGATGTCGCACGAATGGCAACAAGGGGCGTGTATCTTTGTAGCGTCCAGAAGCAGGTATGTTCACGGTCATCTTATAAACTATATAAGGTGGTGATTCTCTTGTATCTACTACCCTTTCCAACATCTGGGACATGGGGGACCTGGACTATTGGTCTTGAACACGCGAGTATCGTATATCTTTCCATAGTGCATATGGTGTATCTCACTCTTTGATATGTGTATATATGGATGTATATGTGTTATGCCATTGACCCTGATGAACCCTTTTATTTGATAGGGGGAAACACATTGGTCTAGGGTATTTTGCTGTTCGTAGGAAGGGGATTGTGTATCGATATCCCTGTTTCCTGTATGAATAGTGTTATCTGATTCCTTACCGTGGTTCCTACCATGAATGTAGTTGAGCCACAAGTATTGGTCTAAGGTATTTTTTGCTGCACTTAGGAGGAAGGAGATAGTGTATTGATATCTCTATTTCGTGTATTAATAAGTCATCTTTTTTCTCACTGCGGTTCTTATTACGAATGTAGTTGAGCCACAAGTATTATGTATAATAGGGACCAATAGGGACTGTCAGTAAGGGACAGGTTCCGGGTAGGGGTGCCCTTATTAGGGCGAATACCCTAGATTTTGCCTTGGTTAGGTTAGGGTGTTTCTAGTTGTGTGGAGGGTCTTAGTAGGGTTAGTTTAGTAATTTTAATGGTAATTTCATTAAAAGTATGTTTTTAGAGATCTAGTTGCTAAGTGATTTCTATAGTTTGTTTTTTTGTCATAGATTGGATGAGAGTCGCTAGCTGTTGCATCTTAGGGTATGTCTAGCCCTGTCATCTTTTGGACTTTGTTGTTTTTTGGTCAAGTTACCAAAGGAAAGAAAAAATGTTGTGCCCTATTGGCCAGCAAATAGAAAATATAAAAAACGAGTCCTCAGTTGTTGATACCTTGGCTAACCAAAAAGATAAGTAGCAGCAAGCTTACAAGACTGCCTAGGTCTCTTCGTCAGGCTTGTGTTACCACTGTATTTGAAGAGTCGCATATTTACCTTTTTTCCACCAATATAGTAGGTAAGACTATTTACTTACCGATTATATTGGGAGCCCCATTGAAAAGTTTGCTATGGGGCCCAGCCACTCCTCATTACACCCCTGCTGCTGCAGTTTAAGGCAGTGGGCTCCAGTTACTGCAACAAGGGTAAGATGCCCAAACTGTAAAAAAAACTATCTCACCACCTGACTAAAGCGGTTGGAGCCAAACTCCATTGCAGCTCCTTCACTCTTTTTAGTTCTCAGTAGAAAAACACAACACTTAACATCCTGTAATGATCCATATTACAATGTCTACATCTGGAAAGCCATCCTTTGCTTCCAACTTACAGTTACTCTACTCCTCCCTTATCCTCCTGACATCAAAGGACCTTAATAACACTGTACTAGATTGTTGCACAGATATGTGCACTATTTATGCTGGCGGGAGAATTATTTTTTAGACTGATGTTGCATACTTATATCCTGTTTTACTTTCTTTCATGTTCGGAAACATTTATTGTGAAAACAGGCCTTTGTTTCTATAAGTATCTGGTATGGTTAAGAAAACCCTTTGTTTCACAGACTCTGCATTGTTTAGGTTATTTTATATGGTTCTATTCTGATATGTCTAAATTTCTTGAATACTTTGACTTCCAGCGAAAGATAATGGAAGCATTATATGTACTATTGTTATCTAGGGAACGGATTAGAAGCGTCCCCAGGTTTCTAGAAATAGATCTAAATGGAATGAGCACGTGAAGTTCTCACATTTTGCAATAGGTAGAAATGTTGTAATGTATGTATGGCTGAGGGAAGCCGTCCAATGAACCCCTATCTCTGACCCTTTTGGTATTATTAAAAACTTTTCTGTTATTGGCCTTGTCATTAAGCTCATTCACGTCACATTTTGTGGCTCCATCATTGGCATCCATTAGGATACTGTAGAAAGAAAAAAATTGGAATCCCAACATATACAGTGGTGGAGCCATAGAAAGCAATAGCGGTCTCTTTTGGGCTATGGTAGACCACATTTTTATATGTGGCACATAAAATATATGTGATTGTGAAATAGAGCAAATTCGTTCTATACTCCCCCATGGTGATGGAGCCACAAAACATGATGTGAATGGGGTGTAACTCGGGCTGCTGTAAAGTTTTAGTTGCCTGTAGATCAACAAATCTGCTCTAGGACCCTCTTACAGGGGTTTTGCCACAATCTAATGTTGATGTGGGATCCTCCAAAATGGGTATTCACTTTTCTAAATATATGTCATAAAAAAAGTGAAGCCTCTGAGAGCTACAGCCGGACTTAAATGCCCTTGGTTTCCTGACGGTTAACATTAGACATGACCAGGAGCTGATCTGGCTGCGCTTGCATTGTTTGCACTTCTTATCTGATGGCATGGAACATGAATGAGCTTTAAAGGGACTTGGGAGAAAGTATAGAGAATCCACTGGTTGTAGTGTAATTATCTTTAATTATCTGAGTAAACATGCAGACTCTCCCTGGCTCTCACCTCCGCCCCCCTCCCTCTCCACCTGCAGCCGTTCCTGAAGGAATGAAAGAAGGCTGGCTGCTGAGAACTTATCTTCTCTCCTGAGCAAATAAGAGGACGAAATAAAAGGCATATAGCTTGTGCACAATACAGTTCTCCTCTGTGGATTATCAAAACAATGTTTGCTCAACTACAGAGACTGAATATCGGGAGCGTGCATTGAAGGTGGAGTGATGACATCACAGAGGAGGTACTTGTATTTTTAAACACAGAAACACAACGCCCCTTTTTCAAGCCTCAAGGGGGGGGATATTACCTTTTAGGTAAGGAACTCACTTCTTGGCAAAACCCCTTTAAATAAGATTTTATTTTAGAGAATATATTTAAAGTTATAAGTACAATGATCTTTTAAGTTACAGTGGTCTCAGGATACAATGTTTTTTCCCCCATACAGTGGTTTTTGGTACGTTGAAACCAGACTCTGTGACCCATGTGAAAGAAGATCCAACCAATCCTCATGAACATTTTACTTGTGAAATATCTGTATTAATTGGTGATTTAGTAGCGCCTCTCTACAGTACAGTGCGGTACTACATGTCCTGTACTGCTCTTGTACCATTTTCTTTTTTTGGGACATTGTGTATAAAGTACATGACCCAGAAGTTCCTGTCCTCAACATAGAAAGGGATTTCCAGCTTGCAGCAGCTCTTTATGACAGACTACGACCACATGGCAAAACACAAAAGCTGGTCGGATTCTGAATTAGAATACAGTAGTTTACAGTAGTTTTAATTTTTTTAATTTTTTGGCCCATTATTTTGCACTTTTTTTGTACATGTTCCAATTCTTTAGAAAAACAGCAGTTTTTAAAATCTGACAAATTCTGATCTGTGTAAACTCCAGCTTGGATTTTCTATTGAGGTCTGTGGAGATGGTTTACAGACTGTTTTTCACTGCCTTCAAAATCCCAAAAACCTGTCAAAACCAATTATAAATGCTTGCCATTTAGATGTACATTTTTATGTAAGGACTTGCTTTATCTGTATTTATTACCTGCCTAATTTTGTGGTTCCTGACTTGGCTGTTTCCTGCCTTTCTGACCAGGCACATTACTTTCCTTTTCCATAGAACACACAGGTTTAAACTCTGTAAAGCTTTTTTGCGCTAATCTTATTTTTATTAGATTTAATTTTGTAATTGTCTCTTTCCCTTCACAAACCTCTATATATAGGTTATATAAAATTTTAGGATCCTTAGAGGTGGGACTAAAAGTTGCAGTTTCTCACTACAAAGATTAGCCTTCAACATGTAAGGACAGGTAGATTTTTTCCAAATACATTAGTCTCTTGATTTCACCCTGGTCATGAGATGAGAGATTTTATCTGCTCTCCTTGCACACAGGTTTCTCTAGTTATGATCATAATCTTCCTTTCTGATTATACAGCAAGCAGATAGTGATGTCACCACGGACAGAGCTCACTCCAGTGAAGACTTATTATCTCTAAGCAGATTAGCCTAAAAAACAGGAAAGGGATACAAAACATATCCAAGGAATTAATAATGTCAGTCAGCAGTGTTCAAGCTGTGATTAACAAATGGAAAATCAGGGGCTCTATAAAAACCAAATCATGGTCGGGTAGGCCAACAAAAACTTTGGCCACAACTGCCAGGAAAATTGTTTGGGATGCAAATAAAAACCCACAAATAACATCATCTGAAATACAGGACTCTCTGTAAACTAGCGGTGTGGCTGTTTTAAGATGCACAATAAAGAGGCACTTGAAGAAAAATGGGCTGTATGGTCGAGTCGCCGGAAGAAAGCCAATACTGCGCAAATGCCACATAGTATCTCGCCTACAATACGCCAAACAGCAGAGAGACGAGCCTCAAAACTTCTGGATCAGGGCAGTTCATGCAAGACAGCCCAGGAATTCACAGGAAGTGGAGGCTTTTTGCCAAGAAGAACGGACAGCTTTACCATCTAAGAAAATAAAGAGCCTCATCCACAAGTACCACAAAAGACTTTAAGCTGTCATTGATGTTAGAGGGGATAATACACATTATTAAGAACTGGGGTATGTAAACTTTTGATCAGGGTCATTTGGATCTTTTTGGTTGTCATTATGATTTAAAACCATGAGTAGAAAAAAGTTATCTTTCATATTCTCTGAAAAAAGGCCAAGAAAACAAAAATTCTGCCGGGGTATGTAAACTTTTGAGCACAACTGCATATTGGGTAACATTATTGGGTTTCTGAACCAATTGACATATTTTTTTCATACAATTATGGTTTTAACATACAGTGGTCAGCCTAGAACCAATCCATATTGTATTTTGAGGGATCACTGTGCTTTACTCCAATATGTGCCTTCTTTAATAGGACAAGAAGGAAAAGTTCTTCTTTTTGCCTGTATCTTACAATAGAAAAGTGAAAGCTAATTTAAAGAAGGTTAAACAAATCAATGTAAATTATTATATGAACAATAATGTTACCAATAGGTAGTAAATATCATTGCAGTTATGTTATTCATAACTGTATTATCCTGTATTGAAGAGGCTTTGCCAATACTCCTGGCTTGTCTGGTTTAGTAAATAACCATTTCCTGAAATTCTGCATTATGTTATTTCTCCTTGAAATATATGGATAAGTAGACAACTTTTTTATTTTTTTTCTGTCCATACGTATTGGGGTTTTCCCCTATACAGTCTTGCTGTTAGTCATTTGTGACTAGACCGCGTCCACTTGTAAGGATATACCCAACGGAATCATAATACCCTTATGTCCCAAGAAAAGATCCTCCAGAATTATTATTTTAAGGGGAACAGAAGTATTTACTAAAAATTACATTATAAGGATTGTGTTTTTCCTGATACTAAGAAATCCTATGTACAGAGTAAAGATAATGCAACTGTATAGTGAAGAGGGCACAGATTCTTCCCAGACCCTCAAATACATTCAAAAGGTTCAACAGAAATAAAGGAGTAATGAAAACCCACTTCACAGAGACGGTAGGATCAGCGCAGTTTGGAAAACTGGGTCATTCATGCATGTTGCCTAGCACTGTCTGGGAGACATGAGGGTAACTAAACTTGGCAGCCTCCACCTCACTGCAGCTTGTAGTTTAGCAGCATTCAAATGCTGTGTTATTTTTACTGCGTTGGAAGAGAGACATCTGGTGCAAAAACAGCATCATGAATATAGAGGGAAGAGGACAGAGTATCGTAATATGCTAAATGGGTTGTCCACGATCAGAAAATGATTTCTACTTTCTTCCAGGAAGGACACCACACCTGTCTCTAGGTTGCATCTGGTATTTCAACAATGCTTCATTAAAGGGGTTTTCCCACCATGCTGCTGCACTGAGTTTTAGCAGTTTTGCACTTACTGTCTCCTTGATCTGTGGGTGGTTCTACAGCAGTGATTAGCATATTCAGCTTCTTACTCTGACAGTGAAGGAGATTATCTCTAACAAGATTACAGATGAGTCCTCACAGCACATGTACCTTTTGTTAAGTGAAGCTAATCAAATAACAAGAAAAAAAAGGGCAAAAATCAAGAGTTTCCTAGTGTAATACCTACGTATGGGCCAAGAGAGTGTACTAGTGTCTAGATAATTCACTCACCTTGCTCTGTTGTGCTTATGATAGGCACAACTCTCCACAAGTGTCTGTCTGTCTGGATTACTGGCATCAATCAGATAATGGTCGCACCTGGTTCCCACATTCAAGCCCACGAGCCACGTGTGCCGATTTTACTATAAAGATAAAAAAACACAGGTGCTCTATGCAGCCACAGTGTCCAGTTTGGCCAGAAACCACACTAAAGTGACATGGAACTATGTGCAGACCATATAAAAAAATAAAAATCTTTATTTGAGCTACGTGTTTTGTGTACTACACACTTAGCCTTAGGAAGTGTGTAGTACACTAACCAAGCAGCTCAAAGTTTTTTTTAAATTATTTTTCATATGGTTTCATGTCACTTTTGTCCGGTTTCTGGCCGAACCGGACACTGTGATTGGTTTGAGCATTTTCGGTTTGTTTGACCTCTCTAATCAGGTAAAAAACGGGCCCCTTTTTCAAAAAATAATAAGAATGTTTCCCCCTCTTAGCTAAACAGACACAACGTCCGTTGGTATGAGGTAATATAGAACCCGTGTGGGACTTCAGAGCACTAAAAAAACCGCTCTCATCTCTGACTAAATAAAAACTATTGACCCCAAATTTTTCGAAAAGTCTTTATTTAACTGTCCCTTTATGGTGAAAGCAAATCTTTGTAGTGAGAAAAGCCCTTTAAAGTAAAGCCAGGCTGCAGTACCTCATTCAACCTGTGGACAGGTGTGGCGCTGTAGTTTGGAGATAGCAGCCATTTTTTCTAATCCTGCATAGCTCCGTTAACCTTTCCCATTCTGAGGCTGACTATTCTATTAATTTTTTCTGCAGCCAAAAATTTATCTTTAAAGAAAAATAAAATGATGATTATGATAATTATTTTGCTGGGGCCATTGAAAGTTAGTGTGTAAATGTTAGGTTAGTGAAACCCATAATGTGCTGCAGCTCCTAAGTGCTGCGGGCTGTTTGATAGACTGAGTTAATATGGGGCACCTGTGTATTACATCACCTCTTACCTTGACTTCCTTGTCTGTAAGCACGCACAAGAATTTCTTATTTTTGCTGTAAAAGGCCATACTGCTGCAGAGTCCGGCAAAAAATCCATTCCCAGCGCTACATGGGAAAAGTTGCACTGGGGCTTTTTTGCCTCCTGCTGGGAATATGTTTTTGACCGCTCCCTATAGTAAGGTTTGCCTTTTTCCCTCATTCGGAGATTGAATCCTTTTTTTTTTTTTTTTTTTTTGTGAATTCTTTTGGACAAAAATTTTTCCATCAGGTCAAAAATTTTGGTGCTTTTAAATTTTTAAAATTTTCCCTTTTTTAAAAGGGTCCCTTGGGGTACATGGCTTAGGATACAATATTTCCCCCAAAAGGGTTTTTTCCGGGGAGTTTAATTTGAACCACACGCATATATCATGCCCCGGCCTGCACAGGAATTGTTGGAAGATTAACAAAATTTTTATGAACTTTTTCTTGTAAAACCTCTGTAAGTGCATTCATCATGATTGGCTGTCTGTGAGCCTTTTACAGTAAGGCGGTTGTTTTGTAGCCCCCTTTTTTATTTATTTTATTAGTTTACAGCGCTATACAGAGATTGTCATTTTTTCACTTGGTCCCTTTTCAAAATTTTGGGGCTCAAATTTAATTGGGAAACCCAAATTATGGGAAGTTTTTGAATGAGGGGCTCTTGGTACCAGTCGGGGGCCCATTTTCTTTTTTTTTTTTTAGGTTTCAGTGGGCACATTTTAAAGGCAGGCCCCCAAAAATTCTGCCAATTTAACCAAAAAAATGTCTTGCAATTTACCCAATTCACGGCAAGGACAAATACTGGCGGTTTATCCGACCGGTATTTGTCCTGTTGTTTTTGCCGGCCCAGGGCCCGCGGGGGACGGTTTTTTCCGCAGTTTGCGGTGAAAAGCCCTCCCTTTAAAATTCCCTTGTTCTTTTCCCATCAAAAAAACCGGACGGAAGAATAAACATGTTTATGTTTTTTGGACCACTGCGGCCCAAAATTTTCCATTAAGGTCCATGAAAAAGTTTTTCACCCTTTTTCAGCCATTTTCCCAAAACCCGAGAACCGGCTGAAAAACCGTGCCGTGGGAAAATGGCCCCTTTATTATGTTTTTGACTTTTTGATGTTCTAGACACTCGAAAAAGTCCGAAAAAAAGGGGCATGGCCTTGTCAAAGGGGTGTGGCTTCATATGAAAGGGGGGGTTTTTTTTGCCTAAATTTTCCTAGTTAGGGAAAAAAACCACTTTTTTAAAAAAAAATAAACCACAAAAAAAAAAAAAAATTGTAACTTAAAACTACTTACAGTTAGACATATTGATAAAAACTGCCCCCCGTGTGTATAATATTGACCCAAAGAAACTCCTTCCTCAGAATTCTTCAAAACTTATTTCCCCGCTGATTTGAATGGCATACGTCCCCCCTTGAACTGTATCTTGAACTGTGAATACTAATCTGTTGGAATAGTAAAATTAGAAAAAAAATAATCCTAATTTACTAGCTGGCAGAATGCCGTTCAACCACACCCTACCATGTGGCTGTGCCGTTTCCTGGACTCACAGTATTGTCTGTGATATATGGATTGTTTACCGATACATTCCCTTCATGTATCCTGTCTACATGGGATGGCTTGGAGGTAAGAATCTTGGACGGATGCAACAGTGGTTGTGTTGGCACAGGAACGCGGTGTAGGATGTCAGATCTTTAAATACACCCTAGTACCTGCGCTATAGAACCAGAATCCTGCTAAAAGACACTAGTATGCTACCAACTAACACATGTCAAATATAAGCTATACATGTAGCATTACTTACAAAAGAAGTAAAGGCTGTTTCATTCTAGTTTATATTCATTTAGACCAATCTGGAACCCAGGGGCACACATGCAGCCTGTGGTGCTATTCTGCCAGCCCTCCAACCCTTTGCAGGCAATGGTTATGTGTGGCCTTCACATGTAAAGTCTATTTCAGACAGAAGAGTAACACAGGAACACTGCGCTTTGAAGTTGACTCTAGGGCCTCCCTACATTGGCAGAATCCCATTTTACCCTTTTTTGGCACACCAGAAAATTGAATAGTGTACATTGGTGACCATCAGTGCATGAGGCTATGTCCACTGTAGCATTTGAAAATTGTAAAAATGTTAGGCTTTTACCAAAACTCAAATAATATTCTGTTAAGAGAGATGGATGCATGAGTTTCTCCTCACTGGAGCGCTGATTGGGGGAAAAGGAGTGAGTGGGAATCCTAGAAATGAAACCTGTACCCAGGGGTGTTGCTAGGGTCCCAAAACATCCGGGGACGGGCTCTTTGTGTTAAGTTTTTCTCGGTAGGGCGGGGTTTGCATGTCATTTTTCACTCCCCATGAACAATGGCATGTATTTTTACAGAAAAAAACTGTGGCCTGCGCGTCCCTCTGAAGCGCTCACTGATATTTATTCTCCCCAGAACAGGTAATCGTCGCTCTCAGTGAGAGTTATGAATTGCCATAATGTCGGCCTGCAGTTGCCTGGAGCCACGACCAGCTTTACCTTTTCATGCATTCAACTAGTGCCTGTCAATATAAAGAATTGTATATTAAGCGACACATCTGAGGAAGGTCCTGAGAGGACAAAAAACGTTTATGGATTTGATTGGTCGCGATAACATGTGAATTCAAAAAAAGACATCTATTAAGAAAATTTGGAAATAAAGATTGTAAATATCTCATGAAAATTCTGTGCGGGTATATACTTTATTGGGACTACATATATACACACACATACACATATTATATCATATATTATATATATATATATATCTATATATGTATGTGTTTATATGTGTGTATGTATATATATGTGTGTATATATATATATATATATATATATATATATACACACACACTCACCGGCCACTTTATTAGGTACACCTGTCCAACTGCTCGTTAACACTTTATTTCTAATCAGCCAATCACATGGCGGCAACTCAGTGCATTTAGGCATGTAGACATGGTCAAGACAATCTCCTGCAGTTCAAACCGAGCATCAGTATGGGGAAGAACGGTGATTTGAGTGCCTTTGAACGTGGCATGGTTGTTGGTGCCAGAAGGGCTGGTCGGAGTATTTCAGAAACTGCTGATCTCCTGGGATTTTCACGCACAACCATCTCTAGGGTTTACAGAGAATGGTCCGAAAAAGAAAAAACATCCAGTGAGCGGCAGTCCTGTGGGCGGAAATGCCTTGTTGATGCCAGAGGTCAAAGGAGAATAGGCAGACTGGTTCGAGCTGATAGAAAGGCAACAGTGACTCAAATAGCCACCCGTTACAACCAAGGTAGGCAGAAGAGCATCTCTGAACGCACAGTACGGCGAACTTTGAGGCAGATGGGCTACAGCAGCAGAAGACCACACCGGGTGCCACTCCTTTCAGCTCAGAACAGGAAACTGAGGCTCCAATTTGCCCAAGCTCATCGAAATTGGACAGTAGAAGATTGGAAAAACGTTGCCTGGTCTGATGAGTCTCGATTTCTGCTGCGACATTCGGATGGTAGGGTCAGAATTTGGCGTCAACAACATGAAAGCATGGATCCATCCTGCCTTGTATCAACGGTTCAGGCTGGTGGTGGTGGTGGTGTCATGGTGTGGGGAATATTTTCTTGGCACCTTTGGGCCCCTTGGTACCAATTGAGCATCGTTGCAACACCTTGTGGAATCTATGCCACGAAGAATTGAGGCAGTTCTGAAGGCAAAAGGGGGTCCAACCCGTTACTAGCATGGTGTATCTAATAAAGTGGCCAGTGAGTATATCTATATATATATATATATTATATATATATATATATATATTATAATATATATACACACACACATATATATACATTCATTACAGTTCATATTCATGAAGATTATGTTGTATTACCCTTATTATAGTTTTTAGCACTGGTCTCTACAGTGAGGCTACTCACTCACTTGAGACCTCCCTAGGCACCTGTGGGTGCTGCTGTTGACTCCATCTTGAAGGCTGTGTAGCTGCGGGACATGGTCCGGGACCCGGGATCATCACAGCAGGGGTGGAGCTCCTCACTCACATTGTGCTGCTTCCTGACTGCCAGGCTCTCGTGCTGAACGCGGCTACAGCACATGAAGTCCTGACAGTCAGGAGCTTCAGTGAGTGACAGGTGCCTCCTCTTCCCTCCTAAGCGCCCGGCAACGCGTGCAGTCGCTCTCCCTCCCTGCACTGAAGAATGGCATTGAGCTGTATGTGTGTCTAGAGGACGCACATACAGCTGAATAGATAGTCGGCGCTGCAGGCACACAGCAGCTGCCTGCAACCCGACAATCTGAGTTTCGGAGCACAGGCAGGATTGTCCGGGGCTTGTGCCCCGAATAAACCTGCCTAGCGATGCCCCTGCCTGTACCTATAAGACATACAGCATACACTTTTAATATTTAATAAGTATCTCAAGTGGTGATACAGCTTTAAACGAGTTTGCTAGTTTGAAAACACCTTTTCATACACCCTATTGTAAAATTCTTAGTTCGTAGAGAGGGGTCCCCTGTTCCTGATCCTTATCTCTTGGCCAGAATGAAGAGTGATTACAAAGAGATTCAGTCTTTCATTGAATGGGTACTTTGTAATCTGTGTTTCTTTTCGCCTCTAGTGTTGCTGCAGGGAAAGTGTACACTTATTGACAAATTGTCCCACAAATTGCAGCTTATTGCTTGGTATCCCAGTAGAGGGACACTTTGCGATCAACTGGTCACATTACATGAAGCCAAGCTTCGTTAAAAGAAAAACGATCAAAAGTTATACTTTAAAGTGGTTTTCTCGCTACAAAGATCATATCTGTAAAGATGGGGACAGTAAAAATAAGCACTTTTGCAATTGGTTTGCATTAACTAAATCATTTAGTATAGCAGATATGAGCTAATCTGTGTGTGTCTATAGCTAAATCAGCAGCCTGAGGTCAGGCCATGCCCCCTTTGCTGTGATTGGCTGCCTGATATTTATTTTGTTCAGCCCTGTCGTGATATGCCCCCTGTGCTGTGATTGTGTGCCTGCACTCTGTGCTTACCCCCTGAGCTGTGTAAAGTGAAACAGTTTCTGTGCTGGCTGTGTAATAACAACTGCCTAAGCTCCTCTATGCTCATCTCCCAGCCCTATTTGAAGGATCTGGGAAATTACTGAGTCTCTTAGCTTCTAGATTCAATCCCCTCCCCCTCCCCATAAAACACAGCCTTATACACTCTGCTCCCCCCATATAAAAAATACTTATACACTGCATTCCTCACATTTGTTTCATCAGTCTGGCTGTATATATAACTGTTTACAATACTGGTTCTGGTTACAAGGAGCTTGTGGAGGGAGGTGACCGTTCTGCAGGCATGAGAACCATTGCAGGAGGTCTGCAGAGTCATGTCATCCTGTCCCTTCCGCTGCTCACACAGAATGTCACCACTGTGAGGGAATACATGCCTACTGGGAGAGAGACACCTACTGGGAGGAGAGATCTGCCCCTGGATTTGAAGCTGTAGGAGACAGAAACCGCTCAAGTGTGTGAAAGCTTGTGATGAGAAAACCCCTTTAACTACCTGTGCCACACCACTGCCACTTTGGAGTTACCTGGCGATCTGCTCTTCTTCACCTCTGGATTCTTGTCTTGACATTTACAATGAAGGGAGAGCCTCTTCTGTGAGTCGGGACAGGAACCTGGAAGTGAAGTGATTCGGATCGCTGGGCAGCCCTGGAACGGCAGTGGCATGGGACGGGTAGATTCTTTTTTTTTTTCTTTTTTTACCCAAATTGGCCCCATTTCAGATCATTTTAAACCCCTTTAAATGTTGTATCTTTGTAGTGGTAATCAATTAGGACTGTGTCTGGCACTAACTCTGGGCATGATTGTTTATGCCTTTTAAACCAGAGCTGTTCTGTAGAGAGCTCATTAACATTATCTATGCTGAAACTTTGCAGGGCTGAAACCTTTTTCCTTTGTCCCATAGACGTTCTGGTTGATCTTTGTATCTCCATCTCCCTGCTTGGTGTTCTTTACTCTGTTCAGGACTCTCTGTACTCTCTTGCCGTTTAGTTTAATAAAGAATTTCCTGTCAGTTATAACATTGCTCATAACAATACAGGAATAAAAACCTCCAGAGAGTTGAAATCCCACACATATCCACAACAGAACTGTACATTTTTTTTCCCTGCATTGAATTTCACAATTTATTTAGATTTCTCGCTGAAATGTAACCCTTTCAACAATTTGACTCACCTGAAATCTGTAAAAAATGTCAGCACATGCCTTGGACATTTGTATGTACATTGCAGCAGTGAAGTAGTTAATCCTCTTGCCTTGAAGGCTTAAATCTACCACTTAGATTTGGTTGCTGAGTTGGGTGTTCTGCTTTTTGTTTTCCGTCTATTCTAGAGATGATCCCCTTTGTCTGACACATTTGTATTTATACTTAACTGTCCGCGTTTGGAGCATTTGTCATACAAGATGTTCTGGGATTTGCTACAGTGAGAATTCGACTTGATTATTTCGTCTGTGAGTGTATCAGACGGGAACAGGTTTTGTTAGGCTGGTGTCAGCATATGGTCCCGTGCAATGCTGCTTTGTTTGTCCAAGTTTCTATGAAGTTGTGATATATTTAGTTAGTCAGCTGCAGCCTGCATTCATGTTTGTTTTTGTCATCATACCTTGCAACATAGAAAACTTGTTTTTCCTGAAAATTTGTCCCTGTATCTGTGTACTGTGGTTGAAACATGAATATCACCAGGCCTAGATTCAAAAAAACACAGTAGAGGGAGAATGTTAATATTCAGCTTGGAAATCGTGATTGCAGCATTTGCAAGACCAGCAACGAGTATTTGACGTTTCCTGCTGGTTATCAGAACCCTCCCGCAGCTAAATGTGACATTTACTATAATAACATATTGCAGATTTGCTGTAGAGGCTAAAAGTGCTAATTTGTTAACAACTACATACTAGAATGGGGAATAGAACGGGAACAGCACAAAGTATATCGAGACTGGGTACTAAATGCGTCAAGTAACTATAAACGACATAAAGGCAAAAGTCGTGTGAAATAAAAAGTAAAGCACATGTCCATTAAAAAATACTGTATGTAAAACCAAATACAATTTTATTGTGGAATCCAAAGCACATAGAAGGATACAGTTAAAAACCATACAACCTGGATGGGGGTTTTCTCTTCTCCTACTGCAGCCCTTTTCCCTTTTAAAATTTCCTTTTGATAAGCTTGTGGTAGCAAACTTCTTTTTCTACCTCCTTATCCTTGTTCTGATTTTCTCAAAGTATTAATTTTATATAAAAAAATTTTATATATTCACATTTATGTATTTATTTTGACATGGAGTAATCACTTAAAGGGGTTTTGCCAAGA
Source organism: Phyllomedusa bahiana (assembly GCA_025379985.1). Taxonomy (NCBI): domain Eukaryota; kingdom Metazoa; phylum Chordata; class Amphibia; order Anura; family Hylidae; genus Phyllomedusa; species Phyllomedusa bahiana. Next base: position 146,309 of record JAODAL010000146.1, read on the forward strand.
AGTGATTTCCTCACCTAACATGCTGATACTCCCCTCTTGAGCCCTGAAAAAAAGGGGCATTTTGTTCCTGTGTTTAAAAAACACAAGTGCCTCCTCTCCACCTCCCATGCACGCTCTTGAGGCTGATATTCAGTCTCTGGGGACAAACATTTTGGCTAAACCACAGTGATAACAGTATTGTGCACAAGTTAGGGTTTTGTTCTCTCCCCTCTTATCTCCCTCAGGAGAAAGTAGCTCCGAGGAGGGCATGTTCAATGACTACAGACAGGGGGGCGGAGCAGGACATCTGCATGTTTATCAGATAATTACATTAAAACTAGCGGATTCTCTATACAGCAGACACAGATCTGACACCGAACAAAAACAATGTAGATCCCGAACACTGCTTTTTTTCTCCCCCCCTTTTAAAGCTCCTTCCTGTTTCCCCCATCAGATAAAAAGTGCAAACCCAAAAGCCAGCCCGGGTTTGCAAGATAGGGGGGGGGGGGGGGGGGGAAGAAAAGTTAAAAAAACTAAGGGCATCTAAGCAGGCGCAGCCCAAATATTCCTTTTAAAGGGTTGTCTCACTATAAAGATTTAGCATTCCCAAAATGTAGGGGGCCGGGAATTGAAATGTCTTCCAAAAAAAATGTTCCCTTTTGATTTTTTTTCCGATCAAGAGGTAAAATAGATTTTATCTTCTCTGAGGTCTCTTCTACACATTCCCAAAGTTGGTGCAGACTGGACTTTTGGTATGAATGCAGCTTTTTCTTCAACTCTACCCACAAGGTTTTGAAAAAAGGGCACCGACTCCCCCCGACCCGACTTCAACCCCTGCTTTATAACCCTTTTAGTTTTTTAACCTCCAAAGCAAGAATAAGTAGCAAAAGTTATCCTTGTTACTCCTTGGCCTCTTCTCTCTGCCATTCCCTCCCATTGCCCAGCGAACTCGGTGCATGCTACTAACCATAGAATACAAGGCTATTTATAACCTATTCCTTACATACTTCTTGGCGTTAGTCTCCAATCTCTGCTCCTTCTAGGGCCTTCTCTCTCTCCCCTTGTCAACTCCTCACACAACCGCCCCCCAAGGGTTTTTTTCTGACATCCTCCACTTCACTGCCCAAAACATCAAAACTCTTCCACCTTTCAACTTCCCCAAAATGGGCCCAAAACCCATCCTTCATTTACAGTAAGGCCATGTTCCCCCCGGCCGGGTTTTTTGGCCGGTTTTTTTAGCCGGGTTTGCGGTTTTTCGACCGCCTGAAAAAAACCGCCGAAAAAAAGCCAAAGTTCTCTATGAAAACCCGTGCAGCAGTCCCCATGCACGGGTTTTCCCGCCCGGCGGGAAAAAATTGACAAGCACTTTCTTTCCTCCATTTTCGGGCGGAAAGTGTTTTCAATGGGGGGGGGGGGGGGGGGGGGGGGGGGGGGCTTTTTTCTCTCATCGCGGGAAAAACCCCCCGCCCCCCCCGGGGGTGGGGGGAAAGGCGAAAACAGGGCAAATATTTGTGTTATGCAGGGTCCTCTCTCCTTCTGTGTCAGTTTGTAATTTAGTGCTTCTATGGTATGTGTTCTGGTCTCCTCATATGTATCTGAACCCCTTTGTTCAGCACCTGGTATTGTAATGAGGAATAATAGAATATGTTGAATATAATATGTAACCAATCTAAACCTCTGATTCCAGGTTTAGGAAAGGCACAAGTATTGTTTTCAGTGCATCACCTTGTTCTCCTTTCCCTGTGCATACAAATAATTTAGTGATTAGACTCTGGAATCCTATATGAAGTATTGTGGTGATGTGGTTGTATGCTCAGCTGTAGGGGTGTGTGCTGTGGGGTTAAATAAGGCAAAATCGGAGCATCTAAAGGGACAGTTGCATCCGTAACATTAAATATTTATTCTTCATTGCTGTAAAAAGATTAATGAAAATTTTTGGGAACACTTTTAAGCCGACTATTTAAGAATTTTTTCTACCATATGCAGCATACTATGGACTTTTTTCTGCCCTGATGACATTACCATTTAACTGTTTATTTCTTGTTAGAGGCAGTACCTTAATTTTGTCAGGATGATTAGTCACCATGGGAAAGAGTAAATTGAAGTAGTCTTGTCTGAGGTCATCGTTATGTTTTCCTGACCTCTAATCAGGACTGCCACAAGTAATTTTAGGCCCTATACAGCTAAAGCCCCTGGGTCTCCCACCCATCACTGGTTCCTATCATTGATCATATCAGTGGACCCCCTGATGGCGCCCCGGACTATAATGCACTGTTTTTTTTTTTCAAGAAGTATTCTGGGTGTATGTTCAAAAAACCCCCAAAAAAGACTAGGACCCTGCAGCGCCCCTTTTTCTGGATTTTGTATTCTTAAGTCACAATGCTCACTTGTCCTTGCTTTTGAATGAGATTAATGACAAACAGATATTCATCTGCAGACAGCTGTTTCAGGATGTTTGTACCTCTTCAGAGTAAAAAAAGGTTGGGGGGTTGGGCTCTAGATGTGCTGGGAAAGGGGCAAATTCCCAAGGGCCCCCCCTAATAAGGAGAGGGGCTTTGGGTTAAAAGTAAAAGGGATATTTCTTGGAGAAGCCTTATTTGATGATAGGTTACGACCAATGGGGGTTTCGGATAAAGAAACCGCCCTTTGTGGGGGCAACAGGTCCTTCCAAATTCTTCCTTCCCCAGTGCCAAGGCTGATCAGGTACACTGCAGGTACTTTTAAAGGGGGTTTTTTTGTTTCAAGATTTTGACCGTTTAATGGGTTGCTAAACAGAGCTGAGAAAAGGAGAGGCGGTTTTTCCTCCCAGCGGGCTTTTCTCCTCTGCAAACATCCCTAAGCGTGCAAGGAGAAAAAACATTTTGTTGAGTTGGGGAAGGGGGAAGGTTCTCAGCTGTTTTTTGGAATGAAAAACAAGGTAACCCAAGGTAATCTACATCCTTAAACTAGAATGACATTTGGCATTCCGGCCCGGGAAAAAAGGGGTTTTTTTTTTTTCTGTCCTTCCCACATGAAATCCCGCAATTTTACACTTCTGGGCCCCTGCAGAAAAAAAACTAATGCTTTTTCTTTTTTGTTTTCATGGACTGCACATGATCTTCCCCCTCTGCCAGGGCCCTGATCGCAGTAGGGAATTTTTCCCCCCCCCCCCACCTGTCCACCACCATGTTGCAGTCAGCAATCTCACCCCCCCCACACCGTCGCACCTACCACGATTTCAGCAGTGAATCTCCCCCCCCCTCTCTCCTTTCCCCCCCCCCCCCCCTCCTTGCTAAGGTAAGTAAAACCCGCCATTCTCAAAACCCACAAAACCTTGCTAATGGGTAACCAGGACGGGCATGCTTACATTTTTGGGCCCCTGATTTTAAACTATGATCATTGTAGCGAAACAACCCCTTTAAGGGGTATTCTGAATATGAGCAGTGCCATACAGAGAGATTGCTGGGGGGACCCCTGCTCCAATGTTCTTATGATCACTGGGAGCCTCTGGGGTTAGACTACCAGCCATCAGCAAGAGGTGGCGTATCTGAGTGGCATGCAGTAATTTGTTAAAGCTGGAGTACTATTGTAGAGAGAAGCTGTCAACAGTCTTCCCATTCCCAAGAAAATACCGACATGTCAGGAATGCGGACAGAGCCTTGTAAATAAGCCTTAATATGCCCAAAGTGGGAAAACAAATTGCAATATGATTACTAATTCTATCCCTCTCCTGCCAATCCTGGGCTGGCTTTATTGCTTGTTTACCAGCTGTACGTGACATCACATGTCTACACCAGTGAAACCACCTGAGCACGAGCGCTAGATTTGTAGTGTGCATTGCCAGACACCACCCCTTCTCTGCTTTTTATAGTTTGGAACCTACTATGAGACAACTTTCACTGGCTAATAAAATTTAATCTGTGTTGCAATTCCGGTGCCCAGCACAGAATGGGTCCTAGGATAGGAATCGGCAAGGATTGTTTGGAAAAATAAATATCTAGGAGGTTTGAAATATGACTACATGTACTAGTGATAGGATTTAGAGCGGTCTTCATTTTTGGCACGAGACAAAATGTAACATACTGCTTTGGAAACTGGATCTAGCATGTTACTTTTTTATGTAGAAACTATTTAATATGGACTATCTTGCACAACCTCAGTATTTCCATGTAGAGAAAAATACATTGTTTATGGCAAATTGAAACAAGTGCAAAATTGCGATTAAGTCTTAGGGCCCGTCCACACTGCACAGGACAAATACCGGCCGGTTTGCCGGCCGGTATTTGTCCTGTTTTGCGGCCGTCTCGGCTTTTCTCCGCGATAAGCGGAGAACAGCCCTCCCCCTCCCATTGAGGCGTTCATATTCCGTCCGGAAATCGGACGGAAGAATAAGCATGCTCAATGTTTTTTGAGCAGCCCACTGGTGGAAAAACCACCCGACGGAAAACCCGTGCAGTGGGGGTTGCTCCACTGGTTTTCCTGACGGTCTGAAAAGCCGCCCGAAAACCCGTGCCGTGGGGACATGCCCTTAGGGGCCGTTCACACGGCGTTTTGGGATCCGTGTTGAAACCGTCTTTTATTTAGTCTTGAGAAATGATTCATTTCTATAAATATATAAATGATCCCTACAAAATGTATGCGAGGAAAAAAAAGGATTTAATCTCCAGAGGAAAAAAAGTGTTCTTCACTGTAAGAACTGTGAATCTGGGGAATAGCCGCCTGAGGAGCTGGTCACAGCAGGAACTGTAGAGCGTTTCAAGAAAGGCTTAGACACCTACCTGGAACTAAAGAATATGAATGCGTATGTAGCCATGTAAAATTCTGGATCCTGTCTGGTGGAGGCTCTGGGGTCAGCGATAGGGTCTCCACTGGAGCAGATTGGTTCTTGCCTTGTAGGTTCCAGGGCAATAACCAGTGGTGAGGCTGGGCTTAATGTCCTTGTCTCTCTCCCTTCACCCACATTTTCCCTTGGTTGAACTTGATGGACACATGTCTTTTTATAACCATACAAACTATGTAACTATCTAAAAACGCAGTGGTGATCGGATCCTAAACTGATCCAACACGTATCCTACACGCTGCTGTGTGTTTGGATGCAGCAGGATCGCACCCTATATTGTTAAATAGGGCTCCTGCTGCATCTTTCAGAACAAGAATTGACATGCGTGTTTCACAGTGAAAGCAATGTAAATCACACTGCTCATTGTTAGATGCGTGTTTAGGGCCCGATCCGGATCCAAACACGTATCTAAAAACGTATGTTCACACGGACTCAACACGCTGTGTGAACATACCCTTAGAGGAAACCTGTCAGCTACTCTATGCTGCCTGAATGACAGGCGGCGTGAAATAGCTGCAGGTTACCTAATTCTAACCCCGTGTGTTTTACCCCGAAACGCTGCATCCTGGGTGCGGGGAGAGGAGTCCGATGTGCGGCTGCTCCCCGCCCCCTCAGCTTGTCTTACAGCTCTCTCCCTATAGACAAACATGTCAATCAAGCTGAGGGGGCAGGGAGAAGCCTCACATCCAACCGGGACAACTCCACTGGGTGTTTTACCTGGGAACGACGCAGCATTTCGGGGTAAAACACACAGGGTTAGGACCGGGTAATCTGCAGCAATTTCATGATGCTCGTTGTTTGGGCAGCATAAACTAGCGGACAGGTTTCCTTTTAAAGGGATGTTCTCCCCACACTGTTTCACAGAGCACGCTCTTCTCAGACAGCTTTAGGCTCCCATTTCCTGTCCAGGATGTGCATGATTCTATAGCAGTGACTGATATATCATCTCTGCTATTCTTATCTGAGTCTTTTAGGCCAGGTCTACACAGCTCAGATTTTCTGTCAGAATTTCAGCAGATTCAAAATACTGAAAATCCGTTGGTACCTTGTGCTGCATAGATGGCAATGAAAAATCCGTGCTGTAGTCAATACAGCACATATTTTTTACCGTCTGTCTAAAAATTGTACGGAATACGCAACATGTTGTATGTTCCACAGGATTCCGCCAGATTGCCGTCAGATTCCTGTACATTCAATCGTACGGGCCGATGGTAAATCCAAAAACTGTTTGTGGTTTTTGCACAAAAACATGCCAAAAAAGTGGTCCAGCAATGTCAAAATGCCATTGGATTTTGGACGCCATTTTGACATTTGCTGTGTAGATTTAGTCTTAGAGGGACATTGCTAATAGAAGGGTTTAAACGGTAGGGCAGAAGGCTACAGAGCTTTCAAGGGTTGGGGCCGGCTGGGGGCGTACTTCTAATACACCCCGCGTATTGTGGCACGTACCGTATGCACCACAATACGCCCTGTGAACATACCCTTAGAAGTCTTTATTTCCTCTTTCCTGTGTGTTTAAACTACAGTCATGGCCAAAAGTTTTGAGAATGATACAATGTTAATTTTTACAAAGTTTACTGCATCAGGTTTTATAATGGTAATTTGCATATACTCCAGAATGTTATAAAGAGTGATCAGCTTAACAGCAATTAATTGCAAAGTCAATAGTTGCCTAGAAAATTAACTTTTTCCCCCACAACACATATCAACTTCATTGCAGGCCTGCCTTAAATGGACCAGCTAACATCGTTTCAGTGATTGCTCCATTAACACAGGTGTGGGTGTTGATGAGGACAGGGCTGGAGATCAATCTGTCATGATTAAGTAAGAATCACACCACTGGACACTTTAAAAGGCATCATTGTTTCTCTTCTGTTAACCATGGTTATCTCTAAAGAAACACGTGCAGTCATCATTGCACTGCACAAAACTGGCCTAACAGGGAAGAGTATGGCAGCTAGAAAGATAGCACCTCAGTCAACAATCTATCGCATCATCAAGGAATTCAAGGAGAGAGGTTCCGTTGTTGCCAAAAAGGCTCCAGGGCGCCCAAGAAAGACCAGCAAGCGCCAGGACCGTCTCTTAAAAGTGTTTCAGCTTCGGAATCGGGCTACCAGCAGTGCAGAGCTTGCTCAGGAATGGCAGCAGGCAGGTGTGAGTGCATCTGCACACATTGTGAGGCGGAGATTCATGGAGCAAGGCCTGGTGTCAAGGAGGGCCGCAAAGATGCCACTTCTCTCCAGAAAAAACATCAGGGACAGACTGATATTCTGCCAAAGGTACAGGGAGTGGACTGCTGAGGACTGGGGTAAAGTAATTTTCTCTGATGAATCCCCTTTCCGAATGTTTGGAACATATGGAAAACAGTTTGTTCGGAGAAGACAAGGTGAGCGATACCACCAGTCTTGTCTCATGCCAACTGTAAAGCATCCAGAAACCATTCATGTGTGGGGTTGCTTCTCAGCCAAGGGAATCGGCTCTCTAACAGTCTTGCCTAAAAACAAATCCATGAATAAAGAATGGTACCAGAATGTCCTCCAAGAGCAACTTCTCCCAACCGTCCAAGAGCAGTTTGGTCCAGCATGATGGAGCACCTTGACATAAAGCAAAGTTGATAACTAAATTGATCAGGGAACAAAACATTGATATTTTTTGTCCATGTCCTTGAAACTCACCAGATCTTAATCCAATTGAGAACTTGTGGTCAATCATCAAGAGACGGGTGGACAAACAAAAACCAACAAAATGCAAGCATTGATTGTGCAAGAATGGACTGCTATCAGTCAGGATTTGGTCCAGAAGTTGATTGAGAGCATGCCAGGGAGAATTGCAGAGGTCCTGAAGAAGAAGGTTCAACACTGCAAATATTGACTTGCTGCATTAACTTATTCTAACGGTCAATAAAAGCTTTTGTTAATCATAATATGATTGCACTTGTATTTCTGTATGTGATAAAAACATCTGACAAACACACAGAAAAACCAGAGGGCAACAGATCATGTGAAAATATAATATTTGTGTCATTCTCAAAACTTTTGGCCATGAATGTAATCAGTGGGGTGAGAATACCCCTTTAATTCTTCAGATTGGAACCAAACATGACACATCAAAATGTCACAGGGAGGCCTTATATTACACTCTATTTGGTTAAAGATTTTAAAGGGGTTGCCTTACTACATCAATTCATCTTATTGGACACTGTTAATGTACACATATTGCAAAGTGACTTGTTTTTGTAGAATCTTTAACATAGAAAGCAATCTTTGTAGTGAGAAAACCCCTTAAACCTTCAGTCTGGTTCCCATTTTACAATTCTGAAACCTGTTACATTTAGAAAGCTGTTGATTTTCCCAGTATCCTGTCATAGAGCAGGAGGAACTGAGCAGATTGATGTATGGTTTTGTGGGAAAGTTTCAGAATAACTTATTTATTGATCTAAACCACTACTCATTCTGGCCTTTAGGAGTCCAGTGGGCGACAGATATCTGCTATCAATTTGCATTTAGCAATAGCAGTCCGTCAGTGAGTATTCATATCAGTCTGCCTAGCTCGTTGCTATGAGTAAGGGGAATCTGCTTTGCTGTCCCCGAAACGCATCAGTTTGAGGGTCATCTACACGGGCTGCTTGTCTACTAAAAGTGCCTATGCACCATGCATATATTTTTTATGAAGATTTAAATAAATTTTTGTGCTTTTAACTGCTTCATATTGGAATTGCTGGATTGTTTTTCGTTTCATTGGATGCTACACTCTGACCAAGTGGATCCGGGCATTGTGTTCCTGGTGGAGGTGATGAGCTGGCAAATTCTTTTTTTTCTTATATACTGCCTAGCTCATTACCTGCAGAATGGATTACATATTTAACACAACAGATTCTCTTCCAATGAGAAGTCAAATTATGTAGAAGGCTAATTTTGTTGTATCAAATTGCTTGGCATTCATACATCTGATCTGGTTGGCTAAATTCTGTATTTGTTGATTTCCTCCCTGTTGAGGATCAGTCAGTATTGGGGTTAATGAACGGGTTTTTTCAGGATTTAAAGAACTATATTTTGCTTGGAGGCTATTCAAAATAGAACCTGTTAAGTAGTCTGGACCTTGCTGCCCCAAATTCAATACTTTGTAACAGCTCAATCTAGCCATTTCATATCTCTACCACCACAGTTCTTTACTAGGAAGAAAATAAATTAGGGGAAAAAATAGTGCTCTTGCAGTAATAACCCAATGCCGCCGTGACCATGCGACCTGAACTCTGAGTTGCTATACACACGGTATGGTTGTGTGACCCGGTAGTGAATCTCTACGCATACCTATGCGGGGGTTCAACATCAGTCTTGTAGGAATGTGCAGAGAGACAGGCTTCCTGTCCGCATCAAAAGCACAGTGTTTTTCAGAGTTGACTGTTGCATCGGCCCAAAATCCTATGTGTAGCTGCAGGTAAGCAAAGTTACTAGAACTTTAGTGTACCTTAAAGCAATTATTAATGAACTAAGGGAATAAAAAAAACTGGAATGGTCCTGGAACTGTATCAAATTTAAGGTCTCTTATCCATTTGATGTAGAATTAGAAATATATTGGGTAGGGGATATTGTAAAGATAAATATTTGAAAGTACCTATTACTGAATTCAGTTTCAAAATGTATATCTTAGGGTATGTCACCTTTGGTTAGAACACTACAGGAAATTATCCCAAGGAAAGCATTTTAAAATTGTTTAAATGCTGCCCATAGTGGTGTTGTGTACATTTAGATATCCAAAAGTAGTCTGGAATGTGGGTTTTAATTTATAATCTGATCATTCGGGACAGCATTACTATGTGTCTATTAACAAAATAGCAATTTTTAGAAAATTTCTGGCAGCCTGCTATGGCCTGTGAATGGGGGGAGAGGGTTTAAACCGTGCCACACATTGGGAGGTACTAGACCCAATTTTGGGGTGCCCCAGGGCCATCCCATGCATTTTTAGCCCCTGCCAAATTCTGTAAGTGAGAACTTTTAAATTACCGTATTTTTCGCACTATAAGACGCACTTTTTTCCTCCAAATGTGGGAGGGAAGCGGGTGCGTCTTATAGTCCGAATTTACTCCAGCCAGAGGCAGGAGAAGAGCTTCCCGCAGCATCGCTCTTCTCCAACCTCCTGCTGTCTAGAGATAGCTCGATGCTGCTTGCGGCGGACGACTGCGGGCTGCTTGCGGCGGACGACTGCGGGCTGCTTGCGGCAGTGGATAGCAGCAGGGATGGATCAGGATCCATCCCTGCTCTAGGCACTGCCATGTGAATGAGGAGCGGTGCTATGGCAGGGTGTAACAGGTAATGAATGAGAATCCTATGTGCAGCAGTACAACATTACTGCTATATATAGGACAAGGAAGTGTGCCCATAGTGGTCAAGTACCCTAGGGGACTGAGTATAAAAGTAGAAAAAAAAGTTTAAATCATTACCCTACTGCCGTTTTACAAATAGAAAAATAAAATAGTCACACATATTTGGTATCACCACGTCCATAAAAGTCCAATCTATTCTAATATAACATCATTTATCCGATAAATTGAACACTATTGAAGAAAAAAATTCCAAACGCCAAAATTGTGGTTTTTTTTTTGCCCATTTAATATCCCCAACAAAATTGGAATAAAAAGTGATCAAAAAGTCGCATCTATCCCATAATGGTGCCAATAAAAATTGCACTTCAGTCTGTACTTTTTGCTTCAATTTTTTTTTTCCTATTTTCCCCCCTCTAAAACCTAGGTGCGTCTTATAGTTAGAAAAATACGGTATAGGGGTCCAGGTGCTGAGATAACCGCTGACTATGATCTTTGGATTCAGAGAACGTCTCATAGACTTCCTATGAATCCAGACACTGCTTGATTTGCTCTCTGAGAAAAGCCAAGCAAAAACTAATGGGGCACAGTGTTAAGCAGGGGCTCCTTCCCCCTTTTATTTAAGCAATTGTGGAGGTCACAGCACAAACCCCACTGATCAAAACTTCTAAAAAGTCACTCTGGCATGTCATAAGTTTCTTAATTTTACCTAAATTTGACTACTTTAATGTGGCTTTGCCGTTTTGTTAAAGAAAGAGAAAGGGAAACCCCACAGTGGTCACTGAAATAACTTGAAACTGTCAAAAGTAATAACAAATTAAAATTTACTGAATATCAACTAGAGGAAATCAGAACTCGTGTTTGAATTCTAATTCAACCAGAAAAAAAAAGCAATGAAATTGGTCTGGACAAAAACGTTGTTACTCCTTGAAATGACTGACAATAATTTGATCATAGGGACATGTTCAACTAAGGTGTGTCCTGTAATTGGCATCACAGATGTCTTCAAACTTGCAATCGGTCAGTCTCCCTATTTAAAGGGTGAAAAGCAGTCGCTGTGCATAATTGTGTGTACCACACTGAACATGAAGCAAAGGAGGTATTGGTTTTAGGAGATTAGAAAGAATATTACAGACAAACATGTTAAAGGGCAAGGCTATAAGACCATCTACAAAGAGCGGCATGTTCAGTTGCACATATTATTCAGAGGTTTAAAGAGAACCTGTCACAGTTTTTGCCCTCCTGGCTGAGGACAGAACAAGGTAGTGTCAGGCCTGCTGTTTCCAGCGCTGTGTCCCTTATTCTCTAAGATGCTGTAGTTTTCGTGTATTTAATGCTCAAATTGCAGTTTTCAGCCAGAAGAGTCATTTGAAGAGTCCTTCAGAGTGTCAGTTTTTTTCAAACCCTGCCCATATAAGGCTAGCCCCGCCCACCTCAACTGACAAACCTATTACTTTGAATAGGTAGAAACATATGAATAACTGTCAGTGGGCAGAGCTAGCCTTTGGTGGGAGGAGCTAACACCTGCTCATGAATAAGATTTGAGGGGTAAATGCTCTAAAACTGCTGCATCTTACAGAATAAGGGGCACAGTGCTGGGAACAGCAGGTCTGACACTAGCTTGTGCTGTCCTCAGCAAAAGGGGCACAACCTATGTGACAGGTTCCCTTTAAGGTCTATGGTATTGTATGCAACCTCCCTTGACAAAAGAGGATAATTGATGACAAATTGAAGACTAATAATACGTATGGTAACCAAAGAGTCCAGGACAACTTCCAAAAAGATTAGATGTGAATTCCAAGGTCAAAGCACATCAGTGTCTGAATGGACCATCTGTTGCTGTCTTTGCCAAAGTGGACTCAATAAAAGTCGACCAAAGAGGAAATATCTGTTGAAAGGGAATCGTAAAAAAGTGAGACTAGAATTTGCCAAAATGCATATTGGCAAGCCTCAAGGCTTCTGGGAGCATGTCCTTTGGACAGATGTGGCAAAGCTGGGGCTTTTTGGCAAGTCATATCAGCTTTATGTTCACAGACACAACAATGAAGCCTACAAAGAAAAGAACACCATACCGAATGTAAAACATGGAGGCAGCTTGATTATATTTTGGGATTGCTTTGCTGCACAGGTTGTCTTTAATCTATACAGAGAACAATGATACCTTAAGAATATCAACATATTCTGACGTGAAATGTGCTGCCCAGTGTCAGAAAGCTTGGTCACAGTCGCAGGTCATGGGTCTTCCAACAGAATAATGACCTAAAACACAAAGCTAAAAACTTCCATGAATGGCTATTCTGGACTGTTCTGAAGTGACTTCTATGAATCCTGATCTAAATCCTATTGAACAACTGTGGAAGCAGCTGAAACATGCAGTCTGGAGATGGCACTTTCAAAACCTGAGACAGCTGGGCCTACATACCTGTGGACAGGTGCAGAAGTCTCATTGAGAGTTACAGAAATCTATTTTTTGCAGTCATTGCCTCAAAAGGTTGTTAAACAAAATATTAACTTAAAGGTGCCACAATTTCTTTCCAGGCCCATTTCATTCATTTTTGTTTTTTTTCCGGTTGAACCACCATTCAAAATCAATGTCCAGTTTTCATTAGTTTATTTTCAGTGGATTTAAGTTTATGATTACTTTTGTCAGTTTCAAATTATTTCGGTTAAAATTATGGGTTTTTCTTTCTTTAATGGAAAGGCACCAACAATTTTGTGTGTAATGTATAAAATGACCTTAGAGTAGTCGAATTTAAATGGAATTTACGAAGTGTATTTAAAGTTACATATGAAATGGCTTTCCTCAACCAGACAGCCTTTTTAACTGTAGAAGGCAGATCAGTGAGTGATGGAAATTATTAAGACAAAGTAGCATCCAAAACTATAACTGATGAAACATTTTATTAGTCCGATATATTGGTTGACTGTGTCTTGGCTCACGCCTGAGCATTTTGAACCGGGACCAGTCCGACGTATTCTGATGAGCTGCCGTGCATCCCATGTCAGTATTATACCGGTGGAGTGCTGTACTCTTTGGCTGTTTGAGTAATGGAAAAGAACCCAGTCCTCTTCTGTTATACATGCAAAAATGTACTAGACTCTGTCAACAATTAAAGTGCAGGTTTTCATAAATACATATACTATAATTCAGTATTGTTCTGGATTGTGAATTATCAGTCTATTTACAGCCGTTTCTAGCAGAAAACGTCTAGAGTTGCCAGTGATTGCCAAATTTATAAAGCCTGTGCACCACTTTTTCAGAGTCACACATCGATGAACAACCTTCGCAACTTTATTCTTTAGGAAAGTACACTACTCACAAAAAGTTAGGGGTATTTGGCTTTTGGTTGAAATTTCAGGATGAAAATACACTGCCTTGATTTTTTTTAAATGAACTAAATGAGATCATCTCAACTTTAGATTGTACATGTCCAACTGTTCCATGTTTCAGTACATTTTGCACAACTTGCTCCCAGTTCAAACTGATCCCCTAAATTTATTAAGTGATTCAGAGATCAAACAGTCCTCCTCATCATGCTGTTCACATTTTGTCGTCACGAGACCAAGACAACACCTTACAATTGATCAACACTACCTCGCCCTTGTGAGGCTTCAAGCTGGATGCTCTCAGGCGGAAGTGGCCACTGACCTTAGAGTGTTACAGAGTGTCATCCGCAGGTTGTAACAGAGATACGAAGAGACTGGAAGAGTCACAGAAGGGCAAAGAAGTGGACGTCCTTTGACTCCATCACACACTGATGACCACTTCATTGTAAACAATGCCCTGCGGAACCAGATGATGAATTCCACACAACTCCAGGCACATTTAAGGGAAGGGAGAGGCAACCAAGTGTCACGTCAGACCATTCGTAACCGTTTACATCAGTGTGAATCAATTTGAATTGGGATTTTAACTCCTGTTGTGAATTTTGACATTAAGCTCCTTGTTAAAAGTCAACAACTTGTGCAAAAAGTACTGAAACACTGAAAAGTTGGACAAGTGCATTCTAAAGGTAAGAGATCTCATTTAGTTCATTTTAAAAGAAATTTTATGTTCATCCTGAAATTTCAACCAAAAGCCAATAATCCTTAACTTTTTGTGAGTGGTGTATTGTGTTGGTTTTTTTTTACTGCAGTGTACCTTCAGAAGAATAAAATTGTGAAGAAAAAAAATGATGGAAAAACTGATTGGGTTTTCTTCTAGTACCTGGTAGTTTTCAATGAAGGATGTCTATAGCTGCTTCTTATGAAAAAAATGCCTGATCACAGCACAACTGCTTGGATGGTGAAGTATATGACTGTGGTTGGCCAAGGAGAGCTTTATCTCATGCCACTTCTGCGTGGGTTTGGTACCGGAGAATACAGAATTGTGAAGTAATATGCTCATTGCATTAAAACAATTGGAAATGCTTCTTAAGTGAGTTTTTCACATCTCTTTCCACATTTTAAATGAGATTTCCAGCTTTAGAAGAACACCTGACAGCTGCTTATGACTGCAAATAACAAATAGACATGCATTCACCTTCTGAACCCTCCAGGGAGAGCAAGTGGAACTGGTTAAAGAAGACTTCCAACCAAAACATGTCCAGAGACCTATATTTCTAAATTATAAGTTAAAGTTTCTTAACCGCTTGCATACTGCTGAGCGGCTATGTACATCATAGGAGTATATTTGTACTAATTATTCAGCATCGTCTTTATACAGCAACTATATAAGTGGATGAGTGCCAAACGGTACTTCTGTGTCCTTGATCACCGCTGTTACTTTACAGCAGCAGTCACAGTCACAGGAAAAACCGTGAAGGCAATGACAGTGGTCAGCCTGTCGCAGTGATCACTCAGGAAGCCAGCAATAGCTCTTCTTCCACAGCATTTGGTACTACTTCGAGAGGGTGACCGAGCTGGGTATTATGCTAGTTTTATCAATCATCATTCCCTTGCGGGTATACATGTATGTAATAGATATACATATATATATATATATATATATATATACATATATATATTATATATATATATATATATAATATATATATATATATATATATATATACATATATATCTATATGTATACACATATGGTGTGTGTGTGTGTGTGTGTGTGTGTGTGCATATATATATAAAGTGCTCAGCATTACTGAGTATACCCTCTTTGAAAAGTAAAATTGTAATCAATATCTCACTGAGCACGAGAACAGTTGCCACAATTTTACTGAGTTTTATAGAACATTAACCCATAATATGACAGCATGGTCAATAATATAACTTGTTACAAAATCTTCAGTCTTACTAAAATGAGTTGATGCAAAAATGAAGACACACCACACCAAAAACTACTTCATATGGTATTTTCTATGGCTCCCATGATTTTTAAGGACAGTTCTAAGTCTGCTAGCCATGGAATGAACAAGTTGGTGACAAATTGCAACATCTTTCTTTTTCCATTCTTCAAGAACGACCTCTTTTAGAGCCTGGATGCTGGATGGAGAGTGATGCTCAACTTGTCTCTTCAGAATTCCCCATAGGTGTTCGACTGGGTTCAGATCAGGAGACATACTTGGCCACTGAATCATCCTGT
Source organism: Phyllomedusa bahiana (assembly GCA_025379985.1). NCBI lineage: Eukaryota > Metazoa > Chordata > Amphibia > Anura > Hylidae > Phyllomedusa > Phyllomedusa bahiana. The sequence goes on from JAODAL010000146.1 coordinate 162,005, forward strand.
TATGCAGAAATACCACCGTGTTTTGGATCATTGTCATGCTGTAGAAGTGCACAACGACTAAGGGCATGGAGGGATGGTAGCATCTTCTCTTTCAATATGAAGTGGGACCTCTGTGAATTCATGTTACCGTCAAGGACAATGAAATGTAGCTTTCTGACATCAGCAGCAGTCATGTAGTGTGTGCGCGTAAATGTGTGTGTATATGTGTATATATATATATATATATATATATATATATATATATATATAGATACAATATCTGTATGTAGATAAATGTGTGTAGATGCAGCAACAACTGCGTTCCTATGGACATTTCGTTTTTTTACATTTTGTGTGTGTATATATATATATATATATATATGTGTGTGTGTGTGTGTGTTATATATATATATATATATATATATATATATATATATATATATATATATATATATATATATATATATAAAAGCACATTCTTGAGGTTTTTTTTATTTTTCAAGAAAAGCTACAAAGAAAACAAATTCTAGAAATTCATTTTTGCCTTTTTTTTCCTTCAATGTTTAAGTGAAATTAAAAATTGTCTCAATAATGAGGTGAGGGCTAACCTTTCAGCACTGAAGTGGTTAAAGGTAGTAAAACCACTTTTTATATGCCACTAATTAAGAGGCAGAATGGTGGCTCATTGGTTGGCACTGTTGCCTTGCAGCGCTGGGGTCCTGGATTTGAATCTCACCAAGGGCATTATCTGCAATGAGTTAGTATGTTTTTCCTGTGTTTGCATGGATTTTCTCTGGGTGCTCCGGTTTCCCACACCCTCCCCCCAAAAAAATCCATACTGATAGGTTCATCTGAAATTTAGACTGTGGGGACAGGGAGCAATGTGAATAATGATAATCCTGATACAGTGCTGTGGAATTTAATGGCGCTGTTACAATGAGTAAAATAATAAAACCAAATAAAGATACATTTTCTTTTCATCTTTGCTGTTTTTATTTTCTGATTTGTAGATTTTCTCAATTCTGTTTTCTGTATATAATAGTGAAAGGAGCCTGTGAACAGGAGCAGACCCATTGACTTCTATAGGAGAGTTTTCTAGGCATGCTCTGTGACCTTGGAAGAAGTCAGTGTGCAGGGAGGAGGGGAAGGGGAGCTTCTGTGAGTGGTGGATCCTCGGTTATCTACACAAATTTTGTCACTTTTGATCATAATCTTGTGATGATAAAGAGGAGACTGCTGAAAGTGTCCTCTACAGAACAAGAGGAACTACATCACCCGATTATTAGGCTCAGTGGCCAAAGTGAAAACTGCAGGATTTGTGGATTCTTTTTAAACAAAGTACGTGGAAAATGAAAAAATAAATCTGTTTTAACATAAAAACACAATTTAACACAGTCTCTTTCTGATCATATATCCCCTTTAAAGGAACACGGCTGGAACATTGACTGGTTGTCCTATCAAACTTGGGTATGGGAATCTTTGGCGAGTCTGAGTCATTATCTACCCCCTAGGGCACAGGTGTCAAACTGCCGGCCCTCCAGCTGTTGGGAAACTACAACTCCCATCATGCATTTGTATAATCTATAACAGTGGGCATGATGGGAGTTGTAGTTTCCCAACAGCTGGAGGGCCGGCAGTTTGACACCACTGCTCTAGGGCCTTGCATAGCAGTGTATTAGTTTTACCTATGGTGTTTCTCTTATTTACATTTCCGTCTTTAGGGAGATGCGGGCATTACGACTGCCAACAAAACAAACTATTTTTAAGTAAGCTTTTCTGTAATGATAGATCATCTTTCATTTGTCCACATGTTCTACCCATAACAAAGTGACAGTTTTACCATCTCTTGCTGAAAAACTGTAGCATGTGCTGTAATATTTGTCTACCATTAGCAATGTACAGATGCATTTATAAAATTCACTCGTGATGCGAAGGTAATCTGATCTTTACTTAACTGCCCGATGTAACATATTGGGTGTAAAACTGACGTGTATGGCGAAGGTTCTAGGCTTTCATTTGGTCGTCTTCATGTAGATCTATGTACGTGAGTAATATCCAGATAAAGTGCACTTGTTCTTTCTCCCATCCAATTATTTTGTGTTTGAAGTTTACAACAACAACAACAAGTTGTAGGAGAGAATTATCACAGCATTACACTGTTCCGGTTAAGAGAACAGTTTAATGAGCTATAAAGGACAGGATCTTTATATGCCCCAGGATTCGTGGGGAGAGGCCATGACCCAGAAATTTTCCCTGCTCGAGCCTCTTGTTTTAATGTCAGCGGTTCTTGGTAAAAATGTATCCCATTAATGGAAATCCTGATTTATGGTGTGTTTCCTTATACAAGAAAGCAAGATGTTCATAAAATAAGAATTACTTCCATATGAGCAGAGTGAACCCTAAATCCATTTTATAACACGCACAGCAACAACTCTGCGTTCCTGTGGACATTTCGTACGACTGTTGTGTTTGGACCTCGGTGCATATTTTCCGGCTTTGTTGTTTTTTTTCCTTTTTTTGGGGGGGTTGAAGTTAGACAGAAAAATCTAATATTTTTTCTTCTCCTCAGCGGGAATGCCAGATAGAATGTGTTGAGGTGCGAATCGATGGGGTACAGCACCCCGTTTCCTGCCCCTGCAGAGAGCTTCATCTAAAGCTCTCTGTGTTCCTCGGTTTCCTAAAGTCAGCAGGAAATGTGTACATTGCCGATTTCTTTGGGAAAGTAAATATGCATACATTCAAGGCAAAACAAATCCTTTATATCACAGAAAAAGGGAGCCGAATCAGTCACTAGAAAAATAAATAAAATATAGGTCATGCTCCAGGCTGAAAAATAGATAAAAATCGTGATATTTCCTGCAAGTACATGTGCTTTTTTTTGTTATGTGAGGCATTCATGGTGGTAGGGACTTTCTTATTGGTAGAAAACCTTCAGAAATTATTTTAGCTCATTTGTAAGTGCAAAAAGAAAAGTTATTTTGTATGTAAAAAAATTAAATAAATCTTTTATGCCAGAACAATGTAGAGGAGCAAATTTCTTACAACGATGAGTGTAAAGAGCAGAAATGAATCTGGGTACGTTTAGAACTCTGTTCCTACAATAGATCTGACTGATGTATGTATGATCGTGGATGGTTTGTTTTTCCAAGTATTTTCTCGAAACTGTATTGTGTTGAGCCTTCTGTTTCTTTTATAAAAAAAAAAAAATAAATTATAAAATGCTTAAGCGCATCTCTGGAGATGTTTGAGCAATGACTCTGTCCTAGTCACAAGTTGCAGTGTGATTCATCCAGTTGTTTGTCTACGAGAAACAGTTCTGTGAAATAATGTTCCCTAGAAATATTTCGTTTGGTATCCCATTGGGGAAAAGTTTATTTTGTGTGTTAGACTGTGCTTGTTTTTCCCTCTGTCAGTACTGGACGGCGCATACATTTGATCAAATCCTTAGAAATCTACTGAAATAGAATGGAACAGATCATAACTCCTTAGATTAAATCCATTGGCGTGCAGGAGGTTTTAAAAAAATACATTATTAAAGAATACAAAATTTTATATTAAATGTTGTGTGTGAAATATATCAGCGCTAATGATGTTACACCAAATATTTAATCTTCTGCCATATCAATTAGATACTGTGAACAGAAATGTCAATGCCGAGCCTTGGATGGAAACTGAATGATTGAACTAGGTAGAAGTTCCAGAAAATCATGTGTGCAATTTCCATTGATTGTTGCACTGATCCATTTTTGGGATAGATGCATATCCCAAAAACAAGTGAATTCTAGCTCACTTGGGCATCTAAGTTCTCTTAACCAGGTTGTCAGAGAGAAGGGAACTCTGGAAGTGACATGACGGATATTTCGTCCTTAGTCCATTAAAAGTATGAATATCCAAATTATAAAAATAGAGCATACTGTATATTTTAGCATCCACATTGATGCGTTTTGGAAAACCTATTCTTATTCATAGTGTGCATATCCCAACAACCAAACCCCCAATGTTAAATCAACATATCATGCATTACTATTTCAACTGTTTGTGTTATATTAAATAATTATAAATATGCGATAACTGAAGGTCCTAAATATGGGACACCCCTCTTAACTTTGTGAATGAAATAAAAAATCCATTGATACTCAATTGGTACCCCAAGAAGCAGCTCTGCATGGCACAAGTAAATTAGAGAGGTACTGAAGCGAGGTGCAACTAAACCACCAGCCAGCACATGCATTTCCGTTATACTGGCTTTACCTGAAAAATACCCATGATTCATTTGACTGACTCTTTTTCCACCTTTTTGACAAAATTGTTGATACTCTTCGGTTAAAGAAAGAAAAATCCACAATGGTCACTGAAATAGCTTGAATCTGTCAAAAGTCATAATACATTTAAATTAACTAAAGTCAACCACTGAAAGATTTGAATTGTGGTACGACCTTAGAATTTTTTTAAAAATAATATGACCATAGGGATATGTTATACTAAGGTGTGTCCTGTAATTAGCATCACAAGTGTCTTCAAATCTGTAATCCAGTAGCCTACCTATAGAAAGGGTGGAAAGTAGTCACTGCTGTTTGATATCATGGTGTGTACCAAACATGAACAGGAACCAAAGGAAGCTAAAAGAGAAGAGCATTGTATCAGGAGATTAGAAAGAAAATTATAGACAAACGTTTTAAAGGTAATGGTTATAAGACCATATCCAAACAGATGAATGATCTTGTTACTACAAATGCACATATTATTCAGAAGTTTAAGGTCTATGGGACTATAGCCAACCTCCCTGGACAGGTAAAATAGAAAAAAATGATGACCAATTCAAGAGCTGGTTAATGTGAATGGTAACGAAAGAGCCCAGAAGAACTTCCAAAGAGATTAGAGATGAACTCCAAGGTCAAGTTACATCAGTGTCTGAATGCACCATCTGTCATTCTGTTTGTCAAAGTGGACTTAATGATATACAATCAAGCAAGACTGGATTTTGCCAAAATGCATATTGACAAATCACAATTCTGGGAGAATGTCCTTTTGACAGATGAAACAAAACTGGAGCTTTTTGGCAAGTGACATCAGCTCTATATTCACAGATACAAAGAAAAGAACATTGTACCTACTGTGAAGCATGGGGAAGGCTTGGTTATGTTTTGGGGCTGCTTTGCTGCATCTGGCCCAGGATGTCTTAAATCTGTGCAGGGTACAATCAAATATTTGGTCCAAATTGTAACACTAAATAAAGTACCGTATATACTCGAGTATAAGCCGAGTTTTTCAGCACAAAAAATGTGCTGAAAAACCCTCCCTCGGCTTATACTCGAGTCACTGTCGGCACTCAGGCGCTGCGATGGCCCGAGTGCTGACAGGGACGCTTCAGTTATATGCGGCTCCTCACGGAGCGCATATAACTGGAGGCCGAGCACGGCTGACAGTGTCCAGGCGCTGCGCTGGCCCGGGCACTGTCCGTCATCTCTTCCCCTGCATGCGACTCCTCCGGAGCGCACACAGGAGAAGAGATACCACTGCGGGGCACAGAGCGAGCGCTCCGTGCTCCGCAGTGGACTCCGGGCGGCCGCAAACTCTCCGGAGCGGCCGCGGCTGTCCGGAGCTCCCCGGCACAGGCAGCGTGTGTCATCACGCTGCGTGCGCGGCCTGATGACGTCACCCGCCTGTGCCGGGAAGACAGGATAGCGCGCGGGAGGCCGGAGCAGCGAGGAGGCGGAGCGGCGAGGGAGACGGAGCAGCGGGGAGCCAGGTAAGTGATTTTTTTTTGTTTTAAAACGTTGCCTACACCTGCCTATACCTGTCTAGTACTGCCTATTGCTGCCTAGTACTGCCTATAGCCTACCTATACCTGCCTAGTACTACCTATACCTGTCTAGTACTACCTATACCTGTCTAGTACTACCTATACCTGCCAAGTACTGCCTATTGCTGCCTAGTACTGCCTATAGCCTACCTATATCTGCCTAGTACTACCTATACCTGCCTAGTACTACCTATACCTACCTAGTACTGCCTATAAGCCTACCTATACCTGCCTAGTACTGCCTATACCTGCCTAGTACTGCCTAGTACTGCCTATAAGCCTACCTATACCTGCCTAGTACTACCTATACCTGCCTAGTACTGCCTATAAGCCTACCTATACCTGCCTAGTACTACCTATACCTGCCTAGTACTGCCTATAAGCCTACCTATACCTGCCTAGTACTACCTATACCTGCCTAGTACTGTCTATAAGCCTACCTATACCTGCCTAGTACTACCTATAGCCTACCTATACCTGCCTAGTACTATGGGGGACATATAGTTGCCTATACCAGCCTATGGGGGACATTAAACTGCCTATATCTGCCTATGTAATTTTATTGGTATCTATTTTTATTTTTAAAATTCACCAGTAGCCGCTGCGTTTTCCACCCTAGGCTTATACTCGAGTCAATAAGCTTTCCCGTTTTTTTGTGGCAAAAGTAGGTGCCTCGGCTTATACTCGGGTCGGCTTATACTCGAGTATATACGGTAAGTATTCAAATGAGGCTGCATTAACAAAAACAATCTTAGAAAGCTAAATACATGCTTTGCGCTAGTGAGGTGCAGAAAAACAAAACAGGCATGTCCTTTGATAATCTTTGGTAAAGTAATACCTATGTTATGCTCTTAGTCTTTTACAGAGTGAGAATGCTGTATTGCAGGGGATTACCATTTAAGTCTGAAGGCTACATTGTCAGATTCTACTACTCGTAAGGCTGCAATAAAACTTTGAAGGAGCATGGTTTCTCACCATAGACCTTTCTTTGACATGGATGTGAGCAGCTACTAGAGGATGCTCACATGTACCTGCCAAGAACAGCACTATTATCTACTGTATAACCAATACAGGGAGAAGAGAACCATGCTGTCATCTAAATAGTGCGCTCTTTCTTTGACAAACATTATTCTCCAAACTATTGTGACATTAACCAGCATTACTGGGACCTGTTGGTTGGAGTAATGCAGAACTGCATCTCGAGTTGGATATTGTGCATTCCTGCAGTATAGGTTAGTCGTTAAATTTTTTTTTTTCAATTTTTTTAAATTATTGCCATTTTAATTTATTATTATATATTTTATAGCGCCATTGATTCCAGGGCGCTGTACATTCAAGGGGAGTTACATACATAACAAATTTTGAACAAATACAATGGTGATGAAAAATGACTAGTAACGAATACAGAGAGGAAAGAGGACCCTGCCCGTGAGGGCTTACAATCTAAAAGGGAGGAGGGGAGAGAAAAAAAGGTGTGGGGCGGACATGTTTGTGGGCCGGTGTACTGGTGGTGGGGTTAGTGTAGGTTATAAGCTATCCTGAAGAGATGGGTTTTCAGGTTGCTTTTGAAACTGGTGAAAGTTGGGGAGAATCTGATGTTTTGGGTTAAGGAGTTCCAGAGAATGAGTGAAGCACGAGTGAAGTCTTGGAGACAGTTGTGTGAGGAGCTGATGAGAGGAGAGCAGAGCAGAAGGTCCTTTGAGGAGCAGAGATTAAGTGAGGGGAGATATCTGGAGATTAGAGCAGAGATGTATGGAGGAGAGAGGTTATGGAGAGCCTTGTAGGTCATGGTTCGTAACTTGATATGAATTCGCTGGGCAATGGGGAGCCAGTGAAGGGATTGACAGAGGGAAGAGGCAGAGGAGTAGCGGGGAGAGAGGTGGATAAGACGGGAAGCAGAGTTGAGGATGGTTTAAAGGGGAGCGAGAGTGCTGGATGACCACAGAGAACAGTTGTGCGGTAGTCTAGACGAGAGATGACAAGGGCGTGGACTAGCGTTTTTGTAGTGTCAAAGTTGAGGAATGGACGGATGCGTGAAATATTTTTCAGGTGGAGGCGGCAGGCAGAGGTGAGGGCTTGGATGTGTGGTTTGAAGGATAGAGAGGAATCGAAAGTTATCCCAAGGCAGCGGACTTGTGGAGCTGGTGAGAGTGTAGCCATTAACAGTGATAGAGAGATCAGGTGGAGGGATGGAGTGGGACGGTGGAAAGATGAATTCGGTTTTATCCACATTTAGTTTTAAGAGACGGGAGGAGAAGAAGGAGGATATGGACGATAGACAGTCTGGGATCCGGGAGAGAAGAGAGTTAATATCAGGACCGGAGATATAAAGCTGGGTGTTGTCCGCATACAGGTGGTTTTGAATGCCGTGTGAGGCTATGAGCTGACCCAGTCCAAGAGTGTAGAGAGAGAAGAGTCGTGGGGCCAGGACTGACCCCTGGGGGTCACCAACAGAGAGCGGGCGAGAGGAGGAGGTAGTGCAAGAGTGAGAGACACTGAATGTCCGTTCAGAGAGGTATGAGGAGATCCAGGAGAGGGCCAAGTCAATGTATTTTGTATGGTATAGTGAGACATGTATCCATACCTTCATTACCTAGTCTTCCCTACCCATGTTAACTAGTAGAGATATTAAGACTTACTATATATATATATATTTCATGCTCTTTCTATTGTTTAATGGGTTTCGCCATCACCGAAAATGATGGCATATCAATAGAATATGCCATCAATGGCAGATAGGTGTGGGTGCCATCTCTGTAACCCACACCTATCTGGAGAATCGGAGAATTGTCCCCCAAAACTCCCCATTCTCATTGGAGAAGTGCTTGCACAACTACTCTCCATTCATTCCAATGGTAGCTGTAAGTAAAACTAAATACAACTGCTCAACTGTACTCAAAACTCCCATTCAAAATGAGTGGAGAGCAACTGCACAAGCTTGGCCAATTCTCCTCAGTGGGGAAATTCAGGGGCCCGTTCTAAAGATAGAGACCCACACCTATCTAGCATTGATGACGTCCTATTTATATGCCATCAATGTCTGTAATGACAAAACCTCTTCTAGTTGTTTGTACTTTTTGTATAGATCAATCCTTTGCAGATCTACTGTGTTACACATCTATTCTACAGACACTACAAATTTATGTTGCTCTCTAATGTAAAGATTCTGGTGGTTTTATGGCTCGTGCTGTGATCATTTTATCACTCATTCTACTGGACAGCACTGATTAATGTGATATTAGGAGGATATTAAAGGGGTTGTCTCACTACAAGGATTGCTTTTTATATTAAAGATCTTGTAAAAACAAGTCACTTTTCAATATGTGCCCATTAACCATATCCTACCTATTCCTAGATATCCCCTCTTGTATGGGCTGTATCAGCTCCTCAGGTTGCCATAGCTACAGACTTGCTCAATCTCTCATGATAGGCTGCCAGCACTGGCTGCTGTAGCTACAGACCTGGCATCTACTGCAACCTAGTAGAAGCCCGTAAACACGCCCCTGAATTCAAAATGAAACCAAGATAACAGGACTGAGGTAAGATAAATCAATGTAGTGAGACAACCCCTTTAAGTGGATAAATATCATGAGCTTGAATCAGATAAACCAAGCTGAGTGTGAAGATCATAAAAAAAATACTTGAGGACTATATAATTTTCTAGAAGTTCCAATCTTAGATTGATGGCTTCTTCAAATCCTTAACCGCAAACTCCGTGGCCTAATGAGATAATATTTTATCTTTTTTAATTCGAGTTGATGTATTAATTGTGGTGGATATATAATGATACAAAAATGCAATAGGGGCATAAGAGTTTAATACACTATAAAAAGACTTAAAACTACACAGGATTTAAATTTGCTAACATTTGACACCAATTCAGTTTCAACTTTTATTCAGTTCTTAATCTGATGGTTAACCTACAGTGGTGGCCAAAAGTCAGGGGCGTCGCTAGGCTGTTTTATTCGGGGCTCGGGCCCCGAATAAAACACCCTGTGCCCCGAGTCTCCCGGGCTCCAGGCCTCTGCCCTGGGCCTGGAGCACCGACTGGCCCTTCAGCTGCATGTGCGTCCGCTGGACGCACACTCAGCTGAGGGCTTCTGCGGAGCAGAGAGCGAGCGCTCCCTGCCCCGCAGACAGTGTCGGACCCGCAGGTCCTACACCGCGAGGCTGCCGGGTCCTCACAGCGCTGAGGACCCGCCGCGGCCCCGTGCGCCTCAGCCGGCAGCGTCGCGATGATATCACATCATCGCGACGCTGCCTGTCCTCGGGCGCACAGCGCGTCATAGGCCGTGCCCCCGAGGAGCTGCTGGAGGAGCGCGGGCTGAAGAGGACGGAGCGCGCTCGCCGGGGGAGTTAAGGTGAGTATTAATGTTGTTATTTTTAACGCGTTTACCTGCCTCAGTGCCCTATATACTGCCTGTGGCCCCATATCCTGCCTGTGGCCCCCATATCCTGCCTGTGGCCCCCATATCCCTGCCTGTGGCCCCCATACCCTGCCTGTGGCCCCATATCTCTGCCTGTGGCCCCCATATCCTGCCTGTGCCCCTATATCCCTGCCTGTGGCCCCATATCTCTGCCTGTGGCCCCCATTATCCCTGCCTGTGGCCCCCATATCCCTGCCTGTGGCCCCCATATCCCTGCCTTGTGGCCACCATATCCTGCCTGTGGCCTCCATATCCTGACTGTGTCCCCCATATCCCTGCCTGTGGCCCCATATCCCGGTCTGTGCCCCCATATCCCTGCCTGTGGCCCCCATATCCCTGCCTGTGGCCCCCATACGCCTGCCTGTGGCCCCCCATACGCCTGCCTGTGGCCACCATATGCTGCCTGTGCACCTATATACCTGCCTGTGGCCCTATATACCTGCCTGTGGCCCCCATATACTGCCTGTGCCCCCCTATATACTGCCTGTGGCCCCAGACTCCATATACTGCCTCAGTGACCCTATATTCTGCCTCAGTGCCTCTATATACCTTCTTTTGGCCCCTATATACTGCCTCAGTGCCCCCATATACTGCCATATACTGCCTCAGTGCCCCTATATACCTGCCTGTGGCCCATATACTGCCTGTGCCCCCCTATATACTGCCTGTGGCCCCATATTGCTGTGGCCCCTATATACCTGCCTGTGGCCCCTATATACTGCCTGTGGCCCTATATATCTGCCTGTGGCCCATATATCTGCCTGTGGTCCCATCTACTGCTTCAGTGCCCCTATCTACCAAACTGAGGGGACTGCTCTACCTATCATTCAGGAGTTGCTGGAAATGTGAGGATTCTAAGATATTTGTGTCCAATCCTCAGGGACGAGTCTTGGCCGGGAGCAATCAGCATGAAGGTGTGAACCGGATGGAGAAGAAAAGGGAAAGTGAACGATGCGGATCAGAAAAGACGTCTCCGGTGAGTCACTAAATGTAACTGCAGTATAATCACTTATATGTCTGCAGAGTCTACATACAACTAGTATCTACCACTATCTGGTCCCTGTATGGCGGTAATATATGTCTCTAGGGCCTGTGTGCAGTGGATAGTCACATGTGGGGGTTGCGTTCGGTCAGGGTCTGGCAGGATTATTTGAGCCTTAAGTTTTAGTAACAATCACTTGTCTGGTAGATTTGCTCCATGTGTAGGTGGATGTTTTGGTGACTGTTTAGGGGTATTGTCATATGAAGGTGAGAAGTTCTGAAAAAGTAAATTTGTCATTGGTGATTTTTACTGTACAGTGACTGCTGAGGAGATGGACGGGATCTGTGTGGGATGTGCAGAAAATTAGTGACAGGAACAGAAGGTTTTTCTCTGTAAAAAAACATCCGCAGTTCACAATGAGGCGCGAAAAATGTCGTGTGAACCCAGCCCTACCCAGAAAAACACAAAGGGCCCGAGCCCCGGATGTTTTAGGACCCTAGCAACGCCCCTGCCAAAAGTATTGGCACTCCTGCAATTCTGTCAGATAATACTCAGTTTCTTCATGAAAATGATTGCAATCACCAATTCTTTGGTATTAATATATTCATTTATTTTGCTTGCAATGAAAAAACACAAAACAGAATGAGACAAAATTCAAATCATTGATCATTTCACACAAAACTTCAAAAATGGGCCGGACAAAAGTATTGGCACCCTCAGCCTAATACTTGGTAGCACAACCTTTAGCCAAAATAACTGTGAACTGCCGCTTCCGGTAACCATCAATGAGTTTCTTACAATGCTCTGCTGGAATTTTAGACCATTCTTCTTTGGCAAACTGCTCCAGGTCCCTGAGATTTGAAGGGCGCCTTCTCCAAACTGCCATTTTGAGATCTCTCCACAGGTGTTCTATGGGATTCAGGTCTGGACTCATTGCTGGCCACTTTAGAAGTCTCCAGTGCTTTCTCTCCAACCACTTTCTAGTGCTTTTTGAAGTGTGTTTTGGGTCATTGTCCTGCTGGAAGACCCATGCCCTCTGAGGGAGACCCAGCTTTCTCACACTGGGCCCTACATTATGCTGCAAAATTTGTTGGTAGTCTTCAGACTTCATAATGCCATGTACACGGTCAAGTAGTCCAGTGCCAGAGGCAGCAAAGCAACCCCAAAACATCAGGGAACCTCTGCCATGTTTGACTGTAGGGACCGTGTTCTTTTCTTTGAATGCCTCTTTTTTTTTTTTTTTTCATGTAAACTCTATGTTGATGCCTTTTCCGAAAAAGCTCTACTTTTGTCTCATCTGACCAGAGAACATTCTTCCAAAACATTTTAGGCTTTCTCGGGTAAGTTTGGGCAAACTCCAGCCTGGCTTTTTTTTTTCCTCGGGGTAAGAAGTGGGGTCTTCCTGGGTATCCTACCATACAGTCCCTTTTCATTCAGACGCCGACAGATAATACGGGTTGACACTGTTTAACCCTCGGACTGCAGGGCAGCTTGAACTTGTTTAGATGTTAGTCGAGGTTCTTTATCCATCATCCGCACAATCTTGCGTTGAAATCTCTCGTCAATTTTTCTTTTCCATCCACATCTAGGGAGGTTACACAGTGCCATAGGGAGGTTAACCACAGTGCCACGGGCTTTAAACTTCTTGATGACACTGTGCACGGTAGACACAGGAACATTCAGGTCTTTGGAGATGGACTTGTAGCCTTGAGATTGCTCATGCTTCCTCACAATTTGGATTCTCAAGTCCTCAGACAGTTCTTTGGTCTTCTTTCTTTTCTCCATACTCAATGTGGTACACACAAGGACACAGGTCAGAGGTTGAGTCAACTTTAATCCATGTCAACTGGCTGCAAGTGGAATTTAGTTATTGCCAACACCTGTTTAGGTGCCACAGGTAAGTTACAGGTGCTGTTAATTACACAAATTAGAGAAGCATCACATGATTTTTCAAACAGTGCCAATACTTTTGTCCACCCCCTTTTTATGTTTGGTGTGGAATTATATCCAATTTGGCTTTATGACCATTCTTTTTGTGGTTTTCCATTGAAGACAAATTAAATGAAGATAATACCAAAGAATTTGTGATTGCAATCATTTTCAGGAAGAAACTGAGTATTATCTGACAGAATTGCAGGGGTTCCAATACTTTTGTCCACCACTGTATTTCCAATGAACAAATTACAGTGGGGGCTCTGAAAAGAGGAAGTATTACGAATAGTGTCAACCGCACCAACGTCAATAGTGTAGAGGTCTCGAAGTTCAGAATTTTAGATCACCAAGATCAATTTCCAGTTTAGGATATTCAGAGCGGCTGCGGAGCACTTGGGGAATGTTGCAAATCCTTGATTTTATAACCCTGACACATTTATTTTATTCACTCCTATTGCGCTGTTATATTCCATAGTGCTGTACAGAGATTGTCATCCTTTATATTGTCGTCATTGGGTCTCAAAATCTAAATTTCAGATTAACCTATCAGTATGTTTTTTGAAGTGGGGGGGGGGGGAATTGGAGGACCCATAGAAACCTATACAAAGCAAATTCCATGTTGATGTTATTGGTTGGCTTTGAACTCGGGACCCCTTGGGTAACAGTGCCAACCACTGAATCATCATACTGCCTACATTATATCACATACTGCATATGCTGGCTTTAGATTATAGTGAATATTATGGTATTTCTTAATATTATTATACCAGTTTTCTGGAGAAAAAAATAGCACATTTTGACACATACCTTTTTTGTTTCAAAACATATTTTTCCATTATTGTACTGCTCCTGACACTTTTTTTTCATAAAATTGGCAGGGCTTAACAGAACGGGGTCTGACAGATTTACTATAATTTTTACCAGACATTGACGTAAATTGTAGTGGAAATCTATTCTAGTTTATAGCAGACCTAAATTTCAGATTATTGTCCACCTATAGCCACAGTTCTGACATTCAGAGGCACACACCTCTTTATAACTTTGTCACATCTTACTCTACTACGCCCAAGTTTGTGACCGGTGCATAAAATGCCAGTCTATGTAAACTTAATAGTTTCTTTACATCATTATTCTAAAGATTTAAAATTTCATTTTATTTTACGATTTTAAGCTTAGGGAATAGGCACATCCAGAACCAGTAAGCATGATAAATTACTGGAGAGACAGGGCTGAGCTAGCGCCATTATATACTACATCACATATGTAAGGAATTACTGGGGATTTCCAGATACAATTCATCTCCAGTTAGCCTTCAGTGCTGGGATCACGTTCTTGTGACTGAGTTACTAAGGCTAAGAAGCAGAGAGCGCAAGCATTACATTACAAAGACTATATGAATTCTACATACATACTAGATATATCACATCACAATATTGAACAAGGTACTGTAGTGAAGGGAATGTTTGTCTTCAAGGAGAACTGATAGTATGTTTTAGTAACCATCTATTTTGGTACAAGAGTCCACTTTTGTCATTAAGCCACATAACAAAAAAAAAAATTACCATTAATGCTAAATAGGAGAATAAACTAAAACTATTGTAACCAATCAATATCCGTCCTTTAAAACTTAACCTTTATTAGTAAATAACCACGTGTAGATAACAGTAAAGTCAATTGAACAATCCGTGTAGACCCAATACACAAACCAGGTATATTGTACTTGATCCATTTACCAACCTATTCCAATTTTGTGTGTTATTCTTCCTTGTACTTGCAGTTGCTCCATTCTTTAAAGGGGTTTTGCCACAAAGTAAAATTGATGTGGGAATTTTGAAAATTAAATAATAAACATTTTCAATATTCATTATTATTAAAAATTCTGCACCGTTTTTGTTTTAGCTGCTCCTTTAGTGATCCATTGTTTACAGCTCATCTCCAGTGGATACGATCAGGGCTGAGAGCTCTTCAGTCCTAGTCGCACATGCTCAGACATCACCTCTCTTCTCAAGTAGCTACTGAGTGTTCAAACCCCAGGTGCTGTCATTCTACTCCTGTCCTTTGGACTAGTTAGTAATAAGTCAAACAGTGCAAATTAAAAAAAAAAACTCAATCAGGTATGTGCATTGATAAAGAGGGAAAAAATTCACAGGTTTGGTTCCTGCAGGGATTTGAACCAAGGACCCTTATGCTGTAAAGCAAAAATGAGCTACAGTGTAGCTATTTACAATTCTATACATAAACAGACCTTTCTTTTACTACAGAGAGGAAAGGCCTGGTGATGTCATCCTGCTGGGTCACATGATAAGCAATTCAAACAAATCATACACGCCTCGTTCTGAGCACACAGAGCTGAAGAGCTGGATGTAGGAGGTATGAAATGAGAACGGGACAAAACCCCTTTAAATTGACATTTAGAAGTGTATCATCAAAAATAACATATTTCAGAGTGGGGTACCAATGGTCTTCTGTCCCTATTCTTAGAGCCGTCAGTCTGCCCTTGGATGGAGTAAATTCCACGAGAAGAGTGGCCCCATAAATCTAAACCTCCAATCTCCTATTAAAGTAATAAGCACTAAAGCAAAAAGGATCTGCATAGTCCAAAACACCTTTACCATTCAAATGTTATCCAAACGCGTTTCATCCCTATAGTTGATTAGGATTCATTGATGGGTCATAAATATCATCCAAAGGAGATGTTATAGAAAGATAGTTTAAAATGAAGTCGACTGATGGTCTCAGTACATCCCACTGTCAGTGTGTCTTGTTCCAATGTGCCTTAGTACTTTAATAGGAGATTGGAATTTCATATTTATGTGGTTGCCCTTGTTGGAACAGTTTACTCCATCAAGGGGCAGACTGAGGATTCTAAGAATAGGGACAGTTGCCCATCGTTATCCCCACTCTGAAACATGTTATTTTTGGCAGTATATTTTGGAATGTCAATTTAAGGAATGGAGCAACTGCAAGTACAAGAAAGACAGACTATATTGGTATAGGTTGGTAACTGGAACTGGTTTGTGTATTATTGTGTCTACACTTATTGTTTGACTTTACTGATATCTATATGAGGTGCATTTAGAAGTTTGTGTTTATTAATAAAATTTAAGTTTTAAAGAACAGATATTGACTTGTTAAAACACATTTGTTTTTTACTTGTCTTTTAATTTGAAAGAAATAGTATAACATATGGCATCACGGTCGAAGATGTGGTTCTAAAAGATACTTCTATTTTTATGGTACTTAAAGGGGTATTCTCAGCAAGTACAGCTGGTAGGGCCATTAGGAAGCTAATAGATGGAGAAATTGAAGGAATTGTCAAGTTTGGTGGAAGAAGTCTGATGATATAAAGTTGTTTCACAGCCAAAGATGTTGGATACTTGACCAGGATTGATGGTGATCTCAATGCTGAGCTATATGTGAGTATCCTTCAAGATGAGTTACTTAGTATACTCCAGTACTATGGGTATGAAAAGGACGACATAGTATTGCAATAGGACAACGACCCGAGCATACGTCGAGTTTGGCTAAGAAGTGATTCAGTGATAATTAAGTAGAGTTGCTGTATTGGCCTCCACAGTCCCCAGACCTCAACCCAATTGAACACTTGTGGGTAGAGAAGAAAAAATTGTATTCGTCCCCATGTGAGTTGACCAGTATGCATCAACATAGGGAATGTCTAGAAGAGACCTGGGATCAGATTTCGGTTGAGAAATGCTCGAAAACCCAGAAGGATTCAGGCAGTGTTGAAATAATAACATAATAAAAATTTACATTTAGATTTTTAGGAGCAAAACAATAACAATGCAGTTACATGACAAGATTCTGCAGAACTAAGAAGATGCTAAATAGTTGCAAGTCAAATTTATGTATAAGATATCCAAGATGATTGTCTATAAAATTATGGTATTCTCATGTTCAAAGCTGTAGTGGATGGTGAGATATGGATCGTGAAAGTCAAAAGTTCAAAACATTGTTACCATTTTGCTCGTTAGTGTATGTTTTACCTAAATAGCTTGATTATTGTATCATGAGGTAATAAAAAGCCTGATGTTACCATTTTACTACATTAAAGTTATCACTTAAACATTCGCCATGTATGAGAGAATGGGAGTCGGAGATTGGGAAATTGAGGCGTCGGCGTAGGAGCTTTGGTTTACTGACTCCACAGCCCTGCCCATGCACTTTCAATAGCTGTCAGCTGAAACAGCAGATAATGTGTTTTAATAGGGAAAGAAAACTGCAAGCAGACACCACTGACGGCAGCTTTACTGAGAACAAAAAGATTGTGCATTAAAATTCAACATGCTTAATCTTTCTCTTCCCCAAAGTAATTTTGTTGGATAGTCAGGAGGCCTCCATACATATACTGTAAGACAGTGGGCCAGTCCCACTGAGATGAGTGGATTTGGATGTAACGTAGGGGTTCTTGACCTTTTTTATTCCACAGACCCCTTTGCCAGTCAGGTGAAAACCACAGACACCTTCTTAGGGCATGTTCCCACGGCAGTGGATAAATACCGTCCGGTTTGCCGGCCGATATTTGTCTGGTTTTGCGGCCGTCCCCACGGCCGCGCGGAGGGGAGAGGGGGGGGGTGGAGATCAATGGGATGGGTGAAGATCAGCCCTCCCCCCGCCCATTGAATTGTTCATATTCCGTCCGGAAACCGGATGGAAGAATGAACATGTTCAATGTTTTACCGCCGGCGGCAAAACAGTCGGTCGGAAAACCCGTACAGTGGGGACTGCTGCACAGGTTTTTCATAAAGCACAAGTATGCTCATTTTCGGCCGGTTTTTCAGGCGGTCTGCAAAACCACAAACCGGCTGAAAAACCGGCCGAAAACCCGTGCCGTGGGATCATGCCCTAAGGATGTAGCCTCAGACTGTTTTTATAACTCTCACAATTGGATTCCAAAAAACATTTTCAAAAACCGGTCAGTTAAAAGGAAATTTCTTGATCAGGAAAACAGCTTACCTATTTTTATTTCTTTGTGAAAGAGAACCTGTGATATCTCCTTACTTGATTTAGTAAATCCTTGTGTTCCTTTTGAAATAACAATCCTGCAGCATCTTCTCTTCTATCTCTGTGTTGTGCTACTCCTGTTATTCCTCTTAGAAAGGTATTACTGAATTAGTCAGTAGGGGTGTGTCCCTGCAAATACACAAATTCTGTCACACTGTCTAATGTCCTCCCGCCATTTGTCTGTAAGAGCATCTTACATTCACTACCTCCTCCTCCCCTCTCCATAAACTTCAATAGGCAGCTGCAACTTGAGTTCTCGGTGACATTGAGGTGCCCAGAGATGGATTTCCTAGTGATTTTTCCAGATATACAACAATAATGTAATGTAATGTGATCTGAAATTAATGCTCCTGTTTTTCTTTCATAAGTGAGGGAAATGCTATATTTCAGTTACAGGTCCAAGAAAATAAAAATGAGTTGACTTTTTTAATTTCAAGCTTAAAGGCCCCAGGAAATCTCTCCACAGGGCCTTAGTGGGTTTGTGGACCCTTTAAGAGCCCCTGGTCTAACATGTATGTATGAGGGCCTTAATACAACGTACAGACTGTGGAATAAAAGAGCAGATCTGCTTTTTATTTAAAGGGGTTTTCTCACGGATTAGCTTTTAACACATAGGGAAAGGTAAATGAAGATTATTGCCAAATACATTGGTCAGGAGATAAAAAAAAAAAAAAAAAAAAAAAAAGATTTTAGCTCCTCTTATAAGACAATTTATCTGGTTACCTCCCTGCTCTTATCTCTCATTGCTCCATGCTGCCGTCAGTTTGGCCATTGTGAGTCACTCCCTGCAGAGTTGTCTTTCTAGCAACGGAGTTTAATTAATTAAATGATTAAATGACAAACTTTCACCCTTGAGAACTCTGTAGCCATGTGTACTACAATTTATAAATCTCCTGCAGTCATGTCACTGTAACAGGAATAGCTAGAAGAGCAGAGCTGATATGTCAATCACTGCTATAGATCCACCCACAGCCTGAACAGGAAGTGTGAGACTTCACACGGCTGATTTTTTTACACTGATTTTTCAGCATCCAAATTGGCTTAAAACGGCTCATATGCAACAGTTTGCAGACGAGGATTTGTTAAGGTTTTTGGCCTGCTTTTCATTCTGAGATTGAAATATTGTGCCAGGGCGTTTTTTTGGGCACGGATCTGCATCCAAAAAAAACAAAAAGCACAAGAACACAAAAGTGGCAAGTGTTCAAAAGAATACACAACCTTCAAGAACAAAAAAAACAACAAGAAAAATGTATTTTTTAGAACTTAACTTTTAATCCAAAAGCTAAAATTGAGTACACAAATACAAAAAACAAAAACTGTGGGCAAAAAGCAAAATAGGTGTGGTTGAAACCCTATTATGCCCTACTTGGCCTAAATAGCCCTATGAACCTAACCACAGGGAGATCGTCCTGAAAAAGACACCCCTGTCAGGAACCTAAACCCTAGATATAAATTACCCTAATTGCTAAAGTGGGAGAAAAAACGCAAATACACCTTTTAATGCGCAATTTGCCCAAAAGAAGTCCCAACATGTTTCAATGTCCCTGGCATTTCCTCAGGGGACTGGTGAGGGAATAGGAAAAAACACCACAAACAATGCAATCCTGCACAAAAAATGATAAAAATTCTAGGGCATTAAATATCAAATACCAAAAAGATGGTAATTAAAGGTATGATGATACAAAAGTAAAGCCTGATAGTAGTTATATAGTCCGAGAGTCGTTCCATATATAATCAAAAAGGCCTTTACAAAACCCCAAAATAGGTGAATCACAATGTTTTGGGTGTGTTTGGGTGTATTTCGGCAGTGTAGATACAATTACATGTAGCAATAATCCTACTATAACCCCAGTGTCATAGAGGAAATGTATTCCTCTGCCTCTGATAAATCCAATATGCAGAGTGCCATAGCCAACAACACCCCAGACAGATTAGACACCCATTTCCAAAATCATCAATAGAGTTCACCTCATAACGTTCCTCCAGTAAGGAGAGAACTAACCCAAGGTAGGGCACCGCCTGGACCTCAATTCAGCTCCGGCTGTTCGCTCTGTCGTCCGCGCTGATCTGCAGTGCGCGCGGCGTTCCTCATAACGAGGACGCCGCCGAACTTCCGGTTTCGGCAGAGCCGGACGTGATGTCAAACGCCAGCACCTGTAGCCATGGGAACAACAGACGCATAGGCGTCGGCACTCCCTGGCTGAACGGAGCCTGTCAGGCTACCAAAGTAAGATCTAACCTATTAAAAACGGGTTTCTAAAATGACAGTTATGATATTTTATACCCAAAGTGTTGCTTAAGATATCGATAGGCACAAAAAGAGGTTAAATAATATGATACAATGAATAAACTAAATTTAAATAATATAAATAAATAATCGGTCTACCTACAGCAAAAAAAGGGGGGGGAGGAACAAAAGAACACGATGGAGAAAAGAAGGAAATTCAGATAAAAGAACAGAAGTCTAGTCTCTCATTAAGTCCCAATGGGGAAGTGGTCTTCAATCTAAATATCCACTCTGTCTCTCTTTGCAACAGAAATTTGTCCCAATTTCCCCCCACGAATTGGAGGAATTACCTTGTCAATAGCCATAGATTTGATACTTTTTGTGTCTCCAGAATGTTCATTACAAACATGTTTCGCTAATGGGGTATCTCGTTGGTTTCTAATATCATTGACATGTTCCCCCACTCTTCGGCGGAATTCACGAATCGTCATCCCGATATATTCGCATACACAGGATCCTTTATACACCACCCCCTTGCTTCTGCAATTAAGGAAGTGTCTGATCTCAAAGTTCTTAATAAGAACATTATTGTGGAAAGTTTTACCCGTCTCCACAAAATCACAGGCCACACAGCCACTATATTTAAAGAAACCAACCAAAGGTTGATTCAACCATGTTTTTTGAAGCACATTCTTTCTCATGGTGACTGTGTACAAGGCGGTCCCGGAGACTCCTACCTCTTCTATACGTTATATGTGGATAATTACCAATCACTCCTTTGATGTCACTATCCAATTTCAATACTTCCCAATTTCTAGAGATAATTTCTTTTACCAGAGTGGCTGCTCCATCAGAGTTTTCCTATTAATCTAAAGATCCGGTCCTCCTTTTTAGTTTGATTGTCTCCTGGATTCAAAAGGACATCTCTGGAACTTTGTAGGGCATGTCTGTCTATATGCTGGTCTTAAAACGCTATCTGGATAACCAGAATCTTTAAAACGTTCCCTTAGAACCTTTGCTTGTGTTCGAAATTCCCCAATATTAGAACAGTTGCGTCTCAACCTTAAATATTGGCCCTTAGGGATGCCCCTTTTTAATGGAACCGGATGGCAGCTCTCCCACCTCAAAATTGAATTGCTAGCTGTAGATTTTCGGAATATGGTAGTCTCTAGGTCCCCCTTGCTAGTTTTCGTGATCATAACATCCAGAAAGGGCAAGGAGTACAGATCAAT
Source organism: Phyllomedusa bahiana (assembly GCA_025379985.1). Classification (NCBI taxonomy): domain Eukaryota; kingdom Metazoa; phylum Chordata; class Amphibia; order Anura; family Hylidae; genus Phyllomedusa; species Phyllomedusa bahiana. The sequence goes on from JAODAL010000146.1 coordinate 183,609, forward strand.
ATCAAATGTGAATTTTAGGTTCAAGTCGTTATCATTCAGAAACTGGACAAAAGCTTTGAACCGTTCCTGGGTCCCGTTCCATAGGACAAGAACATCATTGATATAACGTGTCCAAAGTAAAATTTCTTCCGTTCCAAAAGTGTTGTAGTCCCCAAACACACATTTATCCTCCCACCAGGAGCAAATTTGCATAGGCAGGCGCACAGGCACTACCCATTGCAGTGCCCCTGAGCTGGTGGTAGAATTTTCCATCAAACACAAAAAATTTTTTAGTCAGTGCAAATTGAAGGAGACGCAAGACAAGGCAATTATGCTCTACAAACTGACGACCCCTGGCATTTAAATAAGAACGCACAGCCTCAAGTCCACAAGAATGCGGAATTGAGGAATATAAGCCTTCCACATCAATGCTCGCTAGATGACACTTTTGGGGTACCGTAATTCCTTCTAGTTTCCTAAATAGGTCCATAGAGTCACGAGTGTATGAGGGCAGAGCAGTGACAAAGGGCATTAGAATCTTGTCCAGATAGTGACCCACATTTTGACACAAACTACCTATTCCAGAGACTATAGGTCTCCCTCTCAACGGTGTTGTCAGTTTATGTATTTTAGGGAGGCAATAAAAAGTTGCCACGACAGGGAACTTCGGCAAAAGGTAATCAAATTCCTCACCACCAATCAGTTCTGACTGTCTAGCTTCCAATAATATGCCTCTTAGTTCTTCCAAATAGGTAGACGTTGGGTCTCATAACTTTCAACATCTCTCAGGATGCTGTAGCACATTTTAATATAATCTTTGGTACTCAAGATTACCACATTTCCCCCTTTATCAGAGGGTTTGATGGTTATGGATTTGTCCTTTGCCAAAAGCTCAATGCCCTCATACTCTTCTCTTGTGCAGTTCCAGCGTGGACGACAGAGCGAACAGCCGGAGCTGAATTGAGGTCCAAGCGGTGCCCTACCTTGGGTTAGTTCACTCCTGACTGGAGGAACGTTATGAGGTGAACTCTATTCATGACTTTGGAAATGGGTGTATAATCTGTCTGGGGTATTGTTGGCTATGGCACTCTGCATATTGGATTTATCAGAGGCAGAGGAATACATGTCCTCTGACACTGGGGTAATAGTAGGATTATTGCTACATATAATTGTATCTACATTGCCGAAATACACCCAAACACACCCATAGCATTGTGATTCACCTATTTTTGGGTTTTGTAAATGCCTTTTTGAGTATATATTGAATGCCTCTCTGACTGTATAACTACTATCAGGCTTTACTTTTGTATCATTATACCTTTAATTATCATCTTTTTGGTATTTGATATTTAATGCCCTAGAATTTTTATCATTTTTTGTGCAGGATTGCATTGTTTGTGGGTTTTTTTTCCTATTCCCTCACCAGTCCCCTGAGGAAATGCCAGGGACATTGAAATATGTTGGGACTTCTTTTGGGCAAATTGCGCATTAAAAGGTATATTTGCGTTTTTTCTCCCACTTTCAACATCTCTCATCCCTCTATCATATATCCCTATATATCACAGAGCTCAGCTTCTCTCTCTATATGTGGTGAATTTTGTTACAAATTCGGATAAGGAAATACTATATGAACACGTACAAACTGTAGTGTTCTTCTGTATCATTGTGAATCTGAAAACAGCACATTAGAGTTAAGTGTATTGGATGCAGAGGGTGAATGTGATGATTTGCGGTTAACACATAGCTGTGTTTTTGACCAGAGACCTATTCTGTCTAGCTTATCACTTGAATAGATGGATGACTAGACAAGGTCAAAGGACATGTTTGTGGAATGTCTAGTCAAGTTGAAAATAACATGGTGGTCTCCACTTATATCCAGTTGGTGAAAGTGAATAAGGACAGAAGTGAATCACATGACTGAGGGACTTGTGTGTGTTTTAGCCTCATTTATAATTTACTCCTGGTTTAGCTGGCCTGTACAGTTAATCATTTGTTCAGTGTACAGTATGGTCTAATCTGATTAAATGCTGACTAGATAGAAATGTGCAGTATTTTCAGAGATTTGTGATGGGGCAGTGAATGTCTGTACAGTCTATGCCACCTTCTTGGACTTTGACTTTGTGTGGTTATACCCTTTTCATTTTAGGATTAATTAATATTCATTACTAACGTTTTAGTGGTTTCTTGCTCTGTGTATTAAATAAAATATAAGATGGCAGTAAATAAATTTTAAAATGTTTCAAGTTGCCCATTAAGGGGCACACACAGGACTCCTTTCCTGCCAGTTCTTTGAACTATAGTACATTCTGGATCCTAGTTTCCTCATGTTACAATGGCCTCAGGATGCAATATTTTCACCATGCAATGGACTTTCCTGGGACGTTGTAGCTTGTAAAGAGACTCGCTATACATTGTAAGACGCTGCTGATCTGCAGCTCATGTGATTGATAGAAAATCCAACCAATTATCATGACCATTTTACATGTTAACCACAAAATGCATTCAGTGATTGGCGGCCTAGTAGCGCCTCTCTACAGTATAGTGCAGTACTACACGTCCTGTGCTGCTTCTTTGAGAACCAGGTGAAGATAACCCCATTTTCTTTTCTTTTTTTTCCTGTTATTTTGTGGTACATTTATTACAGCAATTGCGCCAAAATTCTGGCACAATTTGCTCCAAAATACAGGCATATGTGCTTTTAACCATATTTACTATGTGTTTTAGACAGTTTCTAAACACTTCTTCGCCTCACTTGACAAAAGGGATGTGCATCAGTAAAGAGGGCATGGCATCATAGATAGGGAACATGGCTTGGCATGCAAAGAAATGCGCTAATAAATCTATCTTTTGACTAAGAGGTATTTAACTGGTATATATTTTCTTTATACATTACAGGGGTTATAGTATCTTTATAAGGAGACAAGTGGTGATTTCCCTTACCTTCTTTCATCATAGGTGCCATGACCATCCTTATATGGCTTCTGTACAGCGTCATCATACGCCCTTTGGGTATCAGTTAAGTATCCCATAAATATCATTATTATATTTTTTTCAGTATATATTTCCCCTGATGAACCCTCGTGCTGAGGGGGAAACGCGTCGGGATTTTTGTTTATTCTTTTCATTGGTTTTGGGATTTTGATTGCTGAGCAGGGTCGTTTGGTATTTGTATAAAGAGGGAGTCTGTACATTATAGCAGAGCCGCTCTTTTCAGGGCGATGACCCCACTGTCAGACAGAGAAGGGGCTTCATATAGTTATTCTCCTTTCTTTTCTGTCCCTCTTTGTATTCTTTCATATTCATGGTACCTTTCATAATTTTTTATAGGGGATAGGCATTTTATTTTAATAAGTATCCAATAAAAGTTATATTTTAGTTGGGAAATTTGTTTTGCAGTGATAGCATAGTTTATTTCCCATATTATATATCATTGTGGTGTTTTTCTGCAAAGAAATGCGCCGAAATTTTGCCACATTTAGTGTCATAAAGTAAGCGAACTGATAGTAGATGTAAACTTAGACTAGACAATCTAACCAGATTTAGCAACACTATGATAAATGTGGCACATTTTTAGACCATGTACTATTAAAGGGAACCTGTCATAGGTTATGCCCCCCTTGCTGAGGGCAGCACAAGTTAGTGTCAGATCTGCTGATCCCAGCACGGTGCCCCTTTTTCTGTAAGATGCTGTAGTTTTCGAGCATTTACCCCTCAAATCTTATTCATGGGTAGGTGGTAGCCACTCCCACCAAAGGCTAGCCCCACCCACTGACATTCACATGTTTCTACCTATTCAAAGTAATAGGTTTATCAGTTGAGGTGGGCGGGGTTTGAAAAAAAAACTCTTTGAATGACTCTTCGATTGACTCTTTTCTGGCTGAAAACTGCAGATTTGAGCATCAAATACTCTAAAACTACTGAATATTACAGAATAAGGGACACAGCGCTGGGAACAGCAGGTCTGTCACTAGCTTGTGCTGTCCTCAGCAAGGGGGGCATAATCTATGTGACAGGTTCTCTTTAAATTTACACTGTCTTAGTATTTGACAGTATTGATAAATCTGTCTCATTTGTATAAATTACCTAAGGAAGCTCATTTTTTTTTAACAAGGAAACTAAGTTAAAGCTTCCAGCAGCTCATTCAGACTGTTATATGTCAGGACTTGCTTTATCTGTATTAGTTATCTGCTTCTTTTTATATAATCACCATTTTCCATTATGTTAGGTTGGTATTTTAGGGCTTTGAAACCAATCACCAGTTTTCGTTATGGTTTTAACATACAATGGTTGTCCAGTAACCAATTTAACATTTTACCCGGTTTCCCCGAAAATAAGACATAGTGCATTTTTTTTCTGCAATTCAGAGTTTGGCTGCTTATGCTGACGTTTGTGATGAAATCACTACAGTATATTAATACATGTTGATATTTTGTTCAACAATAAATGTGACTTATTGTTTATAGAAAAAAAAACGTCCCCTAAAAGTAAGTCTTAGCTCGTCTTTAGGAGCAAAAATTAATATAAGACACTGTTATTTTCGGGAAAACGGGGTATGGCGAGGAACTGCTGTGCAGTAGGACCATTGAAGATTTGGTTGTCTTTTTATTCTTCTGATTTTTTATAAGGAAGAAGTAATGAATGAGACCAGGCCAGTGCATCCAGTGGTGATGGATGTAGAGGATTCTGCTCTGGTGGCCAAAAACAATGGGGCAGATTTATCAATACTGTCTAACTCTTGGACAGTGTAAAATCAGACTAGACAGTCTTACAATGCGCCACATGTATCATAGTGTTAGGCCCTGTTCACACGACGTAGTTGGCCGCGGTTATGGCCGTGGGTTCCGACGCGGTTTCCACGGCCAAAACCGTGGCCAAATCACGCCTAGTTTATTAACATGGTTTCCTATTCACACGCCGCGGCTTTGGGGCCGCTGCCTTGCCTCTCATGTTTGAGAACTCTCCTGTCAATTCTTGACAGGGAGTCCTCAGCGCGGTGGTGCTGCGGGTGTCGCCGCAAGCCGGCAAACCCTCGCCGCAAGCCGCGCCCCAAACCACGCCCCGCGACAGCGCCCGCACCGCAAACCCGCGTCGGGAGACGCGAGTTTGCCGCGAGGTCAGGACGAGGTGTGGCCGCGGCCAAACCCGTCGTGTGTACATGCCCTTATAATAAATCTGGCATATGTTAGAACTGTGTAGTCTAGCTTTATTCCATTATTTTGGTGCAATCTGGAAAAAACACTTAACAAAGGTGGCTGGAAGCATGTATGCAGCAGAATTCTGGCACAACTGCCTTGATAACGGTGCCCTACTGTTTCCTCTAAGAATGTAAGTGAAGCTTGATATACCGTTGTTGCCCGATTTATCCTCTTCTGTGCAGTCATTGGTATGGAGATGTGGGCAGAAAAGGGTGAGGAGGCGATTTAGTATATGTACCACATCTTTCTCTAACTCTTATTGCAATACTAATCTTTTTTTTTTTTTTGTTTCGAATTCTCATCCAAACATTGAACACATTAAAGAAGAGGATGTTTTGGATTCAAAAGTATGGTTTACAGATTTATTTTGTTTTTTTTTCCAAGCACGTTTTTTCTGGTCTGGTTTATAGATTTTTATTCATTAACACCTCATTTCGTTACCCACAGGAACATGTTTGGATATTGTTTTGTCTCCCACGTTTGGTGGTTCTGTTAGGTTTAGTGCTTCATTGTATTTACAGCTGCATTTCACATTCTAATAAACATAAGATATACACACATCTAAGGTAACAAGCTAAACATTTCTGAGGTCATTTTTAAAGGGGGTTTTGTGACCATAAACCTTTATAACATAACCACTGAGTCAAGAGGAGCAAAATAAAGAGCTGGCCTTACGCCCATAGATTGTAGTTTAAGGCCAGTTCTTCGTTTCTTTGCTCTTGGCCAAAATATGTCCATGTCCTATCGATCTGACTCTCATGTTAATTGGATAAGGCATAAATATTTGATTCATATCATCATACATGTGTATATTTAAATACCCATTTAAAATATGCTTCATATTTTAGGTAAGCAGACTGACATTGTTTATTTGCAGTTCACTGACATAATCTTCTTAGAAGTACTCCTCTTGTTAAAACCTACTAATACGCAGTAATGAGTAATTGCATTGCTTACAGGTTTCTTATTCCATGTCAACAGGCTTTCCAATAGTATGCTTTTTCCCTATAGGCAAGCTCATGGAAGTCTAGAATATAATGGCCTCCATGAGCCAATTTCAAGAAATTTGATTCTTCTGTAGTTTTGGCTTTTTTCTGTTTGCAGTAAAAACAATTACTGTATGCTACTGAGCGTATATTAAAGCAGTCCTAGCAGAAGAAATTTATGAGGCCTTTAGTTTCGTCTTTTTTTTTTTTTACATTTTTAGTTGTATGCAAAGAGATATTCTTTATATATTTTGATGCTGAAGACAGAGAGGAACGTTATCAAGAATAATTTCATATATAATTTATCTATAAAACTTTAACCCTATCTAAGAGTAAAGATAAGTAGAAATGCACCTTATAAAGGTTGAAAACTTAGAGCTGGTATTTCTGCACACATTCTGTGTCTTTTAGACTAGGTCTACACCAGGGGTTCCCAAACTCCAGTCCTCACGCCCCCATCAACAGGTCAAGTTTTCAGGATATCCCACAGAATGTACTGACAATAATTAAGTCACCTGTGCAGCCTAATTAAATCACTTGTGCACTGCTAAGGAAAGTCAGAAAACATGACCTGTTGGTGGGGCGTGAGGACTAGAGTTTGGGAACCAATGGTCTACACTGTATCGGACAAAAAAAACGCCGAAATCGACTTTTTTTTTCCGATGCAGTACCGTGGTTTTTATCACGTTTTGCGCAATTGGATTGAATGGGAAGACGCTGAAAAAAATGAAAGCGCCGACGTATTATACAACATGTTGTATAATACGTTGGCGCCGAAAGACTATCGTAGAAAGAAAGACCTGTGGAGACTACAGGTCATTTTTTCTATTGTCGTCTATGGGGCTGCCTGAACGATCGTGTTTTCGGCGCTTTTAAAATCCTAATCGTATTGCAATGCCGTGGACACAGAGCCTTATGTTACTACCTTTTGGATAACAAAAGTATTGTTTATGTAATAATACATACAAAATAAAAAGACAATAGTTTGGCAAGAAAACAATGTTTTTCTTGCTAAAAAATGTGAAGACTAATAAACTAACTTTAGAATGCAGCAACCAAAAGTTAATGTTGGCTTGTTTTGGGATGGCAGACCTTGGAATGTTATCTGTAAAGCAACATTTGTTCCCTTGGAGTCTTACATACAATATGTAGTTAAAAGGGTTGTTCCGCCTACATAACTCCTCTCCATCTGCCTAAGAATTACTTTGCAGTACCTTTGGGTGACGCCAATCCCACTTCGCTTAGTGCCAGGTGAGGAGTGGTGCAAATTTTAGCAGGGGAGGCATGGCACTAGCCATACACCTCTAAAGCCAGGTCTATTTCTGGACATCATAGAGAAGGTGTTCCCTGTTCAGGATAGTCTGATTTCTTCAAGTCTGGCAGACTGGATGTGACCATGTCCTACGTTTTGGCCATTTATTTGAAAGGGCTGTAGTCCGGTCGACTTCATCGTACGCTACCTAACTCCCCATGTATTCTCTTACTTAAGTTGTTGGTCCCAGCAATTCTTCTCTTCTGCAGAATAATTGTCCCTCTGTCGTGTTACCCACTGTTTTGGATGGTCATTTTCAGATTACCCCTGACATTCTCGGATCTCTATGTGGATCCAGCGTTGAAACTTACATGGCGTGTTCTCTATGTTTCTGACTTTCTCTGCATTTATCTGTTATAACCTTTGGTTAGGTTATTACTGTTCCTGTAACTTTTGCAAAAATTCAATAAAAATGTATTGAAAGGCTGTAGTCCCGCTCATCTGTACCTCAGTCGAGTTAAAAGGTGAGCAACAAAAATAATACATTGGGAGAACTACAATGCGAAGAAATGTAGTAAAAATTAGGGTTATTGAGTTTAGAGAAATGACGGCTTTTTCATTAGTTGATTTTCAGTAACATTAAATGTGTTATTGCTTTTGTCAGTTTCAAGTTATTCCAGTGACTATAGTGGGTTTTTCTTTCTTTAACCCCTTAAGGACCCGGCGTTTTTTCGTTGTTGACAGGTTCGTTTTTCCCTCATCCCCTTCCCAGAGCCATAACTTTTTTTATTTTTTCACCTACATAGACATATGAGGGCTTTTATTTTGCGGGACAAGATGTTCTTTCTAATGGTGTTTTTTTCACTTGTACTATAGAAAAATACTGGGAAACCACAAAAAAATTCCAAGTGGGACAAATTGTGAAAAAAAAAACATTTTCGCCGTGTTTGCGGGTGTTTTGCTTTTACGGCGTTCAATCTTCGGTCAATACAATGTGTTATCTGTATTCTACAGGTTGCTATGCATCCGATAATAGCAAACATGTAGATTTCCATTATGTTTTGGTACCGTAAAAAAATTCTAAATTTTTTTCTACTTTTGAAATTTGCCGCGCCTTTTTGTGCGACAATTAACTTTTTTGTACTACCACCTACGGACGTAAGTTAGGGGGCATTTTTTGGGGGCTGATGTTTAATTTTTTTCGCTAGCTGTTTGTAATGCATGAAATTTTTTTGATCCCTTTTATTCCTTTTTTTAAGGGACAAAAATTTACCAAAAAAAACGAAAATTTTGGCTTTTAAATTTTTTTCTTTACGGGTTCAGGTGCGGAATAAATAAATTATTTTTTATAGATCTACTTTTTCGGACCGGCAATCCAAAAAAGTGTAACTTTTTTTATTTGTAAAATGGAAAAAAGGGGGGGATTTGAACTTTTAATACTTTTTTTTTTTTCTTTAAACTTCATTATTTATTTATTTTTTTTTTTTTTAACTTAACTTTGAGCCCACGGGGTGGTGTTTGTCTTACATCAATGCATTGCATGACAACTTAGATGTACCAGGAGGCGGTTTTCCCCACCCCCGTCTGCGGAGGAAGTGGGGAAAAACCAGGAATGGGAGGACGGGAGCCTTCAAAAAGGTTCCCCACTATGCCCGGGGCGTTGGATCACGCAGGTATGCGCGGCAACCCGATGCCTAAGATCGGTGCGCGTCACCGATCTTCAACGCGGGGGCATCTGAATGGTAAAACAGCGCGGGCGGGCGGGCTGCCCTTTGGTGTACGGCCAGGTGTTACTCGTTTATCCGCTAACACCGGGCGGCGGGCCCGGGGGGAGTCGCGGAGCCCCTTGCAACCGGGACGTACTCATACTCTTTAAAAGGGGGGTTTAAGGGGAGGGTTTAACCAACAATGTATCCTGTGTGTAAAATGTTTTGAGGTTAATACAGGCTCCTCTCAGCTTTTTTCCCCAAGGGAACTGTATCCTAAACAAGAAAGCATCCTTTACATCTAGAGGATAAAAATTTTCTACATAGACTTAGAAGGGGATTCTTTATTGAAAGAGCAATAAGACTACGAACTCCCTCTCCCAAAGGGAAATTTTCATGGTGAAATTTATTACAAGTTCAAAAAGGGGGTTTGGGTACATTTTTTAAAGTAATATCAAAGTTATAGTGACTAGGATTCTGGAAAGGGGGCTGGTACATTTCTGATGGGAAACAACAAGTTTAGTACTAGGATTTTTGAAAAAGGGGCTGGGTACATTTCTAGAGTAAAAAACAAGTTATGTGACTAGGAAACTGGAGAAGGGTCTGGGTAATTTTTTAATGAATACAACAAATATAGGGACCAGGGTTCTGGAAAGGGGCTGGTACATTCAGATGTAATACAACAATTTTAGGGACCAGGTTTTGGGGAAAAGGCTGGAAACATTTTTAGATTAAACAACAAGTTTTTTTGTGACTAGGAAAATTCTGAAGAAAGGGTCTGGTACATTTCAGATGTAAAAATACAACAAGTTATAGGGGCCAGGATTTTGGGAGGGGGCATTGATCCGGGATTTTTGATTGCCAGATTGGAGCGGGAAAAGGAAAATTTTTCCATAAAAAAGAGGGGAAATTTCTTCACCTTGTGGGGGTTGTTGCCTACCTCTAGGTCAACACTTCAGACAATGGGGAACCCGGAAAACGTTTGGCTTTTTTTCAGGTTTTCAAAAATTTGTAAACTGCGCCCCCCATATGTTTTAATTCGTAAACCTTCCAGTATGGACTGTTTAAACATTGGTTTTAATAGTTGTTCAGAATCATAAAACGGAATTATTGATATTAAACGTTTCACTGTGTTATCCTAACTATTAATTGTTTTATGGTATTTGGCTCACTAATCTGTTGGATGTTCTGAAGTTGTTCTTGGATATGGCACAACTTCACAACTTGATTTCTTGATGGGTGCAGCACATCCTAAAATATTATGAACACACACATGATAATGTTGCTACTGTTTGGGGAATTTTCAGAATTATTTTTGGCTGCCTGAACTGTATGTGACCTGGCTGATTTATGAGACATCTACAAGGATAGTGTTTTGTCAGAAATGCACAAGCAGGTCATGAAACACTGGCTTACTGTCATTCCTTGAATGACTGGAATTTGCCCAAACATTCATCCCTGTTTTTCTTGCTTTTTTATATTCTCCCCCCAAATTGATGATATATTGCTTTGAAAATTAAAAAAAAAACACACTATCTTCCTATTTTTAGTTTACTTTTGCTGTCCCAGTAGGATAGCAGTAGTATTTTAATCAGTTGTTCCATTTTGTTATTCACATTGTGGGTAGAGAACACCGGTTTACAATTTTGATTTTTTTTTAATTAATTACACTACACTGTCTGCAAAACAATATTAAATAGTACAGTGGGGAAAAATAGTATTTAGTCAGCCACCAAATGTGCAAGTTCTCCCACTTAAAAAGATGAGGCGCCTGTGATTGACATCATAGGAAGAACTCAACTATGAGAGACAAAATGAGAAAACAAATCCCGAATATCACATTGTCTGATTTGGAAAGAATTTACAGTATTTGCAAATTATGGTGGAAAATAAGTATTTGATCAATAACAAAGGTTCATCTCAATACTTTGTTCTATATCCTTTGTTGGCAATGACAGAGGTCAAACATTTTCTGTAAGTCTTCACAAGGTTGACACACTGTTGCTGGTATGTTGGCCCATTCCTCCATGCAGATCTCCTCTAGAGCAGTGATGTTTTCGGGCTGTCGCTGGGCAACACAGACTTTCAACTTCCTCCAAAGGTTTTCTATGGGGTTGAGATCTGGAGACTGGCTAGGCCACTCCAGGACTTTGAAATGCCTCTTAGGCAGCCACTCCTTCGTTGCCCTGGCGGTGTGCTTGGGATCATTGTCATGCTGAAATTCCCAGCACCGTTTCATCTTCAATGCCCTTGCTGATGGAAGGAGGTTTGCACTCAAAATCTCACGATACACGACCCCATTCATTCTTACATGTACACGGATCAGTCGTCCTGGTCCCTTTGCAGTGAAACGGCCACAAAGCATGATGTTGCCACCCCCATGCTTCACAGTAGGTATGGTGTTCTGTGGATGCAATTTAGCATTCTCTCCCCTCCAAACACAACGAGTTGTGTTTCTACCAGTTGTACTTTGGTTTCCTCTGACCATATGACATTCTCCCAATATTCTTCTGGATCATCCAAATGTTCTCTAGCAAACTTCATCTGGCCCCTACATGTACTCGCTTAAGCAGGGGTACACGTCTGGCCCTGCAGGATCTGAGTCCCTGGCGGCGTACTCTGTTATTGATGGTAGCCTTTGTTACTTTGGTCCCAGCTCTCTGCAGGTCATTCACTAGGTTCCCCCGTGTGGTTTTGGGATTTTTGCTCACCGTTCTTGTGATAATTTTGACCTCACAGGAGCCAAAGATCGAGGGTGATTATCAGTGGTATTGAATGTCTTCCATTTTCTAATTATTGCTCCCACAGTTGATTTCTTCACACAGAGCTGCTTGCCTATTGCAGATTCAGTCTTCCCAGCCTGGTACAGGGCTACTATTTTGTTTCTGGTGTCCTTCGACAGCTCTTTGGTCTCCGCCATAGTGGAGTTTGGAGTGTGACTGTTTGAGGTTGTGGACAGGTGTCTTTTATACTGATGAGTCCAAACAGGGGCCATTACTATAGGTAATGAGTGAAGGACAGAGGAGCCCCTTAAAGAAGAAGTTACAGGTCTGTGAGAGCCAGAAATCTTGCTTGTTTGTAGGTGACCAAATACTTATTTTCCACCATAATTTGCAAATCAATTCTTCCCATATCAGACAATGTGATTTTCGGGATTTGTTTTCTCATTTTGTCTCTCATAGTTGAGGTTGACCTATGATGTCAATTACAGGCCTCTCTCATCTTTATAAGTGGGGGAACTTGCCCAATTGGTGGCTGACTAAAGACTTTTTTTCACCACTGTGTATCTTTTTGTGTTTGTAATTGTTCGTTTTTTTTTTGTTGTGTTTTGATGGTGGATTAGACAACAAACCTGGTATATATATATATATAGCATCACTCAGACCAAGATACACAGTGGTGGTCTAATTAAATCCTCCTTTTGCAAATATATAGAAAAATAATTCTAATACACGTTTAGAAGAATAAAATATAACACTCAATTATGTAGCAGCATTTTTTCTGAATTTATGATGCATATGAGCAAACAAGATCACCAACAAATTATGTAAATAAATCTTGGCTAAAAATGCTACTCCTTATAGTGGACCCTCTGTGTGTTAGAGTATCTACGTATAAGACTAGTTTCAGTCATCCACAGGGCTGTGGAGTCTGAGTCGGTGCCTATTTTGCAGGAGTCGGAGTCGTCATAAAATGGACCGACTCCGACTCCCAAAATATATAAGTTGGTCCAATTAGTTTGATGCAGTGCAAAGAGCAATTTTATATACAGACATCTTACCTATCTTATGAATAAATGTGACTTGCAAGTATTTAGTATCTGCTTAGTTCTGCAGAATCTTGTCATGTAAATGCATTGTTACTGTTTTGCTCCTAAAAATCAAAATGTTAATTTTTATTATTTTGTTAGTATTTGGGAAATCCACCTTTTGTTTTTCAATACTGCCTGAATCCTTCTGGACTCTGGATCAGATTCAAGCATATCTTGACCAAAATCTGATCCCAGGTCTCTTCTACACATTCAAAAGATCAAAACATTGTTACCCTTTTGCATGTCAGTGTCTGTTCTACCTAAACCGCGTGATTATTGTATCATAAAGTGATAAAAAGCCTGATGTTAACATTTTACTACAGTAAAGTAATCACTTAATCATGCACCATGTATGAGGGAGTCAGAAGTCGGGAGTCAGAGGTTTGGGAAATTGAGGAGTCGGGGCTTTGGCTTGCCGACTCCACAGCCCTGGTCATCCAGGTATGTTTTAGTGTCTGTATTACAAATGTAATACCCAGAGCCTCTATGATTGTAGTGCACTAAAACTGGATTATCCGGTCACCATGATCATCTATGTTCAGCTCAGGGGAATCGAGGCTGGTTCAGATATTATGGACATACTAAGGACACTCAAGTAAAGCCATGTGGAAGCAGGAGAGGAGGTTTGCGGCACCATAGATTAGTTTTTAGTGAATTTATAATAATGAAGAATTTCTTCTTATTGGATAAGAGCTGCTTGGTCATTTCCTAGTTAGTAGAAGTGGAGTCCTTATTCTACTGAGGCATTTCTCAGTTTGTAATTCACTTAATGCAAAGTAAAACTTCAGTATTGTGGCCCCTAAAACAGAGAAAAAATAGAAAAGTAAAATTAATAGGCATAATAAAATGTGCTTACTCTTTTCATTACTTTCCAGGCCTGTTGCTGCACTACGTCTTGTTAAAAGAAAAATAAAATTCAATCAGGCGCCTTGCTGTCTCCTCTATCCCTGTCCACACCAGCAGAAGGCAGTAGGGCTTCTTTTGCTGCTGAGGATAGTGAGAGTTAAAAGTAATGTGCCTTCTATGTGTTATTTTTGCCTGCTACGTTGATTGCACTTCGCACTAAGACTTGGTTACCTGCAGCTGGGTCATTTGATTACAGTGTGTTAAGCCTACTCCAGGTGGCATACAAATGATTTAAAGGGATGGTTTCCAAGCACATCTGATAGAAAAATGCAAATAGTGGCAATAGCAGAATATGCACCTTCTCTCCTAACTTGCTTTGGACTGTCCAGAAATTTGCTGATGATTTATAACCCTGATGAATTCCTATAGGTTGTGGTGTAATAGTGTTGGCTTATGTCCGGGAAGTATATGTTTATTATATTTATTGAAATAGGTCCAACATGCTTTCATTAGAACAAATTCTTAATTCTTTTTGTAGGGTTTAGAACTTTTTTTTTTTCTAATTTTGTGGTGCAAAGCTCCCTTTTGAATGAATAATAAAATTCTGTTAGTCTTCGGCCACCACCAGGAGGCACTCCATGCAACAGGAATTCTACAACTCCTGTTGACCTCAGTAATAGCATAACATGCAGTGAGCCAGGGCTGCCATAAGTCATTTCAGCACCCCATACAGCCCCTTAGTATATGGGCCCTTCACCCATTATTCGAAAAAACAGATGGCCTCGAAACCTATATATGGCACAGCCTTTTTCCTGATATTATCGTGACAACTTATCCAAAATTTAACAAAGAAAAACTACAAAAAGTTGTCTACTTATCTATAAAAAAAACTAACCTTTATTAATATTACGCTAAAATATACCACAAGATAAAACTTACATATATCTAATAACTAAGCCTACCTATACAGATGCGGAGCGACCGTCCCAATAAGGACGACCCCGCCAAGATCCTAGCAAGATACACTAACCAAAATTATATCTAAATCTACTACAGTGTACTAAATACCCCAAAGTGTCAACAAAGAAATATTAATTAATACCTAAATACCTATACAAAGATATCTCAAAATACTGAAATGCACTATCAAGGTCCCAGTAAAGTACCTCAAAGCAATTTGTCAGGATATATATTGTCCCAGTCTATGTCCTATGCGTTTCGCCCCGCTAAATATGAATAGGGTTCATCAGGGACTTATCATTGGACAAAACAACCTTCTTCAAAAATGTATTCATTCAGAGATCCTTCTTATACATTAAGGTGTACTTAGATGCATCGTATTTAAGATAAATACTAATAAGGTAGGCATAACCAAATTATAGCCAATATGGGAGGTGTCTCGTCAATCTATGATGTTTATTTGTTGATAGAGATGTATACCATGCTATATATATCATACTCACAAACCCGTTCACATATCAGTGCCGCCAAAGTTCGATATTCTGGCAGCAATGTAATGGATATCAAATTCCCAAGATATTATACAATATCAAGATAGATGCTACCATGGTAGATGTGACCAATTTGTAGCCACCTGGGAGATATCTTGTCAATGTTAGATGATACTATTTGTCTGTCAAGATATGTACTATATCACATATCATACTCACAGACCCATTCACATGTCGCTGCCGCCGATATTCGATGTTCTAGCGGCAGTATCGTGGATGCCAGGTTCCCGGGTTTGTTTGATAGAACAAATTATCTCCCATTCCTCATGGTGCAATGGTTAGCACCAGGAGGCACTCCATGCAACAGGAATTCTACAACTCCTGTTGACCTCAGTAATAGCATAACATGCAGTGAGCCAGGGCTGCCATAAGTCATTTCAGCACCCCATACAGCCTTAGTATATGGGCCCTTCACCCATTACCAGTTCTTATCTTGCACCATATAAGCGTGACCCTTTTTCTTAAAATGTGATCAGGGCTCCCTACAGGAGTACTGTCAATACTGCTTTGATGGTGCCCCTGCAGTGGACACCCCCTAGTGAAAGCAGAAAGAATCTTATCTGATTTGGCTTCTCATAAACGGCTCAGAGTAAGTCTCCCCCAACACACCCAAGGTCATCCTTTGTGCCCCAGGTCAAAAAAGCAGAGATGCTAATTAAAATATATTTATAAAGTCTCCAATTTCATAGAGTGGTAAAGTATAGAAAGTTATACTAGTCTAATTTTCACCAAAAAGTGGACTAGGTGATGCAGAGGTGTTGTACAGTGATACCATGATCTTGTGCTCGTCTCTTACTATATGGATCAATAACCTATCATCATTGACAACATGTTTTACAGAAAGGCATCGAACTTCCAAATATTAATATGGAAAGCTGGCTTATCTATGGAAATGGGTTTCTGGGTGCTCTTCATACTACCCACATTTCTTCCCAGTAGTTGGTATTTTTTCTCTATACAGCTTTCTTATTGTAGAATGGTTAGTTTACATTTACCTGTATGAGCTGCTTCAGACCTGATTCCAACCTAAATTTCATCTCTCATTTCTACATGTAGCACCATCTGCCCCAGAGCTGTTCCTCTTGGCATACAATTGTATTTTATTTGCAGCGAGGTCACAGATAATACAGTTGTCCTGCTGCGCCTTAGAGTATGGTAATTTTTTTTTCAGTACATGTGGGTGGATTCTTGTGGGATGTAAGATGGAAATCCAGGCTGTGTATCTGCACAGCTGCCTTACAGAAAGAGGCTGTTGAATTTGGTCCAAAATGAACAGTTTACAACGTACATGGGGCAATCAATCAAGTTTTGTGTATTTTATTGGTAAAAATATTTCTTTGGTTTTGGAATACTTGGAAAAACTTCTTATTGCAACATGCTGTCTACCTTTGCAAGATCTACTGACCAATTGTTACCCACAGGGGTACTACCTCAGGATAACATTAAAGGTATGTTCACACAATTATAGTGCTGGTGTATAGTAGCACCAGCACTACTGTACATGCCGCTGTATGCCCACAGCTTCAGAGGGATGCGCTGGCCAGTGCATCCCTCTGAAGCTCTCACTGATTGTAAGTCATCCCGGCACATAATCGCCAGGAAGAATTGACATGTCAGTTCTTTCTCCCGGCGCATATTGTGTGCTGGGGGAAGAACAGGTAATCATAGCTCTCGATGAGAGCTGTGAATTACTGTAATGTCGGCGCGTAATTGCACTTCAATACACCCAAAGTACGGGCCGAAGTATGGACCGACATTACGCCGTGTGAGCATACCCTAAAGGGACACTCTTGTCAAACACTTGATTTACACCGGTATTTAAACATATTTTATAAAAAAATTTAATTTGGAATTAAGTTTTCATAGTCACTCTGTATATTATGAAAAAAAATTCTGAGATCTTGCAGCTTTCACTCTTATCACTGAGCCTCACATTTATAGTCTGGATCTGTAGAGATCAATTCTCAAAGGTCTCATCATTACCCTCACAGGAAGGGTTGCAATAAAAGTTAAAGGGAGTTTCTCACTGCAATGATTAGCTTTAAACATATAGACAAAGGTAAATCAAGACTAACACCAACTACATTGCTGTTCCAATTTTGCTTGGGATACATAGCATTCCCTAGGTTATCGACCATCTCTCTCTGCTCTTATTGCTCCGGCTGCCGTGGTGTATATCACTCCCTGCTGTGTGTATTCTCCAGCACAGAAGCTTGTTTATCTAAGTTACTGACAAACTTTAACCCGTTAGAGCCTTGTAGTCTTCTAACCTACTGTTTACACTCTTCTGTTAATGTCTCTGTAAGGCAGGGGTGTCAAACAGCGGCCCTCCAGCTGTTGGAAACTGCAACTCCCATCATTCCCACTGTTATAGATTATACAAATGCATGGTGGGAGTTGTAGTTTCCCAACAGCTGAAGGGTCGCAGTTTGACACCCCTGTTGTAAGGGCTTGTCCCCACGGCACGGGTTTTCACCCGGTTTTTGGTTTTGAAAACAGTCTGCAAACCGGGTGAAAACTTTTAAAACGGGCCTTTATGGAAAACCCGTGCAGCAGTCCCCACTGCACAGGTTTTCCGCCTGGTCTTTTTTTCAGACCACCAGCGGTCCGAAAAACATAGAACATGTTCATTCTTCCAACCAGTTGTCGGATGGAAGATGAACATGTCTATGTGAAGGGGTAGGGCTTTTTTCCGCAAATCGCAGAGAAAAGATGTCCCCCTGCGGCCGTGTGCACGGCATGAAAACCGTGCAAATACTGGTCGGATAAACTGACTGTTATTTGTCCTGTGCCGTGTAAACGGCCCCTTAGAAGGCTCAGCTAGGAAGAGTAGAACTAATATGTAAATTGCTGCTGTAAAACCACCCACAGCCTGACCAGGAAGTGTGAGCTGGAAGCTGGCTGTGTGTCTGTGAAACATCATGGTGAGAAAACTCTTTTAAAGAGGTGTTCCCATCCAACACTTTGGTGGCATATCCATAAGATTTGCCATCAAAGCGTGATAGGTGCGGGTCCCTCCTCTGGGACTGCATCTATTTTGGGAATGGGCCCCCGAAAGTCTCCATTCGGACTGGAGAGTAAGTAGCACACTTCTTCACATTGTGCTCTCTGAGAGTTCCACATAGAGCTGAACATGCTACTCATCTGTAGCCAGTACCGCCATAGAACAGAATCTCTGGGTTCTGGACAGAGACGTTTGATGACCTGTTCCCAGGTAGTTGTGGTTCCTGAGGTGGGACCCTCACCTTTCATACTTTGATGATATTTCCTATTGATATCGTAGCCTAAAAACTTTGGTATGAAGCTGGAGGCAGATAACTCGGGATCCACCATTGACGAAAGGTGAAGGTCATCACACACCTTCTCTTCTTTGCACAGTGATCTCTCGCATGCCTAGGACCAGCTGCTGGAGGTTAACAATGAAGCCAATGCTATAAAGAATTAATGCACAAAGTTTATTTAAACCTTTTCATTATTGAATGAATAAACTTTGTGCAGAAACCAGAATACCAACGTTCTATTCATGTCAATGTTAATGTTCTTTTGGTGTTTGAATTTATTATCCCTTACCCAAGTGTCCAACCGCAACAGTTATATACAAAATAAGTTCTGTATTGTTCTTATGTTAAGAAGAACCTAAAGCTTCATGGTGCCAATTGACTATAATTATTTCTAAAAAAAGAATTAGTCATGGTACAGTTAATCTACACAATATGTGAGACCTCAGTGTGAATCATACATCACAACACATGCATTATTATCAGCAATTTGCCTTCATTTTCTAGACGTGTGAATACAAGTCTGGGATGTGCCAGAGCTTTGAACCTATGGCTGGGATTAATAGGATGTACACAGGATGGGTTTCGAAAACTTTGTTTTAGCTGTTTGCCGATCTCACATACTGGTGTCTGATGAATGTGTAGAAAATAAGGTTACCAAGTTCATTTGAGGGTACTGCGGTGCCTTCCTGTAATATATCCTTAATTTAGTCTTGGAATATAAAGGTAACAGTTGGATGTGTCTTTCTATTTTCTTAATTTTTTTTCCTAGACCCAACAAAAAATACCTTTGTCTAGAAGTCTTTGGTTGTGTTTGATTTTTATTTTATTTTTTTTTTTGTTGTTTTGTTTTGTGTGTGTCTTAAAGGGAATATGTCGCCACGTTTTTTTTTACTTATTAAATCAAGCCCCTGATCCATATGCTTTTCCTCTCAGTTGTTTTTATTTCCTGATTGTAGATTTCTCTATTCGAGCGTCTATATATGATTGTGGAGAGGACATTCTTGCTTGCACTGCTTTAACAGCAATCAGAGAGATACTTTACAGCAGCTTCATGCACTAGGATTCTTAAGACAGATTCTGTCCCATAGACTTGTATAGGATAGTTTACCTGTGAAGGGAGGGGAGAGGGGGAACTGTGACAGCTCCTCTCGTGACTGGTGGATTCTGTGTTATCTGTACACAATGGTGTCTCCTTTCAGTGTGACCCTGCTTTTACTGATAAGGAGCACACTGCTGAAAAGCTCTCTAAACAGAACAGGAAGTGTCAGACGATTATTAGGCTTAGTGGCCAAAGTGAAAACTACAGGACTTAAGAATTATTTAAAAAATATTGAAAGTGATCTGGAAAATTAAAAAAACCTAACCAAAAATTCCTACAAAATGTGTTTAACAGAAAACAGACTAAGTCATTTTTTGATGACACATTCCCTTTAAGAAGCATTCACACTTGTAAGGGTGAGTTCACATGGCATCTATGCGGCGTAAAGCGGCACATACTGTGTGAGCCACTATACACCACTATATGGGTGTACGGCCATTGCGTACTTCAAAAACGCTCTGTGCCCGCTCCCATAGACTTTCACTTTCACTGGTAGATAATCATAGCTCCGAATAAGAGCTATGAACTACTGAATGTGGGGCCATACTTCGGGCAAATTACCCCCCAAATTATGGCCTTCAAAGACGCTGTGTGAACATACCCTAAGGGTTTTTGTTTTCTTTAAAAAGAACACTCACAACAAGGTACATGATGGAGTAATGAGTGTATTAGTCTTAATACATTTTATTATGATAGCCTTTTCACTACATCTGCGAGGGTCAATGGAACAAATGGAGAAAAAAAAACATACTCAAAAAAAAATTAACAATCCGCCCACGTTTACATCAATTTAGGCCCTGTTCACCTGTTTTGGTGGGTTCTCTGGCATCTTTGTTAGCAGTCTTCAATGCTGTTCTTGTCAAAACTACACCTCTGACAGACCCCAAATAAAGTGAGTGGAGTCTGATATAGCTTCAATGGCTTTATTATAAATCAAAGCCACAAGGCCAGAAGAGGAAAAAATGGACATGGGAGGAGATTTGAATGGATGAAGTAAATATCAGTGGCTGGCAAAGTGAAGGGCAAAGAGGAGACCATATCTAAAAGCTATTTTAGGACGGCACTGGCTTTGATAGCTTACCGTTTTGACTTTTGTGGCAATCTAATGATGAATCTTGAGTTTTTCTGACCTTGTGTAAATTACAAAAATAAAAAAAAATATAAAAGGGACAGTGCTATAATGCCAAACACCTATGGAAAGTACCACACTGCTATGCTCTTGGTCGCTTTCGACCTACCATGCATTTGCCATGCGGCTTTTTCTGTTTGATTGGCTATGCTGTATGCACCATGCAGCCGCCTCTGTTCCTCCTGGCTACTATGGGAGGCGCAGCTGCATCCTGCTGGGATGTATCATGTGTAGGTTCAGCTTCTCTAGTTAATCCTCTTTCACCTGGTGCTTTATTAAGCAGTGTCTTCTATACTTCTGGCCTGACCCTTGCTTAGCATGCCTACTGTGTCTGGGTCTTGTCCAGTCTGTCTGTGTCCTGCTTTATTCTCTATCCTGTGTTTCTAGTCTATGTTCCTGTGATGTTTGTCTTGGCTCTTGTGTGTCTGTTCTGTTGGGTTCTCGTCTGTCTGGTTCCTGTCCTGTGTTCTTAGCTATAGTCCTAGTCCTGTCTTGCTCCTAGCCTGTGTTCTTGCTATAGTCCTTGTTCTGAGCCTTGGCCCTAGTTCTTGGTCTAGTATCTATTCTGTCTCTGCTCTGTGTGTTCAGTACCTTGTTTGGCCGGTGTTTTTAGTCTGTGTATTTTGCACCTGGCCTTTGTTAGGCCTTCCCATCTGTTTAGCCCTTGTTATCCGTTTTGGTTCTTTTAGTGTAGTGCCTGCATTGGTGCTTTTGCCCTGTCGTGGTCAGATGCCACTGCCGGGGACTGCTCTGGGGTAGCGTCTGGCGGCCATCGGGGGTAAGCCATCCAGCCATCCTTACCATCAAAGGCTTTTCTGAAGAACCTGGAGGTTGCTTAGTTACGCCCCCTCGGAGCAAGCCCGGTAGTGGTACAGTGGGTCCACTGCCCGCTGTGAAAAGAGAGCATCCAGGTATGAATAATCCTGTATAATCAAGCTTGTTGGTTTGTCTTTTTATATCTCGGATACCCTTGTATTTTTATCTTATTCACATTTCTTCCTTACATTGCGTTACTTAAATACATGATTATACATATCTGGGTGCTCTCCATAGGTGTTCCACATTGTAGCACTGTCCCTTTTTATATGTGTGTTTAATTTTTGGAAGTCAATAAATATTCTTGTATATTGTAGTGTTTTTGTTTTCTTTTGATTGGTGTTCTATTTTTGTTATATAGTTCACCACTTTGCTGGTTATTTTGGCTTTTCCCATAGCCTTACTGGTATTGTATGTTGTGTGTTGTGTATCATATATGCCCATAAGGGAGTAGCTGGCACTTTTATGTGTAAGTTGGTAAGATAATCTTAACATTTTTTTTTTTCCTTCAAAAGTGCACGTTGTCATAGTCTTTTTACTCATACTACTGGTATTTCCTTCATTGCTTTCCCATCTAAATGATTATCATCTCATGTGCCTGAGGGGAAGACATTCAATTAATGCAGCTGCAATGAGGTATCATTGCTCGTGTACTCTGAGTGTCATTACAGCTATAACCCCTGGCATAAAGTATGGATGCCACATCTTAGAGGATGTGCTCTCCAGGTTTTTTTCCTTTGTAGCAAATACATAAGTCACAGATAAAACGGTGTCCAACAGCTGATCATTCTGGCAATGTGGAACATCCTTCAAATAAAAGTGAATTATTTCCATTTTTGGTGTATGTTTTCCAGATCTAGTACAGTAAAAAGTATGGAATTAGTTATGTCGGTGAAAAATAATGGAATCGTCTTGTAATTTGCGTTTTTGAAACAAATACTGCTTAAAGGGGTTTTCCCACGATGTAATGTTGACGTGGGAACCTCCAAAATGGGTATTTAATCACTTTTCTAAATATATGTGATTACAAAAAGTGAAGACTCTGAGAGCTACAGCATTTCTCAATCCCCCTTAGTTACCTCAAAGCTTCCACTAGACACGACCCAGGAGCTGACAGGCCGCGCTTGCGTGAAACACTTCTTATCTGATGACAGGCAAAATGAATGAGCTTTTAAGGCACCGGGTAGAAAGTGCAGTCTATGAGGCTTTGTCTTGCTGTATTGAGAATCCACTGTTGTACTGTTTATTATTTCACTTAAGTTTTGAGACGCTCCCTTCTTCCTCACTCCTTACTCACCCCCTCCCTCTCAGCCCTGCAGCCTTCATGACTCAGCGTGATTTGTTGACATTCTCCCTGTGCTAAGGAGAGAGGTAAGAAACTTGCGTCCTGGCAAATCCCCTTTAAGTATAAAAATGCTATATAAAAATGCTAATTAGTCTGTAGTTTAAAGAAAGGGCTAAGGGTGCTTTCACACGGTGCGGTTTTGACAGATTTTTTTCCGCGATTTTTTATTCCTTTTTTTATTAAGCAATGGACACCAATAATTGCTGTGCCGTACGGCACAAAAAAAAGCAGCAAAAAACCTGGCAAAAACGCACCGTGTGAAAGCACCCTAACAGATTTAACCAAGATTTAACCAAGCTGCTGGTCTTGCTTAATTGAAAGAAAATATGGCCCAAACGAGAATTGTTAACTGATATAATGTAAAGGCTAATAAAACGCTAAATCAAATCAAGCCAAATGGCAGGAATTAAGATTTGTGATAGAATTGTAGCAAATTGGCTGAATAAATGGGATTTACCTATAGAAAAGTCACACGAAACTAGCACTAACACCTAAACAGGGAAAAACAAGATGACAGAGACCCAAGGTGTTCCATTGCCAAATCACTTCCCAAATGGAGAGGATTCATGTAGTCTTCTCTCCCTGATGAGCCCAGAGTGCTGAAATGAGTAGGAGGGTAAGATAGATATGAGGGCTATATACAGGCTTGGACTGGCCCAAAAGGGGAAATCTCCACTGGGCCCCTGGTTATGTGGGCCTGGGGCTTCTTTCAGGGAGAAAGGCAGAGAAAGAGAGCCAAAGTTCAATATGTGCAGTCATGTACAGTGGCTGTAAAGCAGGCATCCTCAAACTGCGGCCCTCCAGCTGTTGGGAAACTACAACTCCCATCATGCATTTAAATAATCTATAACAGTGGGAATGATGGGAGTTGTAGTCTCCCAAGAGCTGGAGGGCCACAGTTTGGGGATGCCTGCTGTAAAGGAATCCAGTCCACTGGTGGACCCCAGTCCTACACTGGCTATATAGGTTCACGAATAGTTTCCTGCTCAGTACCAGGGTTTGCTTTTTTCATGGTGAGTGCTTTAGTTTTGGCCACTGTTCAGGGATTAGGACTGAATGATGTAGAGAAAAGTAGTTGCCTCTGAATTAACAGTATCCCAGCTATACCAACTTTACCCCATCTGCACACTGGTGTTAAAACGAGACGGAGTACCCAGAGGGGTTACATTGTAGACTCAAGGATGTAGTGCCCTCTGTGTCTGGAAACCTTCGTATTATTCGAGTCTGATGACCTTACTGTGAGGGGCATGGGACCTGATTTTCCTTTACACTTATTTCAGAGTCAAAAATTCCTACTAAAGTTTTAACAAGTGCAGCTAATGTTTTCTTTTGGATTAGTGCGTTAAAGAGAAGCAGTCGTGGAGGGTGGGTAATTAGAGGAAAGTGATATTCTGTGATGTATCTCTTTTGGCCAAGGAGACTATGCTGGAACTTTTATTTGGTGTCATACACATTTTGGACACACGTCTCACCCCAGTGTCAGAAATTAGGCGCTTTGATAAGTCATTTTTTAGAATGATCGTGCGTTGAGTATTCAAGATTTTTTTTTTTCCGGGAAGGCATAGTAGCTAGTTTAGATCTCAATTCAACTGAAAACACATGGTGGAAATTTCAAAAATTGGTCTCCAAAGCTTCATTCTGCAAAAGTATGCCTGTTCTGCAAAGTCTGAATTTAGACTGTCATAAAAGCTAAAGGAGGAGCAATAAAGTACTAATTGTGATTTGTTTTGTTAACGATTCCATATTTATATCTCTACTTGTGGAAAACATATGCCATTAATTCAAATAATTTACCAACAGTTGCTTGAAGGATGGTTCATGAAGCAGAATGTTCAGCTATTAAACATTGTTTTGGGTCAGGTCTATGTGCTTGTTGAAAAATAAAAACCAGGTGAACAGTCTCTACGGCTTGGTTCACACCTGGTTTCTTGCTCCGCTACAGGTATCTGCCAGGATACCGTAAAAAATGTTATCTCAATGTATACCACGGTGGAACCACAATAGAGCAAGGTTAGCCTTATTCGGACTCCTTTTGCAATATGTGACAAAAGTACACACTTTGGGCAACGTGTCAGAAAAGAGGCACCGTCGCACTAGTTTTAAGGTGCATTAAATCAGTGTAAAGTGTGCCTGAATGAAAAAACCGGTCAAAAATCTGGCACGTGGTATACCATGCATTGTAAAATTGATGCACCTATCTAGGCTCTTTGCATAATTTAGGCGCATAGTGTATCATTGCTAGCATATTTAGGGCATGTCCCCACGGCTCGGGTTGGCGGACGGTTTTTGAGGCGGGTTGCGGTTTTGCGGAGCGTGGGAAATACCGGCCGCAAATGAGCACAATGGGGGCTCTACGGAAAATCCGTGCACCAGTCCCCACTGCACGGGTTTTCCCCTTTGTGGTTTTTCCGCCCGCGGGTCGCCCGAAGCAGATTGCACATGCACATTCTTCCGTCCAGTTTTCGGACGGAATATGTGCATGGGAGGGGGAGGGCTTTTCTCCTCTTATCGCGAAGAAAAGCCATCCCCTCCCCACGACCCTGTGCACAGCACACAAGCTGGACAAACACCGGTCGGATAAACCGACCGATATTTGCCCTCAGCCGTGGGGACATACCCTTAATGCACCTACTTTAGGCACATTCAAATTTGTTCTGCCTGGCGTATAATACACCTAGTTTTGGTCTACAGCAATTCATTTATATAGAGAATAGGGCATCAACAGTTTTATTGGCACAAAACAATGACGCATTCGTATTGGGACATGTCACACTGTGTATGCTGGACATAATAGAGCACCCTTTTTGTGTTCAGAACAGTGTGTATGTTTTTAAAATAGCGGAAATGTAATCCAGGTATGACTGCCCTTGTTCCTGATATGGAAGCTATGGTAACCAGGGGCATAACTAGAATTTACATGGTCCCATAGCAAAACACGATTTAGCCCCACTACCTAAAGACAATAAACTAAAGCAGCAGTATAAGTATCAGTAATTAAATGGATTTCAGAGAACCCACATAGTAGTGCTGGAGAGCAGAAAGCCACCAGCTTCTTGTTTCCTGCAAAAAGGAACAATGTTCTTGTACTGGAGTGTGGGCTTTCTCGATCCTTGGGCCCCATAGCAGACACTATTGCTGCTATGGCTATATTTAAGCCCATGATAGTAACCCATGGTGACATGTATGTATTTTGGTGCCCAAACAATATTTTTTTTAGTAGCATAGAATGCGCCCAAATTTATGAACCTGTTCTACTGCGGGTCATAGATTCGGCACTTTCTAGCTCCAAAATGACAAATCAGGCTCAGGTAAACCACTTTTAACTGGGTCTGCTTGTTCCGGCAGTAATGTGCCTAGTTTTGCCGTACTAAAGTCATAAATCTGTAAAATCATACGGTTGTAGTGCGACACGCCTCCAGAACGCCCTCACATCTTGGGGGCATTACCAAGTGCCGCAGGTGCCTGATGCGTCTAATCTGATTGTAAATCTAGAGAACAGGGCTGTGACAGTTTTTGGGCTGAAAGGACGCCAGACTACTGGCACAAACCCGTAGTGTCTTGTTGCCAAAGGTGTTAGGGTCAATTGCAGAGGGAGCCAAAGCTGTTGGATTTGCCCGCCATTATTCTCATATAGGAGACATAGTTACCGGTCTCACAGTGGATGAAAACAGTTGAAAGTTTATTAAAGATAAATAAAAAAGGTGAAGTAGGCGCATGGAGACCCCCTCAAAGAAAACAGGTCTGACCATTACTCAGAGCATGAATCTAAATTTTTGGCCATTTGCCATCGGGGAGTCTCCTTACAATTGACATACCAACATTAAGGAATTTTTGCATATACCACATGATCGTTTTCACACAGATCATATTTCTAGCAATTAAGCCCTGTCTCCTGTCATGGACTCGCTTATCTTATCCTTAACCTTCAGCAGTTCCCTAGTTCGGCATAAAACAAACAAGCTAGATTCCATACTAGAATATTTAGCAAGACTATGTGAAAAGCATATTTAATATTACGAGAGGCACAGAAAGCAGCATACATACAGTTTATACAATGAAAAAACACTATTTTAGCTACTGATCATAGGAAAAAGCTACTCTGATTTACTTTTCTATTGTTTTCTATGGCTCCAGCTGGAATGCTTTAGGATATTGTTTTTCACGGTATCCCAATGGTTAACTGAACCAGAGCAAGAAGTGAGATGATACCACTTTTTTTATTGTGTGTGTGTTCTATCTTTCCTATCTCCAAAGCTTGTTTAGCATGTATGTTATGTATGTACACAGTTGAGTCACATTATATATAAAGAGAGTAGCTAGACAACAGCTAGACGGGCTGGGAGTGAGTCAATAGGGTCCTGGTGGTTTGGCATAGGTATCTGGAGCCATGCTGACTGCATCCCACAGCTGCCAGAGAGTGCTTTGGGGGGGGGGGGGGGGGGTCCATACAGCAAACTAAACAATTGAAGTGTGCCCAATTAGATGCCTAATTGTGTTCAAGTTTAGAGAATTAGAGGGTCAGGTTACTACTTGGAAAAATTCCAATAGCAACCTTGTTCTCCAGCCCCAAAAAACAGAAAAACATAATCTTTAATCCACATAAATTAAAATTTGAGGATGGGAGCCATACGGTTTTAATTTATATGGATTATAGATTATGGGTGAGATGTCAGAAAAGTGGCGTTTCCCCGCCAGTTTTAGGCGCATTGAATCAGTGTAAAGTGCGCCCAAAAGTCCAATCCTTCCAAAAATTTGGCATCGAGTATCCCTTGCATAGAAAGCTTAATGCGCCTTAAAAGACACATTGCACCTAAAAAGGCTGATCGCGTCAAAAAAGGCGCATTGCACAACTCGCGGCACCTAACATATCATTGGTAGTATATGTAATGTGCCTATCAAGGCTCATTGCCCGACGGAGACACATAACATATGTAATGCGCCTTAATAGGCGCATTGCGCGACGGGCGCACCATATTTAGGTGCATTACAAAGTGTCATGCCCGGCGTATAATGCTTCAAAGTGGTTTTGGCACAAAATAGACCAAAAAACCGATGTTGGCGTGTTGGGACATGTCGCCCTATGTTTCTATATTTTATTGGTGCTGGAGAATAAGGTTGCTATTGGAATACGTGTCAGTTTTCACCTGGAGTCCGACAAGGTTTTCTCCATTGAAACCATTAGGATCTACATGGACCTGAATCTCATGTTACTGGTGAGAGGCGAGCATCAATGAAGTGTTTATATTTTAAGTACTTGGAAGTCTTTGTCATGCTCTTCAAACCAATGTAGGACATTATAAAATGTTGCATCATCTTGCTGTAAAATCCCATGTGCCCCAGATAAGACAATCGCTATGTATGGGAGTATGTGATCTGTAATGAGGGATTCATACTAAAATCGGTTGACAGTGTCTTCCACATGAATTATAGGGCCCAGAAAAGCCACAGAAACATTTCCTAGACCATAATGTTGACATCTCTAATTTGTGTTGTTCTAGCAATGGTTGCAGGATTTTTGTGTTATGATGTTTCTCGTCTGACACTCCAATGTCCATACATTCAAATGAAGCAGAAAATCCTTTGCCAATTGGTGGAAATCAAATTCCAATGCTGCCATTATAATTGTGCTTTCTCTACCTGTGCAACTTTTATAGCAGAAGTGCAGTGACCATCCGTCTACTTCGGAGCCGCGTCGCTGAACTGTTCTAGACACACAACTGGTAGCCCCCTGTTTTACCATAGCATGTTATTCTGCCCCAACCTACCTTCATAGCTGATGTTCATCTGTCACATCAGCGGCACGTGGTGCTCTACAGTTTCGCTATCACCACAGCGGCAGGAAAATGGTTCACTCCTTGCACCGTGGTAGAAATACTGCCAACCTTGACCCGAAAGCCAATAATCATAACGGTTTTCCCCATTTACCATCAAAAGAATGCGGGATGTGTGTGCTGGCAGCCTACCACATACCTTATATACCCACCAAGCCAGCTCATGGCATGTGATTTCCTTCATGAACTATGCGCTGCCAACGTCGAAAGTAGACAGTGGTCATGATAATGGAAGTTCTCCGTGTACATATAGCCTTTGTTTTATTATGTATATTTACATCCGTCTTCTCTCCATATGTATTTTGTCATAAACATAGCTGTGTAGTCCCACACTTCTGTGTCTACCCCTTGGCTTGCCAAATGTTGTATGTTCCTGAAGTGGTGACAAAGGTTGCATTAGATGCCCCCATGTTAGCTTAACTATCACTGATATAAATAGTACCATGATCAGTATAACGGCAATAGTCCCTTTACTGCAAGTAAATATTGCTAATTAACTGCTTTATAATAACCTTCTAATACCCTGTTTCCCCGAAAATAAGACATAGTGCATTTTTTTATGCAATTCAGAGTTTGGCTGCTTATGCTGATGTTTGTGATGAAATCACTACAGTATATTAATACATGTTGATGTTTTGTTCAACAATAAATGTGAGTTCTTGTTCATAGAGAAAAAAAAACATCTCCTAAAAATAAGTCTTAGCTCGTCTTTAGGAGAAAAAATTAATATAAGACACTGTCTTATTTTCGGGGAAACAGGGTATCTTGTCATAGATTTCATTGCTGTACGTAATCGAATCGGTAGAGAAAGAAGGCAGGTATAATTCTCTGTTGGTTCTTTCCGCATCTTTGGTGTCCATCAATTAACATAAAATTACACTTTGTTTCCAATTCTCTTTTCTTCTTTTGTGGCGTGGCAAGGACAACATTTACTGTGACTCCCGTTCTACATGGATGTTTGTATGGAGCTTTCTGTAATTAGAAAAATCTTTCTCCGTCACTTTCCTGACTGCATTTATTCTCCTTCGGCTAATTAGTTTGTACTGTGAGGTACATGGTGGGCTATGCGAACATCCTAATGGAAAATGTACTCAATACTATTATTGGCAGCAAGAACATTTTGGAAGGAGGGAGCGGCAGGAGAACATCAGCCAAAACGTATGTAAGAATGGAGCCTGGTAATTAGCGACTGGGGAGAGAAGCCTTTCATGGGTAATGTGCTTCTCAAAAGCTTTGTGTGGGAATAATTGTTCTATCCAAGCAGCAGTAACAATGGCAGAAGTCTGACTACCCAAATGTGCATTTTCCTATGCCAGGATAAATCTTTTTTTTTTTTTTCTCACGACATGAATCTGCAGGTCTGCACGCAACTTCCCATGGTGCCTCTTGTCACACAGTATCCTTTTGTAGCTTAGGGGATGTTCAGTGTTTGTGGGTTTAGATGATGAACGTTGCTCAACTTACTCAAAGGTTTGAACCTAAATTTGTTGACTAATGAATAAGCAGAAAAGCCTGGCTCCTAATCAAATATTAGACTTACAAATTTTTGGGGTTTTTAGCAGACTTTTTGTCTACCAAAAGATGTGAATGGAAAGTTTTTACTTTTTTATTTTAAAGGAAAAACTATTTTTGGGGCAGTTTTCTCTCTTACCTCCTTATGCTTGGTGAGGTTATTTTGCATCCTGTTTTTGGAGAATATTGTAATCCCATCTGTGCATATGTACCGTGAAAACTTATTTTAACCAGAACTGATTTTTTTTCAGTTAGTGTTGTCACACATCATTTATGAGCTAAGCGTGATGTCTACACTGTTCTGAATATATTAATTTTATTTCTTTTACTTCCCAACAGCAACAGTAGTATATTATTGTTAATGGCAGGAATAGTAAGAGTTCTGCAAAAGTCGTCTTTTTCACTGACTTGTTGCGACTCAAAGCTTTTTAACAGCTGTCTCATCAAGAATTATGTATAGGATCTGCTAGGCACACAGTACACAGAGCAGCTGCTGCTCTTCAGGCCATCAAAAGCACCACCACAGGTCAGGTCCAGAACTTGGAGAAAAGAACCCTATGTTGTATTAAAGACACAACTGCTGATACCCTTCAGTTAAAGAAAGCAAAAACCTACAATGGCCTATGCAGTAACTTGAAACTGACAAAAGTAATATAAAATTTAAATTTACTGAAAATCAACTATTGAACTTCAGACATTGCATTTGAATTGTGGTTCATCCAAAAAATAAAAAAAAAACCTAATTAAACTGGCCTGGACAAAAATGAGGGTATCCCTTGAAGTGATAGTTTAATACGTCTCTATGGTCAAATTATTCACAAAGTTAAGTCCTGTAATTAGCATCACAGGGGTCCTCATACTTGTAATCAGTCAGTCTATTTAAAGGGTGAAAAAAGTCACTGTGTTTGGTATCATGGTGTGTACCACACTAAAGATGCACCAAAGGAAGCTAAGGAGAGAGTTGTCTCAGAAGATTAGAAAGAAAGTTATAGACAACATGTTAAAGGTAAAGGTTACAATACTATCTCCAAACAGCTTGATGTTCCTGTTATTTGTTGTTACTACTGCACATATTATTCAGTTTAAAGTCTATGGAACAGTAGGCAACCTTCTGGGATATGGCCAGGAGGAAAATTTATTACAAATTTAAGAGATGGATAATATAAGTGGTAATCAAAGAGCCCAGAATAACTTAGATTAGAGGAGAATTTGAAGGTACATCAGTGTTAGGTCACACCATCAATAACCATATTTGCCAAAGTGGACTTAATGGAAAAGGACTGAGGAGGAAACTACTGTTTTAAAAGCAAATCATAAAATGCGAGACTGAAATTTGCCTAATTTGCATATTAAGCCACAAAGCTTCCGGGAGAATGTCTTTGTACAAATGAGAGAGAGCCTGAGCTTTTTGGAAAGTCACCTCAGCTCTTTGTTCACAGACACAAAATTGATGCATATACAGAAAAGAACATTATACTTATTGTGAAACATGGGGAAGGCTTGGTTATGTTTTGGGGCTGTTTTACTGCGTTTGGCACAAAGGGTTCAATGACCTTTTAAGACTATCAAGGCAATTCTGGAGTGAAATGTACTGCCCAGTGTCAGAAAGCTTGCTCTCAGTCATGGGTCATTGGTCCTCCAACAGGATAATGACTCAAAACACACAACTAAAAACATCCAAGATTGGCAAACCTTTGACCAGTAGGAACCACTGAAGTGCTGGAACGTTCTGTTTGTGCTCATTGGTATATGAAACATGCCTAAATCTGGCTCCTGATTTGCATCTCATAGTGCTTTTTAGAAGATATATGTAATTGACTCCACTATTTTACCACTTTTAGAGCTTTTAAAATTAAATTTAGCATTCCTAGAAATTTTACACCTTGCATGAGTCAAATAGTGGCGCCGGGCTCGAGTGAGCCTTTTCGGTGACTGCCAGTTAGATTTCTGTAGCTGTAGATAGTTTGCTTTTCAGTTTTATGTAAATAAAAGGATTTGAAGGTCTGCAGCAACATTAATCCTCCTATTGATGCCTTGAATCAACAAGTTATATAACCATGAAATTCTGATATGTGTTTTTCTGCATGGATTTATGAAAACTGCCAGAAGCCGTCATTGTTTTTACTTGTGGTTTAGTAGAAATGAAAAACCTTGTCATATTTGAGCATTTTAGATAACTCAATCTGAGGAGATGTGCTTATTTTGAATCAATATGTCATATTGACATAGTTAGAACTATGACTAAATGGAGTGAACATTTTTAAAAGTGCTGTTTCTGAACTTAAGTTTTTAATGACTGATAACTCCAATAAATTTCAGGTTAAATAATATCTACCAGTATGTCTTGAAATACTTCTAGCATATTTTATTGCTGTCACTTTATCAAAGGTTACCCTGTTTCCCCAAAAATAAGACACTGTCTTATATTAATTTTTGCTCCTAAAGACGTACAAGTTCTTATCTTCAGGGGATGTCTTATTTTTACATGAACAAGAATTCACATTTATTGTTGAACAAAAAAATCAACATTGATTAATATACTTGTAGTCCTGTCATCACAAACATCAGCAGAACCAGCCCAACTCTGAATTCCATCAAGCGTTTCTGGTGACTTTTTCCATGTACAACAATCTATGGTACATTTACCAATCCCGGTATTTATGAAAAAAAAAGCAACATTTATTCAAAGACAGTCATGTCATCATCTTCTGGAACATCATCATAACTCTCCAAACCCTGAATTTCATGGTGAATTTCTTGTGACTCCATTTCTTTTAGAATCATTGGCCCCAATCTCTCATGTCTAGCAATAGCACTTTCCTTAAATGAGCACCTCTTGTCCAGGTAGCCTCCCACACAAGGTAAGATCCATATAAATGATCTGCTAACCAGGGCTGTGGAGTCGGAGTCGTGGAGTCGAAGTCAGTGCCTATTTTGTAGGAGTCAGTCGTCATAAAAGGGACCGACTCAGACTCCCAAAATATATAATAAGTTAGTCCAGTTAGTTCGATGCAGTGCAAAGAGCAAGAGGAATTGGGTCCGGCCAGTGCTACTGCTCCCATATCTTCATTCTTATCACATGAGGAGTGTAATTGATGACATGGAGCAGGCAAAGCTCTGTCCCAGGGGAAAGATTCTGCTCCCATGGCAAACAGATTTCAGCAAAATTTTTCACCTGCTTTCAAAGAAGTAGAAGAGTTCAACCATTCATCAAAACTGACTGTGGCTGAGGCAATTCCTTTATATCCTGACATTGTTAGAGATGTTGCCGAGGTGGTCACTGCTTTGCCCCCAACCCAAGTTAGTGTAGAGAGGCCGTTCTCTAGCCTGGAAATGCTGAGATCAGATGTGAGGTCATGTATGCAGGATCTGATGGAGGCAATACTATTCCTCAGAACAAATTCAGAGACTCCACAAATGTTCCTGCAGTGTTTGGCATATTTACCATTTTTTTTGTTTTCTAAAGTCATATCCAATACATATATTTTACACTGACAAGCAAAATGGTAAAAATGTTTTGAACTTGTGACTTTCAGGCTCCATATCTCTCCATACACTACATCTAATGAGGCTCCTGTAATTTTATATTCAGTCATCTTATGTATCTTATAAATAAATTTGGCTTGCAAGTATTTAGCATATGCTTAGTTATGCAGATTCTTTCCTGTAACTGCATTGTTACTGTTTCGCTCCTAAAAATCAAAATGTTGATTTTTATTAATTTTTATTATTTTGTTAGTATTTGGGAAATCCACCTTTTGGTTCTCAGCTCTGCCTGAATCCTTCTGGGCTCTGGATCAGATTCAAGCATGTCTTGACTGATCCCAGATCTCTTCTACACATTCCCAATGTTGGTGCAGACTGGACCTGGGTACAAATACAGCTTTTTCTTCAACTCTACCCACAAGTGTTCAAAAGATCAAAACATTGTTACCCTTTTGCTTGTCAGTGTCTGTTCTACCTAAATAGCTTGATTATTGTATCATAAGGTGATAAACAGCCTGATGTTACCACTTTACTACAGTAATAATAATAATAATAATCTTTATATAGCGCCAACATATTCCGCAGCACTTTACAATTTGGAGGGTAAACGTACAGACATTACACATTAAAAGTACTTACAGATGAGACACAAGGAGTGAGGGCCCTGCTCGCAAGAGCTTACAATCTATTAGAGTGTACGGGAGAGACGAAGGGTAAGATGTGCTAGATTTACAATTGTCCAGACATGTGACATAAATATTGGTTTGTTTTAAATAGAATTCGGATGAACCTGCCACCCTCTATATACATCTATATACAGTTAAATGCTGAAATTGAGATTAGTGCGCTAGGGAGTGTGGGGGGTGGGGGGGTGTTAGCATTAGGGATTCTGGTAGGCCAGTAAAGTTATCACTTAAACATGCGCCATTTATGAGGGGGTCGGGAGTCGGAGGTTTGGGAAATTGAGGAGTCTGAGTCGGGGCTTTGGCTTGCCGACTCCACAGCCCTGCTGCTAACATTGATATATAGCATGGGGGAAGCTGTAGCAATGACTGCCGCTATGTCTTATTTTTAGAGGAGGCCTTATATTACTAAGCTTGAAAAAATTGCATTAGATCTTATTTTCGAAGGATGTCTTATTTTTGGGGAAACTGTATAAGTTACCAAGGAATAAAAAAAATAATAAAATAATCATTGGGAGTAAAAAATGAACAACCACATGAAGTTTTTATGTCTATTTATAGCAAAATAATTTAGACAATAGATGTAAGCTTTTAGGAATATCTGGAGCTTCTCACTTTAACCCCTTTAGGACCAGCTCATTTTTAGGCTTTTGCATTTCGCATTCTTTCTTATGACCTTTCAAGTGCCAAAAGTTTTTATTTTTCTGTCGATATTGCAGTATGCGGGCTTTTTTTTTTTTTTTTTTTTTTTTTAGCAGAACAAGATTGTAATTTTTAATGATGCTTTAATAATAATAATAATAATAATATAATGTACTTGGAAAGAGTCGGAAAACTAAGTTGTGTAACTTTTTTTTTTGGTGGTTTGTATTAACGGAGTTCACCGTGTGTTTTAAGACATAAATTATCTTTATTTTTCAGATTGATATGATTCAATTGATAACAAATTTATACAGTTTTCATCATGTTTTGTTACTTTAAAAAAAAACTTTTTTTTTTCAAATTTGCAACGATGTTTTCTGAGTTCATTGAACCTATGTTATGGCTTGTCTGGTTTTTTTGTTAGTTTTTATTTTTATGAAATAAATGAGTACATTTTGTTTTTTTTTTGTTTTCCTTTTGTAGTTTAAAAAAAAAAAAAAAAAAAAAGGTAATTCTTTTTCCTCCCTCCATCCCCCTCCTCAGGGGACTCAACCATGCGATCGATTGTCTTTTATATAATGCAGTACTTGTGCACTACAATGTATTTTATTAACAAGGTGTAATAGGAGTATAGTCATGGTAGCTTTGATTAGGCCCTGGCTGCCGATAAGGCAGCGGAAAGAGGTGCCACAGCCCTTTCTGTTTAGATGCCACAGGCACGTTGACTGCGGTATCTAAGTTGTTACAGTGCTGCTGGAATTGGAGATCTGTGTGATTCTGGCCACTTACAGCAGGTACTGGTTGTAATTAACCGTATCTGCATGTATGCATTGATAACTGCTATATAAATACTATGTATAGTGCTTTTTCAGTTAGAGCTATGAGATCTTTTGGTTCTTCTAATATATGCCACCAGTTACCATGAAAAAATGCCAGGCGTATGGTGGGATCTCTGTGCCCAGACATTCAGAGCTCCTACATACAGTGCATATGCCATAATATTATTATTATTATTCTTATTATTTTATTTTTATTTTTTTTAATGACTCATTACTTTTTTTGGGGGGAGGGAGGTGAGATAACAAATTTTCAAGTAAAACGGTTCCTAACAGAGAAGTGATATGTTCTCTTTAAGTTGTATAAATATTGCATAACCTGACTTCATGGCTACATTGTTTATGATAAGAAACATTAGTTTAGACTTGTTTAACTCCGAATAGGTAGAACATGTCTACGCTGAAAGCAAAATAGGCTAATTAGAAGTTCTGTGATGTGTGTGATTATTCCTGGAGTTTTATCCTGTTGTTCCAAGAAATATTGGTATGGTGCCAGATTAATGAGGGCACATGTCTACTGTCCAAATATATCTTCTGACTGTACGAAAAAATATTAGGATATAAATATGCAATGTTGTAATATTGGCAGTAGTGGCTGGTTTCCACAACATAATAGTATTGTTGAACTAGTAAATGCCCGAAAGCCTGCTTTTAAGATGTGTGTATCCCTCTATAATATTCTAAGACAAATCCAAGGCAGTCATTTGACATTATGTAGTCTGCTATTGACACTCCTTTAAATGCCAAGAGCTGTAGACAGTTCTAGGTGTTTATTTCCCACATCC
Source organism: Phyllomedusa bahiana (assembly GCA_025379985.1). NCBI lineage: Eukaryota > Metazoa > Chordata > Amphibia > Anura > Hylidae > Phyllomedusa > Phyllomedusa bahiana. The sequence goes on from JAODAL010000146.1 coordinate 220,340, forward strand.
TGCTAATCCTAATATATTGTGGCCAGAATTCAAGTATTAGGGGCCGTTCACACGGCTTATTTTGCGGCGGATTGGCGCTGTTCTGCGCGACGGATTTGCGCTGCAGTACGTCGCCAATCCGTCGCAGTAATTACGGTAATCCACAGTTCTCATAGAGAACTATGGATTCCGTCGCTCCTTCCCGCTCGGCGAATCCGCCGGGCGGGGAAAAAGTCACCTGCACATTATCCAGGCGCAATACGCGCCGTGGATAATGCAAGTCTATGGGGCTGGCGAGCGGCTCCCCCGCCCCGCACCCGCCCCTTATTCAAGCCGGAACTGCGAGCGCAATCCGGCTCGCAATTACGGCTTGAATAAGCCGTGTGAACACGGCCTTAGGTGTATTTCAATTGCAAAACAGGGATGATTTCGAGAAAATAACTCATTGAATAGTGTAAATTGTTTAGAAGTCATCCTAAGAATGTCATTTTTTTTTTACGTTTTTGAAGGTTGTATATTAATCTTAAATTTTATTCCAAAGATGAATGAAATGGGCACCTTCCATGTAACCTACAATAACCAAAAGTATAGAATATCAACAAAAACATAAGACTGAAGTATGGAATGATGGATTCTTGACTGATTCTGAGACTGTTCTTGTAAAATTTGAGTCTCTGGGTCAGAAGATGAGTTCTACGTAGGCACATGTGCTATTTTGGAAGACATCGCCTCTTTTAATCCTTTTGGCCACTTTCACATTGCTACATGTTCCTCGCTCCCAAGAACTGGCTGTAGAACGCTTATTCCGTTAAAGGAAAGTATGTCTTGAAGACAATATGCCACAGCAAACCACAATCTGTCTTCTTTTCATGAAGTTCACTTTTTCCGTTCGTGATAGGAATACTTGTGGATTCTTTTACGGATAAGAATGCAGCATGGGTAAAGGTCAACTTGTGATTTCACTTAGATTTTGTATTCTTCTTATTTGTTGTCTAAATTTATTATCGGGTCACATGTAAATGTGGTTTTCATTCTGCAAATTTTTCTTCGATTCAGTTCAAAATAAGATTAACATGATGTTCATCAAATATATGTTCTGAATGTTTTAAATCTTCGAGAAAGCAAAATGGGGTCAATCGAGGGACGTAGTTGTCAAACAAAAAGAAGATGACCTTGACTCGGCCTCCTAATATTCATTTGTCACAGCTTTTGTTAAATTCCAAGCATAAGTTCACATGGCCACATTAAGTTTTTTATTCACTTCTATTCTTCTTCGTATTCATAATGGCTCTGCATGATATAAGCTTAAGTAATTCATATATCTTTGAATTTCTTCCATCTATTCTTACAGTCTAATCACATTTTTCCAACACCGTTTTAAATCTTTTGGTTTCTGTATAATTTATGTTGGTGATGTTATTTGGGTTATTTTTCATACACCTTATCATCCAATTTATAATCTCAGGTTCTTTTGACCACAGTAGGGTCCTCACCCTGTCATTTGGGTACAACATGAAGAACTTTTATATATAACACTCTCTTTAGGTTTTTGCTTTAAGTCCTAATATTACAGATATCATATTTTGGGCATCAGTTTAACAAAAAACACCTGTATACCAATCTCTTTGATGAAGTATAAAGCAGCAGGTTATAGTCTGGGACCCTATTTTGCACAGATATTCATCTTTGAAAATGTTGTTGTGCCAAGTGTGATCATCCAGCAGCTAAACCACATATCTTACAATTTGTTCCAATCCACTGTATGTACACTCATTTATTTGCAGTACCATATGTGTGGATGGAACTACCTTTGCCCTTTTTTCAGATTCTAGTTTTCAGTAGCTATCCTCATACGAACAATCATAATTCATCGGTTTCTTATTTGTAGACTTCTTTGTCCCGTTTTTTGATGATTTGTCAGAGAATCCAATGAAGCTAATGCTCAAAACTACTTCACAAAACTACTTATGACGGTATAGATCCTAGGACCAGATAAAACTTAACCTTTAATATAATCAATAAAAAATACATACCAAAAATAACAATACCTAAATAACTATCCCTATATCTAAAGCTACCTAGCAAAATGGTGGGATAATCGCCCTGACAAGGGCGTTCCCACACACGAACCTACACTGCTCTTACCCTAAAAACTAATATTCACTAGTTAGGCTAAACAGATACCAAAAAATGTATATGTATAGAAACACTGCACAAATTCTCAAAAAATTACAATAATTGGTAAAGAAAATGAAAATATGGAACATATAAATATGAAATATATTTTAATATAAAGTTTAGTTTTTTAATATAAGTATTTTAATATAAAGTTTTAATATTATGTTAAAGGTTAAGTTTTATCTGCTCCTAGGATCTATACCGTCATAAGTAGTTTTGTGTTGGTACAATATATTTTGGTATATCTGGGCATTTGTGACTCAATTTAGGGTAGGTCTCCCTCCCTCCCCCCCCCCAATTATCTTGCCAGAGGAGACATGTGGTTTTGTCTCAAAACTACTTCACCAATGACTCCAAAATAGATTCATGTGAATGTAATTTGAATTTTGAAACTTTTCATATGATGATAAGCATGGTAGTTATATGAAAAGCAATAAGCTATCTAGTTGGGTTTGTTGTACTGAGAATAAGGCTCATGACTAGAGATGGAAGGTCATAGATGTAGAAGGCCATGGTAACAACGCTGAAAGCCATTCTGTTGGAGCTAAAAAAAAAAAAAAAACTGCACATATTTAAATTATGTACATAATGGTTATAATATAAGAAATCAAATTCAAATAAAAATATAACGTTCCTTTGACAATCCTAAGAGAACATGTTGCACAAAAACTTTCTTGTAGAACATCAGTGATCTTCATATTTGTAGAGCTCCTACTACAATGTGTAGGGTTGGATTTTTCCCTTTGAGCTGTATTCATAATGGTTAATGAACAATGATTCACAAATGTAGGGCACAGAATAGTTAGCCATAATTTATACCCAGACAGCAGTTCAATGTGAGGTCCCTCTGCCAGCGGGTGCAAGTGGGTCAAGTGCTGGACAATGCCTGGTTTTAGTGCTTTGGATTAGACAAGAGCCCTTTAGAAGACAGGATTTGTACCAAGTGATTTTTTTTTTGTTCGGTGTTCTCATTAAAACTTGTATTTACTTTGTATTTATATCCTGGCACTTTGTGATACTTTCATGTTTATAATCAATTAGGCTGGATGGTAGCATTCTTTGGAATTTGGGAGAATTAAGCTGTGTCAAAGGCAGCTTGTGCCTAAAACCAGTCTGATCTATTTGAGCCCATGCATGCTTTCTTATCCCCTTTCCTTTTTTGAAAACCTACTTGCAGAAGAAATTGTTGCAGAAGTGACAGAAGAAAATAAGGAAAAATATTATATAAATCAACCCAAAGGATAGAAAATGGATAGTAGACATAGACATTTGAACCTTCCTGATCTTAAATGTGCACAACATATCCAAAGGATATTCCATAAATGCCTTATAAGTGGGTCATCTATTGGGAGATAAGAGTTTGTGGATGCATCTTAAAATTTATAGCTATAGAGGGAACCTTAGTGGAGATTTATGCATGGGAACAAATTGGGCATTTGACCCCGTACCAGAACCTTATGAGGCTTTAAAAGGTTCGTCTCACTACAAAAATTAGCTTTCAACATACAAGTAGAGAATGTTAAATCAATATGTTTTACAAATACATTGCTCTTTTGATTTTTCCCTTGTCAGAAGATGAGATTTTATCTGCTCTAAGTGCACATAAGTTTCTCTGATTATCATCCTGCTCTCCCTTCCTGATTAGAAAGAGAACATGGAGTGGTGTCACCAGGATGGATGGCCACTTGAGAACCGAGTTTATTTCTAAAAAAGGAGATTTAATTTCTTTTTGATTGTTTACCTTGAGCACGGAAGCCTTCTGCACTATAGATTTCATCTGTAGCAGTCATGTCAGTGCAATTAGATGAGCTGGGAATTCAGAGCGAATTTGCTTATCACTGCCTTAGAACCACCCTCAGCTTAACTAGAAATTGTAAAACTGCCTGTGGCTCTGTGAAAAGTGGTAAGACAACCCATTTAAGCATGTCCATTGCTGCAGCCAATTTTTCTTTTAGTTAAAGGAGTTGTCTCACTGCAAAGATTAGCTTTCAACATGTAAGGAACACTAAATGAAGACTTTTTCAAATATATTGCTTTGTTTTGTTTTTGTTTGTTTTTTTTGTTGAGGAGCTACAAATGATTTTATCACCTTCTGAGGGCTTTCTGGTTTCTATAGTTACCGACCTGTTTGCTTGTTCTCCTCTTCTGTTTGTCTTATCTGATAGCAGGGAGGGACGTAATCACACAGGTTACAGCACAGAACTGCTGGCAGCCTGAGAGCTTGTGTGTTATCTGATCTTTCAGACAAAAGACACTAATTACTACTGTTTACTTTAGCTCTCAAGCTTCTCTGGACCTGGGAGCAGGAGATTGTTTATCTAATTAGCAGAAGTCTAAATAAAAGGAGCGTATATGCTAATTACCCACAGCATGACCAGGAAGTGACAGGATGCATGAATGAAGGAAGCCGAATTGAAGCCGTTTACTCACAACAGATATGTAACAACCGGGATACCGATGGTGTTGGGATCAGGTATATATATATTTCACGGGTAGGATACACAGCATGGCCGGTAGGATGACCCTGATGTCCAGAGAAACCTTTGAATGTCCCCAATTACCCGCCCCCACGTGGCACCTGCAATGATGACAGACAACCAAGCTTCGGGGATAGTTGTTGCTCCTTTACTTAGCAGGACGAGGTAATACAGATGAAGAGTCATGATGATGATAATAGTGAACTTCACAAACAATACAGTGGCTGCTATAGGAGATAGCCAAGTAATCAGGTGATGGAGTAGTTAGAGAAGTTTCTTTTGCTAACTTGTAGGTACTTTGGTAGTTTACTGTATATGATGCTATTGATGGCCTGCATCCAGGGGGCTGTGCCTCAATGACTGGGTACACATAAATACAGAAGTAGGGGACTGTGATGGGAGACCCTCAAGTTTCAACAGTCCAGCTATGGGCTCGCTCTTAAATCCGTGTCCCACAGACTTACTTGAGAACTGTGTATTGATCCCAGGCGTATGGATGAACAGGTTTGTAGTATTTGGTAGTAGCAGTCTGGGGATTCAGAGAAAAATGCTCTCTGCGAAAGTACTTGATTGTAGGAAAAGAGCTATTCAGTAGTACAGCATAAGAGGCTAAGACTTCTCTTGGTAAAGCTGGAGGAAATGGTATATTTTACAGCTACCGCACTGAGTTGTATTCAGCCCCTGTGCTAAGAGCACACTCTGCTGCACCAAGCCAACGGTTGTAACTGAACTTTGCCTCCAGGCTCAAACAGGAGAGCCTGATTGGTTCTGGAGGTCACCTGATTATAATGGACATTCCTGTACATTTAATACATATTCATAATGACTCGACAAAAACAGGGTCTATGGGAAATGTAGTTTTTCTAAAGCATCCACAAGATGGCCATGGTTTGCAAACTCCATATATATGTGTGCTGGCTTTTATAAAATGGAGAAAGCGATGGGGAGATATCTCATATGTAAATGTCCATTATTACTACGGCCTGCAAGGAATATTAAAGGGAAAGGGACGAGCAGTACCGGGACATTACAGATATTCTACAGCAATAGAAAATTTTAACCCCTTAATGACAAAAACTGTTTGTGCCAAACATCATTTTTTTTTTTTTTTTTGACCGGAGCCGTAGGTGTTTTATTACTCCAATGTAACTGTAGTATCTCTTTTTAATTTTTGTTAGGGGGGAGGTGAGAGCTTTTTTCGGCAATGCCTTTGACAGAACTGGAGGCCTCTGTTAGGCCCTCAGCTGCCACGTTTGACCATCAGCACATTATGATTGCTTTGCAGGTTAGCATCTGGCTGCGCAGTGTGAGCCTCCTCCTTTTGTCACACACCATAGATGGCGTGATTGCTATTGACTGTGGCATCTAAGGGGTTAAATTCCTGAGTTTGGAGTAATCTCCAATCCTGGCAGGAAACTGGCTGTGCCACAACAAGACCATGACTGTAATACACAATCACAGTGCCCATGCAATCAAAGCTGCTTCACAGGATGGTGCAGGCCTTTTTAAGCCCTCCTGCCTGTGCCATCCTGTTATGTCACGATCATCAAGGGGTTAAAGTAAATCTGGCAGGTGAATGTGCTAACCAATGTAACAGTAGCATATTACAGCAACAGATTCATATTCCTCATAGCCAAAACACAAACTGGCACAATAAACTTAGTAGGTTTTATCATGTGTTTCTATACCTGCTGATGACACTGAAGGACGCTGTCTGGGACATTGTTATCTTATCAAACCCTGTTGATGTAGGTAAAACTGCACTTATTAAACCTTGGCAGTAGGAACCTGAATTAACGTACAGCACCTCAATGTTACTCTAGCATTGAGGCCAGGGCAGCCACTGGATACCTTAGCTAATAGGAGCATTAAATGAATACAGATATTTGCAGTATTGAAGGAAACATTCCCCTTACACCTCTCTATCCCTCTGATGATCTGCATATAGAGCAGCCTCGCCACCCTGAGGGGCAGCGGGGATGGCTCCCATCATAAAAACAGTGGACTAAAGAACTAGCGATGCCCAGAAGAAATTATAGAACTATTGAGTATATAGATGATGGTCATGGACATAAAGGGTAACATGTCCAATTAGGGCTGCACCATTTTTTTGGTGTATTTTGCACCAAAAAACTGTTGACGCCATATTCTCTATATAAATGAATTGTAGTACACCAAAACTAGGCCCATTATATGCCAGGCACAACACATTTGAATGCGCCTAAATGAGGCGCATCAAATATGCTACCAGTGATATGCTATGCGCCTAGATTAAGCGCATCAATTATATTATGCAAGGTATACCACACGCCAGATATTTGACAGGTTAATTCATTCTGGTGCACTATACACTCATTTAATTTGCCTTAAAACTGGCGGGCGGGCGCCTCTTTTCTGACATGTCGCCCAAAGTGTTCTGTATCCACTTGACCCACAGTTTCTAGAGGTATGTTGAAAAAGCCCATTGTATGCTGTTGGTGGTGTGTATGCATCACTCTTCCACAATTTTGTTTGCCAAATGTAGCAAATCATCATAGAAATCATGTTTTAAAATAGCAAATTGAGGGGGAATATACAAATGAGTTTCCCATAGCAGTACCAATATACACAGGAGTCTCAAAAGGATGTGACTATAAATTTCAATACATGTGACTGTTTCTGATGTTAATTAATAGTAGTGTAAATTCAACCTTATTCAGTGTAGCACCCATATGCATGTTTTTCTCACTAACTGACATGAAATCAGAATAAACCTTACCTGTGTTAGGTCAATTCGGATTACCAAAATTATTTATATTTGCCAAATGCTAGAATAATAAGAGAGCGAGAGAGAGAGAATTTTTCAGGTATTTTGATTACTTTCTGCAAAGTCAAAAGTTTACATGCACTAGGATTACTATGCCTTTTAACAATTTGGGACAGCCCATATGATCATCTTTGGAAGCTTCTGATAGGTTTATTGGCAACATCTGAGTTAATTAGAGACACCTCTGTAGATGTAATTTATGGCACACCAGAAACACATTGCTTCAGTGTGTAACATCATGGGAAAGTCTAAAGAAATCAGCTAGGATATCGGGAAGAGAATTATGGACTTGTCTGGTTCATCCTTGGTTGCAATCTCCAGATACCTAAAGGTGCCTCGTTTATCTGTACAAACAATTATATGCAAGTACAAACAAGATGGGAATGTCCAGCCATCATACCGTTAAGGAAAGAGACAGGTTCTGTGTCTCGGAGATGAACGTGCTTTGGTCCAACATGTGCATATCAACTCAAGAACAAAACAAAAGACCTTCTGAAGATGCTGGCGGAAGCTGGTAAGATTGTGTCATTATCGACAGTGAAACGAGTACTGTATCAACATTGGCTGAAATGTCACTCTGCCAGGAAGAAGCCATTACTCCAAAAGAAACATATAACAGCCAGATTAAGGTTTGCAAGTGCACAGGAGCAAAGACCTACAGTTTTGGAGACGTGTCCTGCGGTCTGAAGAAACTAAAATTGAACTGTTTGGCGTTCCATTTGGAGGAGAAAAGAAGCAGCTTTGGAAGCCTAAGAGCACCATCCAAACTGTAAAACATGTGGGTGGTAGCATCTTGTTGTGGGGTTGTTTTGCTGCAGGAAAGACTGGTGCACTTCACAAAATAGATGGTATCATGAGGAAAGAAGATTATGTGGCAGTAATGAAGCAGCATCTGAAGACATCAGCCAGGAAGTTAAAGTTTGAGTGGAAATGGGTCTTCCAAATGGACAATAACCTGAAGCATACTGCCAAACTGGTTACAAAGTGTCTTAAGGATAACCAAATCAATGTTTTGGAGTGGCCATCACAAAGCCCCGATCTCAGTCCTATTGAAAATGTATGGGCAAAGCTGAAAAGGCAGGTGCAAGCAAGGCGACCTACAAACATGGCTCAGTTACATCAGTTCTGTCAGGAAGAAAGGGCCAAAACGTTTGACCCAATTCATACAGTTTAAGGGCAATGCTACCAAATACTAATGAAATATATGTAGACTTTTGACTTTGCAGAAAGTAATAAAATTACCTTAAATTCTCCTTCTCATTATTCTGGCATTTGGCAAATATAAATAGTTTTGGTAATTCTAATAGACCTAAAACGGGTAAGCTTTGTTCTGATTACATGTTTGATAGTGAGATAAACATGCACTGTATAACCTTGCAAAAGGTATTATTGCAAAAGTAAAAAAGGTATACATAGTTATCGAACTTGTATCCAATTTCTTTAAATAGAAAGCAAACCTTGGGGTACATTCATCGGCAGATAGAAAGTAGTCTCTTATGTCCAGGAAAAACCTTCTTTATTAAACTTGATAAAGAAGGTTTTCCTTCAAAACTTTGCTGTCCATACAAAGACATTTAAGAGACTACTTTCTATCGGACGATGAGCGTACCCCATGATTTGAGTTCTATTTAAAGAAACTGGATGTAAGCTGAATGGCTGTATACTGTATTATATATTTTTTCATATTAGTAAAGTGGAATATTTTTGTAATTATGCTTTTTGCCATGATATAGTCCAAACCGTAATGCAACACAAACCTGAAAATCCTAATAGTATAGTGCACGCTCCAGAAAGCCAAATCAAAAACCTTCCCGAATTTCTTTTACTAAAAAAACATGATGTGAAGCAGCACATCCCCAAAAAAATGTATAACTTTCCACAAACTTTATTCACCCATGTCCATCCCGCAATGTTTCAGCTCCTCAATGGAGGCTTGAGAAAGGCTCCATTGAGGGGATAGACATGGGTGAATAAAGTTTGTGGAAATTTATAATATTTTCTGGATGTGCTGCTTCAAATCGTGTTTTTTAGTGTGTGTATGGTGTATGTGATATTGTGTGTGTATAGGATATATATGCGGCATGTGTGTGTGTGTGTATTAAAATATATATATATATATATTATATAATATATATAATATATAAATATATATGTGTGTGTATATATAATATATATATGTGTTTTGTGTATATATATATATATATGTTGTGTGTGTATAATATATATATGTGTGGGGTGTGTGTGTGTATATATAATATATATATTATGTGTGGTGTATATAATTTTATAATATATATATAAATGTTGTGTGTGGTATATATATATACTATGTGTGTGTGTATATATAATTATGTGTGTGTGTTGTAATATATATGTGTGGGTGAGTGTGTATAATATATATATATATTTTATATATATGGTGTGTGTGTATATATAAAATATATAATTGTGTGTGGTGTAAATATATATATATGTTGTGTGTGTATATATATAATATATTGTTTGGGGTGTGTATTATATATGGGGTGTGTGTGTGTCTGTATATATAAAATTTTTATGTGTGGGGTTTGTTATATATATGTGTGTGTGTGTGTGTATATATATATATTTGGTGTGTGTGTATATATATATATGTGTGTGTGTGTTTTGTATATATATATGTGTGTGTGTGTGTGTGTATATATATATGTATGTGTGTTTTGTGTATATTAATATTATTATTATATGTTGTGTGTGTGTATATATATAAAATATGTTTTTGTGTGTGTATATTTATATTTTATATGGGGGTGGTTGTTTATTTTATATTATATATATATATATGTGTGTGTTGTAATATATATATTTATGTGTGTGGTTGTGTGTATATTTATATTTTATGTGTGTGTTGTGTATTTTAATATATATATATATATTTTATGTGTGTTGGGGATATATGTGTGTGTGTATATATGTGTTGTGTGTATAATGGGGTGTGTGTGTATATGTGTGTGTGTGTATATGTGTGTGTGGGGTGATAATATATATATATATGTGTGTGTGTGGGTGTGTATATATATATATATATGTGTGGTGGTGTGTATATATATAAAATATAGTTGGGGTGTGTGGTGTTATATATATATATATTTTATAATATGTGTGTGTGTGTGTATATATTTATATATATATGTTTGTGTGTGTAAAATATAATATATATGTGTGTGTGTGTATATATATAAATATATGTGTTGTGTGTGTGTGTTTATAAATATATATATGTGGTGTGTGTGTATATAATTATATATATATATATGTGTGTGTATTATATATATATAATAATAACTTTGTGTGTGTGTGTATATAAAATATATATGTTGTGTGTTGTATATATAAATATAAATAATATTATTGTGTGGTGTGGTATATATATAATGTTGGTGTGTGTTAAAATAATATATATAATATATATTAATGTGTGGTTTTGTGTGTGTATGTATATATGTGTGTGTGTGTATATATATATATATACACACACCACACAACCTGTTTCTAATGCTCCTGTTTCTAATGCTATATCAAAAGCAGGTAGGGATCCTGAGCTTTGACCACTGCCTATACTTGGTCATGGCATCATCCTTCCATACACTTTTGCTGCACTCTTGCTTTTTATGGCTCATTGGAGCTGCTAATTAAGGTGGGATTTAAAATGTCAGACATCTACTTACCGACTCCATTGTATCCTATAATTTGACCAATCTGGTGATGTCTTGTCAGTAAAAGGCCTTTTTCATATAGTGATTTTCTTCTGGCATTTAAACTGCATATAAAAACACCAGTCTTCAACTCCTTCAGCATTGGCCCATTTACGACTTTATGGACCAAATAAAATTTTTCTTCATTCAATATAGCTGTATGAGCACTTGTTTTCTTGGCGGATAAGTTGTATTATTCAATGGCATCATTTTTGGGTGCAATTCCACTACTGTTTTTTTTCACTTTGTGGTAAAATATGTTTATTCTACAGTTTGATACATTTGGAAATAAGTATAGTTTTGCACAATAAAACATGTTTTAAATAAAAGCTACTTGGTTACCACATTCTGAAAGGACCCATGAGTTTGTTTTCTGTTCTTTTTTTGGTTTGGTTTTTGAGGGACTGGTTATAGGTTTTATCTACACCATTTTTGGATACATATAAATTTAATGATTTATTTTACATGTTCTTTGCAGTTTTACTGTGTAGCATAATAAATTACCTTTATCCTACTTATTATGATTACTACAGTACCAAATATGTATGGTGAGCTATTTTAATTTTTTTAAGAGATCATTTCTAATAAACATAATTTTATTTCTTTTTTGGCCTCTAGAATACGTGATGTGGCAATCCTTTCATTACTTTATTAATGTTTTTATAATGGTTTTACATATAAAGTGGGGAAACTAAGTATTTGATACACTGACGATTTTGCACGCTTTCCTACCTACAAAGAATGGAGAGGTCTTTAATTTTTATCATAGGTCCCCTTCAACTGTGAGGGAAGGAATCTAAAAATAAATCCATAAAATCACATTGTATGATTTTTAAAAAATTATTTTGCATTTAATTGCATGAAATAAATATTGGATCACCTACCAACCAGCAGGAATTCTGGCTCTTACAGACCTGTGAGTTTTTCTTTAAGAAACCCTCTTACTCTGCACTCATTACCTGTATTAATTGCACCTGCTTGAACTCATTACTTGTATAAAAAACAGCTGTCCGCACACTCAATCAGTCACACTCCAAACTCTCCACCATGGCCAAGACTAAAATGTTGTGTAAGGACATCAGGGACAAAAATGTAGACCTGCACAAGACTGAGATGGGCTGCAGGACAATAGGCAAGCAGCTTGGTGAGAAGGCAACAACTGTTGGTGCAATTATAAGAAAATGGAAAAAACATAAAACGACTGTCAATCTTTCTCGGTCTTGGGCTCCATGTAAGGTCTCGCCTCATGGGGTAAGTATGATTTTGGGAGAGGTCCGGAATCAGCCGAGAACTACATGGAAGGACTTCGTCAATGACCTGAATATAGATGGGTCCACAGTTTCAAAGATTACCATTAGTAACGCACTACGTCGTTGTGGATTAAAAGCCTGCACGGCACTCAAAGTCCCCCTGCTGATGTAAGCACATGTCCAGGCTGGTGTGAAGTTCACCAATAACCATCTGGATGATCCAGGAGATATGGGAGAAGGTCATGTTGTCAGATGAGACCAAAATAGAACTTTTTGGTATGAACTAGTACAGCCCCAAAAACGCCATCACAACCATAAAGCATGGGGGTGGAAACATCATACTTTGGGAGTGCTTTTTTGCAAAGGGTACAGGACAACTTCACAGTATTGATGGGGCCATGTATTGCGAGATTTTGGCAAACAACCTCCTCGGCCAGGGCGAGTAAGTAGTTGTTCCGTAAGAAGAATTTCAAGGTCCTGGAGTGGCCTAGCCAGTCTCCATGCCTGAACCCAAATAAAAATGTTTAGCGGGAGCTGAAACTCTATGTAGCCCAGTGACAGCCTCAAAAACTGAAAGATCTGGAAAAGATCTGTATGGAGGAGTGGGCAAAAATCCCTGCTGCAATGTGCGCAAACTTGGTCAGGAACTACAGGCATCGTCTAACCTCTGTAATTGCAAACAAAGATTTCTGTATCAAATATTAAGTTCTGTTTTTCTATTATATCAAGTAATTATTTCATTCAATAAAATGCTAATTATTTAAAAATCATACAATGTGATTTTCTGGAATTTTTTTAGACTGTCTCTCGTAGTTGAAGTGTACCTACGATAAAAATTAAAGACCTCTCTATTGTTTTGTACTTCGGAAAACTTGCAAAATCACCAGTGTATCAAACACTTATTTTCCCCACTGTGTATGTAGTACCCCCCAACCAACCCATTAGGCCATGCCAGAGGGAGATGCTTATGGCAGAACAGATGCTTTTTTTTTTTTTTTTTTTTTTTTTTTTTTTTAAAGAGCTCAGCTGCCATGGTTACTCATTGAGTCCCCATGATCACATCACAGGGCTGCGATGGTCTGAGAGAGGCAATCCCCCTCTGTCTGTCAAACAGCTTACATATCGCAGCTGCTATTTATCTTGGCATTTAGAATGGAATGTATCACCAATATTTTTTTTACTAACAAAAATAGCATAGTTATACATATTCTTATCTGTTTTTATTTAATTTTTTTATTTTGTTTTATGTATGTGATTATGGCGGCAGCCATTTTGTCTGAGCTGCTTTTAATAGTATTTAGAGGTTTGCTTTACAGCAGCAACATGGACATCGAAGCCTGAAAACAGGAGCAGACCCACAGACTTCTATAGTAAAGCTTTCTAGGCATGCTCTGTGACCTGGAAAGGAGTCGCTGTGCAGGGAGGAGATGATAGAAAGCTTTAACAATCTTCTTTTGTGAATGGTAGATCCTTTATTTACACATTGGTGTCTCTTTTCAGTGTTGTCCTGCCTGTGCTGATAATGAGGAGACTGCTGAAAAGTTCTCTACAGAACAGGAAGTGCCAGACTATTATTGTGCCTAGTGGCCAAAATGAGAACTGCAGGATTTCAGGATTTCTTAAAGATCTTAATATGGAAAATAAAGAAAAAACTAAAATTTCTGAAAAATGTTTAATATAAGAGATCAACAATATGACATTTTCTGATGACAAATTCCTTTAGAAGGATTTGATGGCCAAGATCAGAGGACACACTGTTCCTAACCATTACAGTAGAGATGCCTCCTGTGTTGATTGTACTAACACAGCTTCATGCAATTGCTTTTCTGTAAAAATACAACAATGTGCAGGAAGGGGTTAAATGTAACATGCATTTTTACACAAGTTTTTGGTGACCTATTTTGTACTTTATTTTTATTCGGCTATTTCTTAAGTCCTACAGAGAAGCATATTGGAGAAACTCCATATCCAGAACATGCTGCATTTTGTAAAAAAAAAAAAAAAAAAAAAAAAACACCCCTGACCACATGAAGGCCAAAATACACCAAAAACAAAATATAAAATTTCACTGTTCACTGTGGACTTTGAAGTAACATTGGCTGTAAAAAAAAAAAAAAAAAAAAATGTTCAAAACAACCATAAAAACTAAAGAAAAAAAAAAGTCTGTGAATCAGGCCTAAGCAAGCTTGAAAAGTAAAAACTTTAAATGCACCTGAAAATCAGTGGAAAGCAAATAAGTGGCCTGATTCCCTGCATTTTTCACTCTTTAGATATTTGGTAAATTTATCTTTTAATATGTTAGACAATATTCCTAGATTATTTTTCATAAAGATATTCTAGAACTTAGCTTCACTGTTCTAAAGAGCTTGAGGCTTTATTCACATAACTTAAATGATTGCTTTTTACTGATTTCTTTGAATGTTTTCCATGAAGGAGGCTTTAAAATTGACATCATGTTTTCAAGTGCCTCCTGATGCAAAGCAGAGACACTTAAACAATTAGCAATGGCTCGCAAGTGAGTTAGGGGAATGCTTTGATTTCTGTAGCCCTGAGTGAAGTCTACAAACAATGAAAATTTACACTTTTAGCTGTTCCTGGTAGAGGTTTGCATGTGTCATGGTGATTCCAACCACATTACTTTTCAAGTCTTTCATTATCACAAGATTTATAGCCAGAAATTCATGTTCTGGATTAACTGGAAATTAGAATTGCTTTGTCTATATGATTTGGTTTTGTTCCTCTGTTGACAGTGACAGAATACAGATTCAGCATATCCTGTAGATAAAAGAACTCAGGTAAACTTCACTAGTCATTGTATAAAAATTATGGGCCAAATAAAGGAATTGAAAAAATCTGGACCCTTATCATATAAACATTCTGTGGCAAGGTTCTTTTGGTCACCTATTTTTGCCCATCCTGACACTTTGTCTGGCATTGTACTATTCATCTGATCTGGTCCATAATTCCAATACTGTGATTATTACACATCCATGTAAAACAACCCTCCACTCGAATGTCCAATGGTCTATCACCAGGCCCGGCCCATTCTGTCCTTGCCTTCTCTTTCTCTCTGCTCTGGAACAGTATACAAGTGCCGTAGTTTTACTTCAGCTCAAACCAGAGTTTCAACCACAACCGCCCTTTTTATACAGATGTAGCGAACTTCAACGTGATATTTTATGTGTTGTCAGGGCCGTCCTAACTGCATTATGGGCCCCTGGGCAGAGCGGTGTACTGGGCCCCCCAATCAACACAACTACTCACAGGAATAAATATCTACATTACTGATGACTTCTATTTATTGTTTCTTTCATCAAAGTTTTTAACATAGTTTAACCCCTTACTGACACCGGGCGTACACATATGTCCTGGTGCTGGTAATGTTCTATCTAGCTGGATTAGAAATTGCATCTTAAACTGGTCGTTAACAGCAGGGAATGGAGCCGACTCCGTTCCATGCCGATTAACCCCACGGCTACGACATCTAAATGAATGCGAAATGGTGTTGCGCGCCGTTTCTCACTCCGATTGGCACTCCTGCAGCGAGGCGGGGTGCTGATCGGTTAACATGGCAGCTGGAATTCTTGTGAAGGCTTCCATCGCCGCCATGTCTGCTGTCATCACTTCCTGGCCCAGGCAGGAAATGATTGAACCACCATCTTTGTACAACCTTCTGCATTGTTTATACAATGTAATGGCCTGTACTAATGATTGCGTCCTAGAATGGTCAAGTACCCTAGGGAGACTAAATGTTAGTGAAACAAAAATGTAATGTTTAAAAGTGTAAAAAAAAATAAAATTTTCAAATCGCCCCCTTTTGCCATTTTACAAATAAAAAAATAAAATAAGATTACACATAATTGCTATTGCTGAATCTGTAAAAGTCTGATCTATTAAAATATAACATTTATCCCGTACGCTGAACACCGTAGAAGAAGATCTATTCCAAACACCAAACTTGTGGTGTTTTTGGTCATTTCACATTTAAAATTTAGAATGAAAGTGATCAAAAAAGTCGTATCTATCCCACAATGGTACCAATAAAAAGTACACTTCAGCCCACAAAAAAATACACCCTCAGGTCCATAAGTGGGAGTACCAAAAAGTTACCGGTCGCAGAAAATGTTGCTGCAGCACAAGTTAAAGAAATCTAAAATGTTTGGATTTTTTACGGTACTAAAAAGATAACAAACACTCTCTACATATTTGGTTTCCCCGGAATCGGATATACCTGCAAAATATATATAACACTTCATTTACACCGAAGAGTTAACACTGTAAAAGCAAACATGGCACAAGTATGTTATTTACACATTTCGACTTATTTACATAGTTACATAGTTAGTAGGTTGAAAGAAGACACATGTCCATCGAGTTCAACCAAGGGTGGGGAAAATGTGGGTGAGGGAGAGAGACAAGGACTTAAAGCCCAGGCTCTCCACTGGTTAATGCCCCGAAACCCACAAGGCAAGAACCAACCTGCTCCAGTATAGACCCTATATCTGACCCCAGAGCCGCCACCGGCCAGGATCCAGAATTTTACCTAGCTACGTACGCATTAATATTCTTTAGTTCCAGGTAGGTATCTAAGCCTTTCTTGAAACTCTCTACAGTTCCTGCTGTGACCAGCTCCTCAGGCAGGCTATTCCACAGATTTACAGTTCTTACAGTGAAGAACGCTCTTCTCCTCTGGAGATTAAATCTTTTTTTCTCTAGTCGAAGGGAATGTCCCCTTGTCTTTTGAGGGGGCTTCACCTGAAATAATTTTTCCCCATACTTTTTGTAGGGACCATTTATATATTTATATAAATTAATCATGTCCCCCCCGAAGCCGTCTTTTCTCAAGACTAAATAAGTTCAATTCTACTAACCTTGCCTCATAACTAAGATGCTCCATTCCCCTTATAAGTTTGGTTGCTCGTCTTTGTACTCTCTCTAGCTTATATTTAGAATTTTATTTCCCGGTTTCCCAGTATAGTCTATGGTACGATTAATGACACCTTTTAGAAAATAAATCTCGTCCTGAAAAGTAAAAGCCCTCACATGTCTATGTAGATGGAAAAATAAAAAAAAAGTTATGGCTCTTGGAAGGAGGGACAAAAAAAACTAACGTGATGGAGGGAAAAAAAAACTTGGTTCTTAAGGGATTAAATGGGTTTTTGCATGGCCTGGACTGACTCTTATAACCTCTCCATCATGTGGTCAGCCATCTTGTGCCCCCAGGAAACACAGCAACCCGTATAAAATCTTCATGTGGTTAGCCAGCCATCCTGACCCATGTCACTGTCCCCGGAACCTCTCTTATCTTAAAACATCACATGACAGTTGCTATATCATAAGCAACTGATATGGGAGCCAGTGACACTGGTCAGGACGGCTGACATATAGGGTTTAGCAACTACATGTGGTCAGTCAGACCTGTCACTGTCCCCCAAAGCCCCTGTGTATCTTTTCTGATCTGGTGAGCCGACACCCAGAGGAGCGCTGTGCTGCAATTTAATGGATGACGTCACTGGCGGCTGCTGGGAGAGAGGTGTGGTGAGCTGGGGACGTTATGTGAAGGAGAATCAGGAGCTTACGTTTCCCAGGAGGGGAGGAGAATCATTGATGATGACATTCCCTAGCCATGTCGGACCATGACTTATTATATTGCAAGCAGGCTGGCAGTGAAAGCAGGACAAGAGCAGCCTCTGTCATTTCAATATAGTCACAGGAGAAAAGCTTGTGTCTTCAATGGCTCCCTTCGGGCACCATGGGTAGTCGCCTACCCTGCCCAATGGAAAAGACGGCCCTGTGTGTTGCATTTTATGATGCAGCGAACTTTAACTGGACATATTTAATGGCAGGGTGATACATTAAGTGTCAAATGAGAGTTTGCTGGATCATGATATTTAACGCATTGAATGTCGCGTTAAAAGTTGCTATATGTGTACTTTTGTCACAAATTATTACCATTATGTCTTGTACTAAAGACTCTTCTTTTATCCATTCATTCATGTCTGACCATTGGATACTCTATAGAGCAGTTCTTGATGGTTTCCAACTCATGGGCCTTTGGTCTCCCCTATTTCCTTTTGCCATTAACCATTCTGAGTAGTATCTCCTTTTTTAGTGAATTTGTCCTCGTTACATGACCAAAATAGATCAGTTTCTACCTGGTAATCTTGCTTTCAAAGGATAATTCTGGGTTTATATGATGAAGAACATTTATGTTGGTGGCCCTAGGTGTATATGGGATTCAAAGAAGTCTTCTCCTGCACCACAGCTCAAAAGCAGTGATTCTTCTTCTGTCTGCGTTCATGAGCGCTCACGTCTCTTAGCCATATGTCGCGACTGGAAACACATTTTCAGAGATCATCCTTTTGTTTGATGATGACTTAGTACTGGGATGTGCAGGAATGGTGAGTACGGATCAAATATGTAAGTTTAGGGACGTCTAACACTTGATCTTTGCTCTTAAACCAGCACTGTGATCATTAGGAGATCTAAGAAAAATGATGCTGTT
This sequence comes from Phyllomedusa bahiana, assembly GCA_025379985.1. Taxonomy (NCBI): domain Eukaryota; kingdom Metazoa; phylum Chordata; class Amphibia; order Anura; family Hylidae; genus Phyllomedusa; species Phyllomedusa bahiana. Next base: position 239,269 of record JAODAL010000146.1, read on the forward strand.
GACCACTTCTAGTTCTTTGTTTATCTTTATGTGGACTTTCTTTTTGTAATAGTAGGCTAGGTAGGGTTTCGGCTGCTGCCTCGAGGAGGCGACACTATGCCAAAAAGTGTAAGCTTCTCCTAGTCAGCCTATACCTCTCCCGCAGGCATGGAGGTAATCAATTTGTACAAGAGCAGTACAAGTAGGAGGAGCCAATAGAAGACAAAAAAAACAGGCAACCTAAATCAAAATTTCGGATGGATAAGAACCAAGAAAGAAGGGAGTCCCATCCAGCAGGAGCTCAATAACCAGAAAGAGAAACTTGATGTGCAGGCTCTGCAGGTTAAGGATATACTCCCCTGTCTTTGGGTGCATCCAAGGTAGTCTAAATACTGTAGTAGCCACTAAATGCTTTAATCTTCACTTAATTATACCTTCCAATGATCTGATATTAGAAGTGTCTGCAAAATATTGAGTTCTAAAAATGTTCAACTATTCTATTCTACTGGATTCAACTAAATCACCTAAAACCTATATTAACAAATCACTGCAAAAACTTGGGTGTCTAGTTATATAGATCACAGCAGTAGAAAAAAACCAATAAAACATAACATTTATTAAATATGCGTTAAAATAGACAATCGTCCCCAACAAAATCGATGCAAACAGTATCAATACCAACAAATCCAGAGAGAAAAAGAAAAGGACTTACAATTAGATGATTCAGAAATGTACGGCAGGAAGGCACAATCCCCAAAATCCAGTTCCTTACTGGTAATATATCCTACACTCACCCTAAATGTACCTGCCTACATGTGGGGACATCGCCCCAAAAAGGACGGCTCCGCCTAATAGACTACTCCCTAGAAAAAACTACACTATTAGATAGATAGGTTACTTCGGATACAAATAACATATAAAATACACTCACCGGCCACTTTATTAGGTACACCATGCTAGTAACGGGTTGGACCCCCTTTTGCCTTCAGAACTGCCTCAATTCTTCGTGGCATAGATTCCACAAGGTGTTGCAACGATGCTCAATTGGTACCAAGGGGCCCAAAGAGTGCCAAGAAATATTCCCCACACCATGACACCCCCACCACCAGCCTGAACGTTGATACAAGGCAGGATGGATCCATGCTTTCATGTTGTTGACGCCAAATTCTGACCCTACCTTTCCGATTGTCGCAGCAGAAATCGAGACCATCAGACCAGGCAACTTTTTTCCAATCTTCTACTGTCCAATTTCGATGAGTTTGGGGCAATTGGAGCCTCAGTTTTCCTGTTATTAGCTGAAAGGAGTGGCACCCGGTGTGGTCTTCTGCTGCTGTAGCCCATCTGCCTCAAAGTTCGTCGTACTATGCGTTCAGAGATGCTCTTCTGCCTACCTTGGTTGAGACGGGTGGCTATTTGAGTCACTGTTGCCTTTCTATCAGCTCGAACCAGTCTGCCCATTCTCCTTTGACCTCTGGCATCAACAAGGCATTTCCGCCCACAGGACTGCCGCTCACTGGATGTTTTTTCTTTTTCGGCCCATTCTCTGTAAACCCTAGAGATGGTTGTGCGTAAAAACCCCAGGAGATCAGCAGTTTCTGAAATACTCAGACCACCCCTTTTCTGGCACCAACAACACCATGCCACGTTAAAAAGGCACTCAAATCACCTTTCTTCCCCATGCTGATGCTCGGTTTGAACTGCAGGAGATTGTCTTGACCATGTCTACATGCCTAAACGCACTGAGTTGCCGCCATGTGATTGGCTGATTAGAAATTAAGTGTTAACGAGCAGTTGGACAGGTCTACCTAATAAAGTGGCCGGTGAGTGTACAGTCCAAATCAAAACCCGACGCGTTTCTCCCTTTATGAATACAAGGGTTCATCAGGGGACATGAGGACTATTAAAAATACCGATAATTACTACAAATGGGTGACCAGTATGATAAATATATGATAGAAAGGTACACCTCACCAACAGACTAGTCTGGCAATAAGATGAACCTGATTTTGGAGATTGTGCCTTCCTGCCGTACATTTCTAAATCATCTAACTGTAAGTCCTTTTCTTTTTCTCTCTGGATTTGTTGGTATTGATATTGTTTGCATCGATTTTGTTGGAGACGATTGTCTATTTTTTAACGCATATTTAATAAATGTTATGTTTTATTGGGTTTTTTCTACTGCTGTGATATGTAAAACCTATATTACTAACGCAGATGTAATGTGGCCATGTAACCCATCAAAACACTGTGTTGAAGTTGTGTTTGGTTATGATAAGGCAAACAATAGAAAAAAGGAATTGTTGATTGTGATTGGCGCATAGCTTTATATTAAAGTCCGTTAACAAGTTTTCTTTTTATCTTACAGCTTGGGTCGGATCTCTTGCCATGGGGATGATTTTCTTCTGCTCGCCGGTTGTCAGCATCTTCACAGATAGGCTTGGATGTAGAAAGACCTCATCTGGAGGAGCTGCAGTGGCTTTTATTGGATTGTTGTCAAGTTCATTCACCAAGTAAGAGTGTTTCGCATGCCGCATTCGCTTTGTTTGGTACAATGCACCTGGGTTTCCAGCTCTGCATCTCCATTACTTTTCTGAAACACAGAACTTTTTGCATTGTTACTCTTTTGTTTTGAGAGACCTGCTCTGTGATCTTGGCAGTGTTATACCAACTGAATATATCATATTTCCTCTATTACTAAATCGCATGTACAAACTAATATTTTGTGTCATGAAGACAAAGACGTATTGACTACTCAACCTGCCCTAGGCACTAAGATTCAATTTGACCTCTTAAGTGTACATCCGGTTAGAACATGTTCTGTGTTGACAGAGTAAGCATATGTTCCCTGTTGCCATGTTAAAGGGGTTGTCTGAGTTATTTTTATGCCATCTGTTTAGGATAGTGATGTCCTGATAATATAAAGCCAAAAATCTCTCCCCTCACCTCCGTATCCCCACAATCAGTCATTTGTGCAGGCTCTTCTGTTGGCTCCTGGTTGCTGCAGTCAGCTAGAAAATGCTGCAGAAACCGATTGACTGCAGCAGTTATGTGTCATTGCCTGGCGTCACCATTTGGAAGTGAACGACTTCGAGTGGCGACATCAGCAATGGCTCCTGACAGCTGTAGTCATCCAGTGGCATCGATGTTCTCCAACCAATTGCAGCAGCTAGATGTTGACAGAAGAACCAGGGAACATAGTGGACAGCGGCAGTGCTGAAACGGAGGTGAGTATGGCTTTTTACATTTTTTTTTTATTAAGGCATGTGGATTGTATATCAATAACCCAAGCAGCCTCATTTAAATTTAAATGTGCCTTTGAGAGACACAGTCTTTAGCTGAAATAAATGTACCAGTAGTTTTTATTCAACTTTTGTCACAGTTTTTTGAGCCAAAGCCAGAAGCAGGTTAAAAATGACTAGGGAATATAAAGGAAAGATGGTTCCATTTGTGCCTTTGGCTCTAAAAATCTGCATCAAAATGCCCATGCGTGTTCCCAGTGTAAAAGTTTGTAGGGGATCCCAGGATGTTATACATAAATAAGCAATAGCATACAATAATGACGTATAATGCACAAATACGTGCAACAGCATGTGTGTACACACACTACATGACTACATGCTTACGTACATCCAGCTGCAACAATTCATACATAGATAAATGCACACACAGTGGCATAACCAAAGGCCTATTGGCATTGGACTTTTTGACTCTGGGTGCCCCCAGTCATGCACATTATGCTTCTCCCATACTATACCTTACCTCTTTGCATATTTTTTATAATTTGAAATACATAGTAGACCATAGACTCGGGACGCTCACATTAATTAAAGCTCAAAGACTTCTATTCCCCAGAATGAATACTATCCTGATGTTTAGGCTCCCAATATACATTTTCTGCCTTTTTTAATTCATTTTGGGAGTCTATTTTTTAAAATGTGATATTGCTGCTGCAGTGAAAAAAAAAAAAAAAAAAAAAACACTAACTGCTTACATTAGCATGGTCTGCATGCTAGACAACCAGCAAGGGTATACCTGGCCAGTACCAGACTTGACTGATGCATAGCGCTCTCCTTGATGTCTCCATCATAATGGTCAGCCATAGTTTCTGCTCAGAGTGAATTGACTTTAATCACGGAACGGCACTGAGGAGCACCGGTCCCTCCATCCAGCGTAGATGCTTCCTGGCCCATGCAAGACGAGGATGCTTGTGATTTGGTCAGGTCACCTAGCATGCAGACCACACTGATGTAAATGGTTATGAATGGACTGATGTGACACATCAGTGTCTCTCCCCTCCCTTAAACGTGCCTGAAGTTGTATGTCTTCATCCGGTTCTGCGAGGCATTGTTTACAATGAAGAGGTCGTCAGTGTGTGATGTAGTCAAAGGACGTCTACTTCTTTGCCTTTCTGTGGCTCTTCCAGTATCTCTATTCCAATCTGCTAATGACACTCTGTGACACACTAAGCTCAGTGGCCACTTCTGTCGCAGAGCATCCTGCTTGAACCCATCAATGGCGAGGAACTGTTGATCAATTGTAAGGTGTTGTCTTGATCTCATGATGTCAAAATGTGAACATCATGATGAGGAGGACTGTTTAAATCCCAATTCAAATTGATCTTTAAATTTATTGAGCGATTCAGGGATCAAACACCTGTTGTGAATTTTGCCATTGAGCAAATCGGCAAGTTGTGTAAAAAGTACTGGAATATTGAACAGTGGGACATGTGCATTCTGAAGTTAAGAGATGGTTTGTTTGGTTCATTTAAAAAAAATTCAAAAAATGTTATGTTCATCCTGAGACTATAACCAAAAGCCAAATATCCCTAACTTTTTGTGAGTAGTATATAATGCCTATAGTAAATTACAGTTTTCACTTAAATTATTGCTTGATAATGTTTACATTTAGCTGTATTTTTTCTTTTTCTCCACAGGTCTCTAAGTGTCCGATATTTTACTTATGGGATCCTCTTTGGTTGTGGCTCCTCTTTTGCTTTCCAGCCATCATTGGTCATACTTGGTCATTACTTCAAGAAGCGCCTTGGTCTTGTGAATGGCCTTGTGGCTGGAGGCAGTTGTGTTTTCACAATATGCTTTCCTTTCTTACTGAAGACAATAGGGAGGGTTATTGGATTGGCACATACATTTCAAGTGCTCAGCGTTTTTATGTTTGTTCAAATTTTCCTCTCTCTGACCTTCAAGCCACTTCTGCCGACCCCAGTAGATGTTAAACAGAAAGAGAATTTGGCAGGAAGAAGTAAGATCCAGCAGTGCCTGGCACATACCCGGAGGTATTTCAACATGCAGGTATTCAAGAAGAAAACCTACAGAATCTGGGCTTGCGGCATTGCTACAACGGTATTGGGATATTTTGTTCCATATATACACCTGGTATGTAAATATTACAAATGATCACAATATAGGCAACAATAAATATATTGTATATGTAAATTGTAGAAATGGCAGCAACCCACAGCTTCCTGGATTTTATGTATTATCTGTTGATTTACTGGCGTGAAAAAAAATGATTACCAAAATAGTTTGTGTGTATGTATATTATATACTGCTCAAAAAGTAAAGGGAACACTAAAGTGCCACTTCCTAGAGCTAAATGAATTAAATATTCCATTCATTACTTAGTGGAATGCATTGAAAATAATAAATCATAAAAATGATCAATGAAAATCAAAATTCATATTCCATGGAGGTCTGGATTTGGAATGATACTCAAAATCAAAGTGGAAAATAAAATTTCAGTCTGATCCAACCTCAATGCAAATGCCTCAAGACAAGGATATTAGGCTCAGTAGTGTGTGTGGCCTCCACGTACCTGTATGACCTTCCTACAATGCCGGGCATGCTCCTGATGAGGTAGCGGATGTTCTCCTGAGGGATCTCCTCTCAGACCTGGATTACAGAAACAGTCAACTCCTGGACAGTCTGTGGTGCAACGTGGCATTGGTGGATGGAACAAGACATGTTTCAGGTGTGCTCAATTGGATTCAGATCGAGGGAACGGACAGGTCAGTCCATGGCATCAATGCCATCATCATGCAGGAACTGCTGACACACTTCAGCCACATGAGGCCTAGAATTGTCATGCATCAGACAGTGCTTATGGTCTGACAATTGGTTTGAGGATCTCATACTGGTAACTAATAGCAGTCAGGGTTCCTCTGGATAACACATGGAGGGCTGCGCAGCCCTCCAAAGAAATGCCTCCCCACACCATTACTGACCCACTGCCAAACCGGTCATTCTGGAGGATGTTGCAGACAGCAGAACGTTCTCCAGACTCTGACATGTGCTAAGTGTTAACCTGCTCTCATCTGTGAAGAGCACAGGGCGCCATTGTTGAATCTGCCAATCTTGGCGTTCTGTGGAAAATGCCCAATCGCCCTGCCAGGTATTGGGCTGTAAGCAAGAGGCCTTTCGATCACCCTCATGTAGTCTGTTACTTTCAGTTTTAGCAGACACATGGATATTAGTGACCTGCTGAAGGTCATTTTGCAGGGCTCTGGCACTGCTCCTTCTATTCCTTCTTGCACAAAGGAGGAGGTAGTGGTCCTACTGCTTGGTTGTTGCCTTCCTACAGCTACCTCCACGTCTCCTGGTGTACTGGCATATCTCCAGGTATCTGCTCCATGCTCTGGACACTGTGCTTACAACTAACCTTCTTTCCACAGCTCGCATTGATATGCTGTCCTGGATGAGCTGCACTACCTGAGCAACTTCTGTGGGTTGTAGACACCGCCTCATGCTATCTCTAGGAGTGAGAGCAGTGAAAAAATGCAAAAGTATCCAAAACAGCCAAAAAGGATGAGAATGGAGAAATGGTCTGTGATCACCACCTACAGAACCACTCCTTTATAGGGGATGTTTTGCTAATCGCCTATCATTTCTGCCTGTTGTCTGTTCCATTTGCACAACAGCAGGAGAAATGTATGCACATCTGTGTTGATTTATAACTGGACAGGTTGATTTTACAGAAGTGGGATTGACTAAAATGTAACCTTTAATTTCATATAAAAGAAAGAAGATATCAAGACATAACACAGAAGTCACATTATCTCTGAACAGTATACAGTGAAGGAAATAATTATTTGATCCCTTGCTGATTGTTTAAGTTTGCCCATTAACAAAGACATGAACAGTCTATAATTTTTAGGATAGGTTAATTTTAACATTAAGAGATAAGATATCCAAAATAAAATCACATTGTATAAATTATATCAATCTATTTGCATTTTGTTGAGATAAATAAGTATTTGATCCCCTACCAACCATTAAGAGTTCTGGCTCCTACAGACCAGTTAGATTTTCCTAATCAACTCGTTACCTGCATTAAAAACAGTTGTCTTAAATAGTCACCTTTATAAAAGGTCAATAAACTCTAACCTCTACAACATGGGCAAAACCAAAGAGCTTTCTAAGGATGTCGGGGACAAAATTATAGTCCTGCACAAAGCTGGAATGGGCTACACAACCATAAGTAAGTCGCTGGGTGAGAAGGAGACAACTGCTAGTATAATAGTAAGAAATTGGAAGAAATACAAAATGACTGCCAATGGACATCGATCTGGGGCACCATGCAAAATCTCACCTTGTGGAATATCCTTGAGCATGAGGAAGGTGAGAGATCAGCCTAAAACTACATGGGGGGAACTTGTTAATGATCTTTAGGCAGCTGGGACCACAGTAACCAAGAACATGATTGGTAACACATTACGCCATAGTGATTAAAAATCCTGCAGTGTCTGCAGAAGACACATGTGCAGGCCCATGTGAAGTTTGCTAATGAACACCTGGATGATTCTGTGAGTGGTTGGGAGAAGGTGCTGTGGTCAGATGAGACAAAAATTGAGCTCTTTGGCATTAACTCAACTCACCGTGTTTGGAGGAAGAGAAATGCTGCCTATGACCCAAAGAACACCGTCCCCACTGTCAAGCATGGAGATGGAAACATTATGGTTTGGGGGTGTTCTGTGCTAAGGGCACAGGACTACTTCACCGCATCAATGGGAGAATGGATGGAGCCATGTACCGTAAAATCCTGAGTGACAACCTCCTTCTCTCCACCAGGACATTAAAAATGGGTTGTGGCTGGGTCTTCCAGCAAGACAATAACCCACAACATACAGCCAAGGCAACAAAGGAGTGGCTCAAAAAGAAACACATTAAGGTCATGGAGTGGCCTAGCCAGTCTCCAGACCTTAATCCCATAGAAACTTATGGAGAGAGTTGAAGCTCCAAGTTGCCAAGCGACAGCTTCAAAATCTTAATGATTTAGAGATGATCTGCAAAGTGGAGTGGACCAAAATTCCTCCTGACGTGTGCGCAAATCTCATCATTAACTACAAAAAATATCTGACTGCTGTGCTTGCCAACAAGGGTTTTGCCACCAAGTATTAAGTCTTGTTTGCCAAAGGGATAAAATATTTCTCACTGCAAAATGCAAATTTATATATTTTATACAATGTTATTTTCTGGATTTTATTTTGGATGTTCTACCTCTCAATGTTAAAATTAACCTACCTTAAAATTTTAGATTGTTCAGGTCTTTGTCAGTGGGCAAACTTCAACAATCGGCAAGGGATCAAATAATTGTTTCCTTCACTGTATATATGATGATAAATTACTAACAACTGGTGCAGAGGGAAAGAGGACCCTGCCCCTGAAGGCTTACAATCTACATGGAAGTAGGAAAGAGACAAAAGTTGAGTGGCAAACATGTTTGTGAGATGGAGAAGTGGCAGCAGTGTTATTGTCGGTTATAGGCTATCCTGAAGAGAAGGGCTTTCAGATAGCTTTTGAGGCAGGTGAAAGTGGAGGATCTGATGTGAGGGCAGTGAGATCCGGAATATGGGGGAAACACGAGAGATGTTTTGGAGACTGTTGTTTGAGGAGCTGACTTCTGGTAAGCAGTGATGGCGGCCCTGTGAGGAGTGGAGATTGCTTGAGGGGTGGTTTCTAGAGGTTCAGGCAGATTGGTTTGGTGAGGAGAGGTTATGGTGAGCCTTGTAGGTCATGGTTAGTAGCTTGAACTGAAACGCTGGGAAATGAGTACCCAGTGAAGGGATTGGCAGAGGAGTAGAAAGGTGGAAAAGATGGGCAGCCGGGTTGAGGATGGTTTGAAGGGGGGAGCAAGAGTGCTAGATGGGAGGCCGCACAAAAAAAAGGATGTTGCAGTAGTCTAGGCGATAAATGACAAGGATATGGACTAGCATTTTTATAGTATCAAACTTAAGGGATGAGTGGATTTGAGAGAGATTTTTCAGGTGGTGGCAGCAGACAGAGGTAAGGGCATGGAGTCAAAGGTTATCCCAAGGCAGCAGATTTGGATGTGGACATACACTATTTTGTTTTAAATATATATTTTGATATATATTGGTCAGTACCCAAAACAATTTAGACAGCAATGCATAGGTTGCCCCAAAATGTGTTGGTTGGTTCTATGACAGACAAATGCTGAAGGAAACCTATTCGCGAAAGCTGCAAACTTGAGTAAAAAAATTACATTTAATATCCATCTTCTATTTGTCTCACCTAGAGATCTCAAAAGTGAGTGATGGGTCTCTCACCATGCAAACATTGAATGTTTAGTTTTTACCTTATATTGCACTAATAACTATTGAAACACGGACAAGCAAATGAAGACTAGTGAAGTATGTGTGAAACCATGTTTGGCCGGGTTCACATCTGTGCTGATTTTTCTGTTTCATCCTTGGAAGAGAAAAATGAAAATAATGGGAGTGCCTGATTTGCATTAGGACAGACACAAACAGCGCCACATGGGTTCCATTGACAAGAATAGGGTTTCCGTCATGATGTCCATCATTTCCAGCTTTTTTGACAGAGTCTACAAGAGAGGCTCCTAACAGAACCTTTGGTGTGGATGTGAACTGGGACTAAATTGTTAAGGTCACTCCTTGTGGGTTCCCTACTGATCAGGAGAATACATAGGCTCTCCCAAGACCACCTCACCCCTCCGTCTGCAATGCCCAACAGCATTATCTGTGTTTGCGACTGCAACATAACTTTTTAAAGTAAACAAGGCTGATCTTCAATACTAGACAAAGCTGCATGAATGAGAGGGTCATTCTGTCGGCTTTGTACTGAAGAGGCTGTGACGATGCTGACCCTATGTTCTACATTTAATGAAAGTCCAAGGGATAAAACACCCACCAGTCACACATTGATGCCCTATTCTATATTAAACCCTTAACTATAAGTTATATTATACTATCCTGAAGCCCCTTACAAATACAAATTATATCATAATGAAGGCCTGGAAAAACTTTGCATATGCTTTGTTTGATTATAGTTATTTCTTTTCTCTTAGATGAAGTTCGTGGAACAGAGATTTAAGGATAAACAAGAATGGATATTGTTGGTGTGCATTGGAGCAACATCTGGTGTTGGGCGTCTTGCATCTGGTAGAATTGGTGACCTCATTCCTGGTCTGAAGAAGATTTACTTGCAGGTATTAAAGTTTTAGGAAGTATTTTAGTTTATTACATAGGGCGACATGTCCCAATATGCAAACGCCGTTTTTTTGGTTGATTTTGCGACAAAAAAACTTTTGACGCCATGTTCTCGATGTATTCTCGTATACTAAAACTAGGCGCATTATACACTGGGCACCACACATTGTAATGCGCCTAAAAAGGTGCATTACATGTAGAAGCAATGATACGCAATGATACTTCTCTCGTGCTTCCCCCACACTTTGGAACTCCCTGTCCCAACACCTCAGACTCTCCCCCTCTCTCACCAGCTTCAAACGTAACCTGAAAACCTACCTCTTCAGGATTGCCTATAACCAACATTAACCGTGTTGCACTGCTCCGCCCCACAAACAGATCTCCCCCCCACCTTCTGTCTCTTCACCCCTTCCCTGTAGATTGTAAGCTGTGGCAGGCAGGGACCTCTCTCCCTCTGTACCAGTTGTTAGTCACTTATTGTCACTTTGTAATTGTTTGACCAATGTTATGTATGTACCCGCCTGAAATGTACAGCGCCCTGGAATCAAGGGCGCTCCAAAATAAATGCTAATAATAATGCGCAGTGCGCCTCCATAACACACTGCGCCTTTTGAGGCGCATTACATACACTAGTAATGACACGTTATGCGCCGCCATTGCGCAATGCGCCTCGATAGGAGCATTATATACACTACCAGTGATACGCTATGCACAGCGCCTTTTTAGGTGCATTAAGTTTACTATTCAAGGTATAACTGATGCCAGACTTTTGAGAGGATCGTATTTTCTGACGCACCTTACACGGATATATGGATTTAAAAACTGCCGCGACGCCGCCAATTTTCGGACTTGTCGTCTATAATGTTTAGTTGAGGGGCAGCTTTCTAATATAATAAATTATGTGTAAGAATATGGAAGCCCGCACTAAAAAAAAAAAATTATGGTTATTTGCTTCCTAAATGCAAAATTAAACCGTTATCTAAATTGTCTTAATTAAAAAATTTCCTATTATTTTGCTTTAAGTTCCTTACCCAGCTTCTGGCACTCTTAAATGTTGAAGGGGTTGTTCCACCATACATATTGAAGACACATCGGTATAATATGTTGTCAGTGTGCAATAGGTAAAAATCTCACCTCTGGGTCCCACTCTTATCTCAAGAACAAGCCCTGAAACATCTCCATTTTAGATAGAGAGGTAGTCTGAGGTAGTACTGGAGATAGCAGCAGATCAGGTTGTGTATGAGAGATCAAACTGTTAAGAGGGGGAGAACATGTAAGATGAGAAATTCACACTAGATGTAAATGGCAAAGAAAGTACACAGAAGGTTATTTTCAGGGGGAGAATCACTAAGTCTTTGTACAAGTGTAGAGAGAAAGCAGAGCACCACTGCCAAGTCTAGATGCCTAAACACAGAGCTTACATTTAGTATGTATTACTGGAAGGACAAACCTTCATAAGAAAATCTGAAACTAGAAACAGGCTGCAAACTGAAAAACAGGTGGTGTGAAAAGGAATGAGGGGATGAAGATTGCAAACTTAAATCTAGTGTAGCCTTTTTTCTTTTGCAGTAGGTAACCATTAACGTAAAAAAAAAATTGTCAAAGGGTTTGCATAACCTTTAAAAGGGTGTTCTCACTATGCTGTTTCACGAAGCTACAGCTAACTTCCGGGTCCCACTTCCTGTTCGGGCTGTGGGTGGTTCTACAGCAGTGACTGGCATATAAGCTCTGCTATTCCTAGCTGTGCCTATCAGAGGGACATAGTGATGTAGGTTTTCAAGCAGCAGTGCATAAGATTCAGCGCTCTAAGGGTTAAAGTTTGTCAGTAAGTAGCATAAACAAGCTTCACCCTGCCGATGGCAAACCGCAAGGAGTGACATCACCATCCAGCCTCTGCTGCAGCCTGTTGGAGCAGAGAAAGGTGGCCGAAAACCAAGGGAAGCTTGTGTACACATGCAGGAGATAAGAACTGGTCTAGCTCTGAAGGGAAGCAAAATCAGAACAGCAATATGTTTGGTATTAGTGTTTATTTACCTTTGCCTACATGGTTAAAGCTAATTAGTGAAATGGAAATTCCCCTTTAATCTGCACTAGAGAATATCATTTTCCAAACTTCTAGCCTAATGCAAAAGTGACCAGCAGCTCTGCACTTATTTTGTAAAAGAGTAACCGTAGCAACTATTTTTCTTATATTTTTTTCTTTTTGGCTTCTAGTGCAAATCAGGATACTGAGTCATCCTGACATTGCAGATGTCAGTGGCTGCCCTTGAACATTTGTTCAGTCACAAGCAATGTGCCAACATGTACTTTGTCTGTTATTTTTCATTAAACTAAAAATAATAGTATGGGAATATACTGTGTATATACTGTTTCTGACACCCAACTCATAGGGGTCTGTTAGAATTTACAGGGTTTTCTAGCAAAGCAGAAACCCTATCATTGTTTTTAGCTGCTGTGCTTGAATTTCCTCACAAACAAAGGGATGATGAAAAGCACCTTATGCTGCAGTGTCTGATATAGTTTGCTGATAAACTAGTTGTTATGATGTCCTCTGTATCTTGGGAACAGTATAATATCGCCTACTAATTCAATGAAATATTTAACCTTAGTTCACTATTTAAAGGGAAACTACCAAACCCTCTATATTAAATATTCCTTTATGCATTATAAGAATGTAACATATATGCAGGTCCCCACCTCCATCCACCCACATTAAGTCTACTGGCAAGTGGAGAATGTGCTGGCAAAACGAGTCCAATCCATTAAGGCCCCACCTCACAGTTTACAGGACTAGTTGTCCTGGGAACCATAAAAAACCTCCAAAATTGCTTTCCCAAGTCTTTTTGTATATCCTTGTTATGTCTTCTGTGTTAATTTGTACTTTCCTGAGATGTATGCAGCCTCCCTTCTGTGCAGCGTAGCAGCAGCACCTGTTATAAATCTTTTTGCATTGCGCTATAAAATGTCAAGCCCCAGGATCCTTTGCTGTGCTTTATTGATCTTCACTCCCAACCATAATCAGAAATTAAAGGGACATGTGTTCCTGCACTCTGGCAGCTCAGTGTCATCATGTTAGTGTTATTTTTCTGAAACATTTCATAAACTTTACCTCACCAGCAATATGCCTTACCAGGGCCGTTCCTAGGCTAAACTGCACTCAGGGCAGGGTGAAGAAATTCCCCCACCCCCCATAACATAATGCACCACGATGGGACACAGTGCATCACCATCAACCAAATCCAAAATATACAAAAAGCTTTAACACAATGTGCTATGTATAAAACTACTAAATAAGTCATACAGTTACCAAATAACACTGCTACACAAAACCAGAGTCCCAGGCTAATGGTACCAATGTCCTACTAAGACCACATATCATCAGCACATAGTGACCGAATAATACCACCACACCGTGACCACGTATCATCACCATATAGTGACTGAATAATACACCATACCATTACTGAATAAAAACCATTCTACTGCAACCTATATTACTAACACACAGTGATCATACAATGGTGGATACCAATTGTACACAAGTTGTGCAGACATATAAATAATTACAGTAAAGTTACAACCAGGCACTTACAGGAGACGTCTGAAGAGTTGTTCTCTTTTTCTTCTCCATCTGTCCCACATCGCCGTGACGTCTTCTCCCAGGTTTTTAAATAGTGTGTATAGAGGTTAAGAGTTAGATATAATAAAAGTTACGTTTTAGTGTTTAATAGATAGAGAACTGATAGAGTTTAAGTTTGCCTATGGCAAAATAGTAAATATAGTCTTCTCCCAACCACTCTTCACTGTAGAAATTACAAAACAAACATCTTAGACTCCTCACTTTATCAGCACTTCTAGTCAGGTATTAGCCCCTATAGCCAGGTAATAGCCCCTATAGTCGAGTAGTAGCCTCTTTAGTGGCCCCTATAGTCTGGTAGTAGCCCCTGTAGCCAAGTAATAGCCCCTATAGTCAGGTAGTAGCCGCTGCAGCTAATGATAAAATTTAAAAAAAAACATACTCACCTCGTCACGGTCCCCGCATCCAGGTCCGGGGGCTGCTGAGCAGTGTATGCAGCGTGACGTCATCTGTCGCTTACGCTGTCACGCAGCTCCCAGAAATCTCCTGCCGACCAAGGAGATCCAGCATCGCAAGGGGCATGGTAAAAAGCATCACGCTCCCTGCGACGCTGATACATACAAGGGAGAAGGAAGGACAGTAATGATCCATCCTGTCTCCTCCCTGTACCAGCAGCTGCACAGCGAGTGTGCAGCCGTTGAGTGACTCTTCGCGGCCGTTTTACAACAGATGCGTAGAGTCAGAGGCTAATGGACGGGCGGCTGCAGCATCCCCTCACGTGAGCGGAGCCTCTGTGCCCCAGGCGATCGCCCGCCTCACCCGCCCCTAGGAACGGCCCTGTGCCTTGCCTAAGAATGTCCACTAAGCATTCTGCCAAAGTGCAAAACGGGCTGCATAATACATTCCTGAAAATGATTGTTGAGATGTCAGAGCTCATCAGACTTTTACTATGCTTTTTTATGTTTCCATGGTTTTTGCACACAAAGATAGGTGCAAAATGATGACTTAATGGGAAGTCCTTGGTAGCTATATTCACACATCATTTCCTATAACATTGCTTGATTTTGGTGATGTGGAAACCTGTAGATTCCCCTGACTTTGACAACTGCTTTGGAGTCTAAGCGGTTTTCTCCACATTTCCAACCATGGGAAAATGCATGGACAGCAAGTTGATTAATTTGCAGTTTTCAGGTTATCAGTCAACACAATGTTGTTTTTTCTTTCCATGCACATTCTACCAGCGTTGCCCTGTTTTCCTCACCAGAAAATGTTGATAAATAACCTTGGAGTGGTTCGGCTCCTTTATCCTCTGTTTTTGTTAACCCAGGCAGATTGTGTATATTTCACTTTTATGTGGTGCAGCTGCTGCATTGTAATTTATAGGGTAACATTCATTTCTTTATCCAGGGTTACAACTTATAGAAGGTCCCTGTTGGATTCTGGAAATGAAGTGCTACGTTTAGCAAGTTTCTTGGCCAGCCAAAGCCTGAGGTTTTATAAGAGGCTATATAGGTTACAGGAAATTTTATACCGCTGACGTGTAATGGGTCTAGAGCCCAGACCCTATATAACAAGACTTTTAAATCATGACATGTGGGTACAGACGGGAGAATATTTTATTGGTTTTCAATTTCCCAGAAATAACTTAATATTAATTAAAAGTGTATTTCATGTTCAGAAGCGAGTAGTGTTGTAAATCCATGACTGTGTGTAGCGTAACACAGACAGATCATAGTAAGTGTATGGCATACAGCGTTTACACCTGCCACACTGTGTTATGTGATATAGTCACTTAATTACCAATTTGAATGCGTCTGATGTGACTTGAGATGAAGCTTTTTTTCTTTAGTCTTAAAAGGACTGTCTGACAAAATGGAAAAAAAATCTCAAATGCCTTGTCTGATTTTATTTACCTCCTGGCAATGCTTTCTGTAATTTGTGCTTTTCCTGTGCTGAATGCGAGCCTACTTTTTTTTTGCAGCTGAGCAGCAGCATTTCCTGTTTGAAAGCAGTGTTCTTTTGTCTTATAAAACTGCAAGCCCCAGGGTTTTTTTTGCTGTGTTTTATCTTTCTCCCTTTTAACCTCAGTCTGAGTTTCCACCCTTATGTTGAAAGTTTTGGGAGGCAGGACAGGAGAGGTGTGGCTCCAGATTGCTCTGAAAAAAAGTCAAACCCCTTTGATTACCTGATCTCCTGAGCTCGATGTAGATCTTTCTTATATCCTGACAAACAAAATTGCTGATGTTGCAGTCATCAAACAGCTGATTTAGAACTGCAGGAAGCACTCAGAAAATGTAATGAAAGTACATGACAAAAGTGCCTAATTGTGTGAAAGATATTATTTACAATATATTATATTTTCCATTGAATGACCCATTTGACTAAATTGTTAAATTTATTTTTCACTCGGTTGATCAGACTATAGGGGAGTTCTTTTGGATTTGCAAAGTAAAATGTTCCTCTTCATTTGACGCTACCGCTCCCTTTTTGGCTGAACCATTATATTATGAAGCATTAAGATGCTCAAGAGAATTTATCGCAAAATAATTTTACTAAATACTTTCATGCATGTCTCTGACATTAATTATCGCAACTGTATAATTTTGTGGGGGTTCCCTGTTTGATTTTAATGACATGCTATCTGTATTCTGCAGGCCAGTACGATTCTGGCAATGCTAAATTTTGTTTTTGTTATTTTTTTTTTAGTGCTTTTTAATAAGAAAAAAAAAAAGAACATTTTATTTCCTTGCAGCACCATTTGCTGCCACCAATATTTTTTGGCTTTTCCATCTGTGGAGCTGACTGAGGGCAAATTCTTTGCAAGCTGAAGTGTTTTTATTGGTACCATTTTGGGAGCCATGCAACTTTTTGATCACTTTTTATTCCATATTTTTGGGGACATGAAATGACCAAAATAATGCAGTTTTGCCATTTGGATTTTTTTTTCTACAGTGTCCATGGTATGGAATAACTGATATTCTATTGTAAAAAATCTGATTTTTACGGATATGACAATACCAATTGTGTTTAACCTTTTTATTTTTTGTGACTTGTGAATGGCAAGTTGTAAAAGTTTATATTTTGTTACATTTTATTTTTTTTAAACACTTTTTCTTGTACCTATAGTCCCTGTAAAGTACTTGACCTTATCGCTTGTACACTGTTTTGCAATAATATCATCATGCAGGACAGTGCACTAATATGACTCTCATATTATGCCTTGCCTATGACTGGCTGTAATAGGAGTAGTAACATGGCTGCAATGGAGGCCTTTATCAGGATCCCGGCTACCATGACAACTGCTTGGCCCCTTTCTATCTCTTCCCATGAATAGGCCAACTAGGGACTAGTTAAAAAACAAAAACAAAAAACGGCCTTTTATTAGAAGAGTACAGACCATTTAACATAAATTATACTCCCTTCATCTTCATTCTAGCGCTGCTCCTTCCTCACCAGACTGCAGTGTTTTGTCTTCTTCTGGAGAGGAACATCACCACTGCAGCCAATCAGCAGCTCACGTGCTACTAATTTACATCACTGTTCAGAAGTGAACGTGACATAATTGAATGTCACGTGACTGTTCGCGTCTGGAAGAAGAAAGAAGAAAACGTAAGACCAACAGCCGCGGCACTTGAATTACAATGAGAGGTGAGTATACCGTATATACTCGAGTATAAGCCGAGTTTTTCATTGCAAAAAATGTTCTGTAAAAGCCTTTCTCGGCTTACACTCGAGTCACTGTCGACATCCGGGCGCTGCCATGGCCCAGGCGCTGGCAGGGATACTTCAGCTGTATGTGCTTCTTCTGGGCAGCCAATCACAGCACAGGGGGCATGCCCCATCCAAGGGTTGAACTAAATATCAGGCAGCCAATCACCACAAAGGGGGTGTGGCCCAACCCCAGACTCCAGTTTTAGGTGTAGAACACACAGATTAGCTAATAGCTGCTATACTAAATAGGTAGGTAATACAAGCCAATTGCAAAAGTGTTTATTTTTACTGTCTACATCATTACGGATATGATCTTTGTAGCGAGAAAACCCTTTTAAGGACATAATCAACCCTCAGATGAAATTCTCCCTAAAAAAATTCCCTTTTCTTTGCTTATGTGTAAAACTTAATTTACTTTTATTGAGCAACTAAAGTACTTAAAATATTGGATTTTCTTTTGTACTGTAAACATCCTTTTGTCCTGTTAGAACCAAATGAATGTCACTTAGAAAAAAAAAACTGACCCAGGGATAGAAATATTTCTTTTAGAGAACATGGCACCTCAGGGCATACTGGGACCTGCAATATTGTACAGGATAAATAGGTCATAAAGTATAGGATAAGTTGGTCCAATAAACGTAATAAATGTCTTTAGAATGTGACTGCTAGTGTCAGCAATCTGTGCACAACACGTCGCTGTCACAGCTGAAGAATCAAACTCCTAGTTAAAGGGGCCGACCCACAATTAAAGAGAGCCCGTGATGTCCTCTGGAAAATCCAGCTGTCAGCACCAACTTTTAGCCAGTGCTCCACTGAGTCATCTGCTTATTTTTTTTTCTTCTATCCTTCACCTGTTTCTCATCTATGAGCATCCAGCATGCAAATTAAGTCACAGATTGTCAACTAGGCAGTCACTATCGCTGGGTCTAATGTTCATGCCCCATTAAGAACTGATTGGTGATGACTTTTTATTTGACAGTCTATGCCTAGATTAACATTTCAGGTACCAAAAGTAACAGCAGGGATAGCTGGGGAGCATGAGAGACTAGTACCCTGTTTCCCCGAAAATAAGACAGTGTCTTATATAAATTTTTGCTAGAAACTTATTTTTAGGGGATGTTTTTTTTTTCTATGAAAAATAATTCACATTTATTGTTGAACAAAGCATCAACATGTATTAATATACTTTAGTGATTTAGTCACAAAAATCCGCATACGCAGCCAAAATCATAATTTCATAAAACAAATGCACTATGTCTTATTTTCGGTGAAACAGGGTAGTATTAAAAAAAGGGAATACATTATTGGCATGCCAGGAAGAAGTGTTTGCTGGCACCAGGAGTTTTCACATTTAATAGTAAGAAATCCCCGTTCAATGAAGAGTTTGACATCATAGTCCTACATATCTGTATTCGATCTTGAAAAACAAGACAGTTGTTTAATGGCAGTCATTAGAAAGAAACCTGTACCTGTGTGTAGATACTGCTGTTATGCCGCCCCCTGGCGTTCTTTTAATTCCCTTTTAAATCATCTGCCTAATGTGTCTATTGCAGGTAGCCACTTTTAGTGTGCATACTCTTAATGGCTGGCCTAAACAACAGAAGGAATCTCTTTACTGCCGGGTACCAGAGGATCCAGTTGGTGGGACTGAACTACTAAGTGCTGGACACTTCAGGCCGATCTGAGATGGAGTAGCAAGAACAGGAGTCACCATATTAAGGGTGCTTTCACACGGAGCGTTTTTTGATGTATTTTTTGGTGCATTTTTTTTTTTTGCAGAAATACATAGCAATTAATGCGTTGCATTTTCTACAGAAAAAACGCACCCAAAGGCGCGCCAAAAAAGCGTAAAAAAAACCCCACCAAAAACGCTCTGTGTGGAAGCTCCCAAAGTCTTTAACACCAATATCTAGACCCAGGAATTATTTTTAAATAATGCTAGTTAAAAAATTATGCTTTTTGTGATCTAACAGAGCAGCATGTTTACCTATGCTCCCTTTGCCCTAACATGCTGTGTCTCAATTACTGTATAAAGGGGGAATGTCATCTTGTTTTATTGCCAATCCTGTCAACCAACAATGAATGATAAGTGAGGTTGGCAAGACCACAGAGTAAAAGCTCCTAGCATATCCGTCTCCCTTTTCTTCTGTGTGCACTTCTAAGGCCTGTCTGGGGGCTGATAAACATAATAGATCCATGGCTTCAGCACATGCCCTGGAGTAATTCTATGCAAATGAAGGATTGAGTTTCAATGAAGAGGCCAAGATTGGACTTTATCTGTATAGAACAGCTCCAGGGCTTTGTTGCATGCCCTGTATCATTCTATACATGAGAGTCTGTGCTGGTGATTTGAGAGGCTAGAAGCTCTGGTGTAGCCCAGGACTGCTTCAGGACTTCTGTGCATGCCCTGGAGTACAGTCATGGCCAAAAGTTTTGAGAATGATACAAATGTTAATTTTTACAAAGTCTACTGCATCAGGTTTTATAATGGCAATTTGCATATACTCCAGAATGTTATAAAGAGTGATCGGCTTAACAGCAATTAATTGCAAAGTCAATAGTTGCCTAGAAAATGAACTTTTTCCCCCAAAACACATTTCAACTTCATTGCAGGCCTGCCTTAAAAGGACCAGCTAACATCGTTTCAGTGATTGCTCCATTAACACAGGTGTGGGTGTTGATGAGGACAGGGCTGGAGATCAATCTGTCATGATTAAGTAAGAATCACACCACTGGACACTTTAAAAGGAGGCTGGTGCTTAGCATCATTGTTTCTCTTCTGTTAGCCATGGTTATCTCTAAAGAAACACGTGCAGTCATCATTGCACTGCACAAAACTGGCCTAACAGAGAAGAGTATTGCAGCTAGAAAGATTGCACCTCAGTCAACAATCTATCGCATCATCACGGAATTCAAGGAGAGAGGTTCCATTGTTGCCAAAAAGGCTCCAGGGCACCCAAGAAAGACCAGCGAGCGCCAGGACCGTTTAAGTGTTTCAGCTTCGGAATCGGTCTACCAGCAGTGCAGAGCTTGCTCAGGAATGGCAGCAAGCAGGTGTGAGTGCATCTGCATGCACTGTGAGGCGGAGACTCATGGAGCAAGGCCTGGTGTCAAGGAGGGCAGCAAAGAAGCCACCTCTCATCAGAAAAAACATCAGGGACAGACTGATATTATGCCAAAGGTACAGGGAGTGGACTGCTGAGGACTGGGGTAAAGTCATTTTCTCTGATGAATCCCCTTCCGAATGTTTGGAACATCTGGAAAACAGCTTGTTCGGAGAAGACAAGTTGAGCGATACCACCAGTCTTGTCTCATGCCAACTGTAAAGCATCCAGAAACCATTCATTTGTGGGGTTGCTCCTCAGCCAAGGGAATCGGCTCTCTAACAGTCTTGCCTAAAAACACATCCATGAATAAAGAATGGTACCAGAATGTCCTCCAAGAGCAACTTCTCCTAACCGTCCAAGAGCAGTTGGTGATCAACAATGCCTTTTCCAGCATGATGGAGCGCTTGCCATAAAGCAAAGGTGATAACTAAATGGCTCAGGGAAAAAAAATAGAGATTTTTGGTCCATGGCCTGGAAACTCCCCAGATCTTAATCCCATTGAGAACTTGTGGTCAATCATCAAGAGACGGGTGGACAAACAAAAACCAAAAAATTGTGACAAAATGCAAGCATTGATTGTGGAAGAATGGACTGCTATCAGTCAGGATTTGGTCCAGAAGTTGATTGAATGCATGCCAGGGAGAATTGCAGAGGTCCTGAAGAAGAAGGGTCAACACTGCAAATATTGACTTGCTGAATTAACTCATTCTAACTGTCAATAAAAGCTTTTGTTAATCATAATATGATTGCACTTGTATTTCTGTATGTGATAAAAACATCTGACAAACGCACATAAAAACCAGAGGGCAACAGATCATGTGAAAATATAATATTTGTGTCATTCTCAAAACTTTTGACCATGACTGTAGTCGTATACTAAGGAGGTGCCATGGCAATAGGCAAATGTTCATGCATGGCTATGGGCGTTCCTGACAGCTTTGCCAAGGGCCCTGGAGAAGAGTCTGCACAGGCATACTTATCACTTCTAGATCGCAGTGAGGGCCGGAAGAATAGGCAGCTAGCAATAAACAGTGAGGAGATTAATCCAACATTTGTTTAATTGCGAATATTTTTGGTAATAACATTTGAATTTGAATATTGTATGACTGTTAAACTTCATAGTTACATAGTTTGTAAGGCCGTAAAAAGACAATATGCCTATCCAGTACAGCCTATTTTACTAAAGTGTTGATCCAGAGGAAGGCAAAAAACTCCAATGAGGTAGAAGCCAATTGTCCTCATTTGAGGGAAAAAATTCCTTCCCGACTCCAATCTGGCAATCACATTTAAATATATTGGGATGGGAATAGCCTCAAGGTAAGCTATATTCTTCTACTTCTCTCTGCCCTTATTTCTAGCCTAGTTTCACGGCTCTTTATATTTATAGGCTGGAAACAGAAGTTTGGTTTAACAGGCAGGACTGTAAGGGCATCATGACTTTTGTTCTAGAAATAATCTGGTGCCATTCTCACTGCTGGCACTTCCATGTATCAGCTGGTTTTTGGACCAACTGTCTTCAACTGAAATGTTCAAGATGGAGGGTGAATTTGATCATTATTGAGGTTTTGAATGCCCACCCATTAAGCTTTTATTTTAATATTATTAGCCTTGTGTGTTTGACGAGCTTGGCTGAAAATTATTCTTCAGGATCCATTTGCCTGCAATGGTTCTCGTTATGCAGTGTATCCAACCACTCTGAAATAATTGCTCCTAATAATGTAAGTTAAGAACTGGAGGAAATAGGTGATAATTTGTAATTGGTGGCAGGAGGAGGTGAAGAGGCTTTAGTCTGGGAATTCCATCTGCTAGGTAAATATGTTTTTTATAGTTCCATGTCAGTTTTTTGGTTAAAACCGTTTATGATGGAAAAGAAGACCAATACATTTATGGAAAAAATAACGAAGCCCATCATGGAACACCGCACATATACTACATATGTATAAAAAAAATCTATTGCCTACAACTTTAATGCAGTTTTGGCTGTCCTGGAACTGCTACGTTTCAGTGGTTTGTTTTTGACACATTTTGTCCCCTCAGGAATTTTGCAGTTGTTTTCCTGTGGGATAGATGATGGAAACATCTGCACTACAGTAAAGACCCATTAGGATTAGTGTTTAATCTCACACTTTTCACTGCTCATAATTCCAGACCCTAACACCCCGTTCTGCCAGTTCAGTTCTCAGCTCATATTGTGCTTGGCCACTAATGCTTGTTAGCTGCATACCACACTTTGTTGTATGGCATTTCCGACAACCCATCTGTGTATGCTGCCATCTTATTTCCTGTAAATTAGCCATTCTCTTTCCCATTCTCTGATTCTCTTTAATGGCTATTCCTTATTATAATCTCACTATTTTGATGTTTACTGTTTGTTTCTTATTGAGTTTATGCATTTTATTTTTCAGGTGGCCTCCTTTCTACTGCTGGGCATTATGAGTATGATGCTGCCACAGTGCCAAGTGTTTGAAAGCGTCATCGTTGTGTGCCTGTTCCTTGGCTTATGTGATGGCTTTCTTATTAGTATGATGAGCCCTATTGCTTTTGAGTTGGTAGGTCCAATGCAAGCTTCACAAGCTATTGGCTATGTCCTGGGGCTGATGTCCATTCCAATGACAGCTGGACCTCCATTAGCAGGTTTGTTTGAAGCATTGATTAGAACCCTAATGAATAATGTATATAATCTGCGTGTTGATATTTACAATCAATCAAGACAATGGGTTAAGATTGTAAAACACATATGCACTAAAGCTACCAAACACATTGGGAAACAGCACCATTTTGGGCCTTGTTCACAGCTCAATGGCTGGACTAAACTGGTCCCAGAAGTAGGCATCTCTAGCCTTATATGCTCCTGGGAAAAAAGCTTCTGGGTCCAGTTTAGTCCAGTCATTGAACTGTGAACAAGGCCCAAAATGGTGGTGTTTTCTAAGTAAGTAACGTCCTATTTTTTTGTGTGTTTTTTTGCAAACACATATTGGATAATAGTCCATTGAAGCAGCTGATTTGGATCTGACTTGTCTAATGAAATATATGTGGAGCTCTCCCAGCTGTCACCAAAATGGAGATTTTGGGGAACAGAGGAATTTAAACAAGGTTATCCTCTATTTCAACAGGTTAGCTGCCACCATAGGTGTCTGCTAGTGGCTTAATTCCCATTTCCCCTTAAAAATAAATATAGATGCTCGGCTGAGTGGGCATGTTTACGGTGAAGTCCAGGGAAGCATTTGTTGGATGACATAACATATATAAGAAAAGGTGAATGGATATAAAGGGGTTGTCCACTTCATAAAAAAAACAAAATGATCTAATGCTCATGAGGCCCCATAAAAAAAAAAAAAAAATATATATATATATATATATAATTTCCCTCAGTTCCATGGCTACATCTCTCTGGTCTTCTGTTGTCATTCTTCTACTTCCATTGTCATTCTTTTACTTCTGAACAACTATGTCACTGCTGCAGCCACTGATTGGAGCAGTGACATGCCTTACATCACCATTTAGAGCTGTTTACATATGAACGGTGATATCATAGGCACATGACCGCTGCAGTGCCCGTGCAGAAACAAAAATATGGCAACAGAAGACCAGAGAGCTGCAGCGCTGGAACTAAGGATCGGGGAAAGGTGAGTAAAAAGGTTTTTTTTTAATGGGGACCAGGAGCCCCATTTTTAGGTAGTGGACAACCTCTTTAAGGTCGATGCCTACATATAAATACATTTTTGTGCTGATACCAACCTACTTAATGTTATGAATTGTAGCTATGTAAGCAATATACTTCAGCAAGTGTGTGGATAGGGGAACTTAGGTTGTTTTAGTCATTCATTTGTTTATTTTGACTTGGATAAATCAATGGAGAAATATAGCCAATAAACCCACTCCAAAATAAGTTTTTGTATATGATGGCGCTTGAACCAAATCTTCTTTCCTGTCCTAGGACTGCTCCGGGATCATTTTCAGGATTATGACCTGGCATTTTATCTAGCTGGTGTCCCCCCTCTGATTGGAGCTCTGGTTCTCCTGTCTGTTCCCCTGATCCATGAGAGAGACCTAAAGAAGACTCAGCAGGGCGAGGCCGAGAAAGAGAAGACACAAGATGGCGTGGTGAACGGAGAACTTCTTCCTGGAAGCCCTGTGACTGATGCTTGTGTTTAGACCGCTTCTAAGAATAGTACACTCACAGGGAACAATGCCTATACAACTCTGGGTAGAAGCATAATTTAGTCAAAAAAGTTGTTTCAAGATATGGTGTGGTGCTGATTTACAGCATTGTTCTGAGTTGCAGTTTAACCTTGAAAAAGTCTCAGAATCAAGCCTCCTTATTAGGGAGCCATATAATCGATCTTATACAAGGCTCATTAGAGATGTGATTTTATGTTTGTACAAAACAATTACGTGAGGGAGGCATCATGGCAATGCCAATTACTGACTATGGGATGAACTGAGGTCTCCCTTTTTGAAGGTATATGTTCTATGTCATTCCACATCTACTTCAACGTTCCTTTGTGTGAAAGAGACCTGGTCGTGTTGCGTGGTTTGTGTCTTTGTTGGCTGTATTTGACTGAGTTTTCAGTTGTCTTATAAATTTTATATTATTTGCTCATCATTGACAAGACACGCTTGAGGTGGCAGATGACAGAGTCACAAGTTTCCCCACTTTCAAGTGCAATGTTAAAATTTACAACGTGTGATTTTGTTAATTGGCCTCTACCCCTCTCGTGATCTAGAGAAGAAACTGATTTTCACTGTGATATCAGGGCATACTCTATATGTTCTAACTGAAGCATACTGATAGAACACAAGAAAGAGAATTCTACTTCTCAAAAAACATTAAATTATATTGCAAGAAAGTCCATTAACCCCTTAACCCACCCTGACATATGGGTACGTCATCGTGGTGTTAAGGACAACAGGATCGCAGCACGACCCTGTTACACAGGCGCCAGGTGTTTGCGGCTAATTGCAGCTAACACCCAGCGGCGTCTAAATGAATGAAAAACGGTGCTGCGCACCGTTCTTCAGTCCGATTGGGACATCAGCGATAAGATCACTGAGTCCTGCTGGGCTAACATGGCAGCTGGGAGCCTTGTGAAGGCGCCCAACGCTGCCATGTTCTTGTTTGCCCCATCTTGGTACAGCCTAATGCATTGTCTATGCAATGCATTAGGTTGTATTAAAGATCGCGCCCCCTAGTGGTGAAGTTTTAAAGTGTGTAAAAAAAAAAATATTAAAAGTTCAAATCACACCCATTTGACAATAAAAAATAATAAAATAGTTACACATATTTGGTATCGCCGCGTCTGGAAAAAGTCTGATCTATAAAAATATACATCATCATTTATCCTGTACGCTGAACATCACAGAAGAAAAAAATTGAGTTTTTTTGGTCATTTCATTTCCTATAAAAATTGGAATAAAAGTGATCAAAAAAGTTGCATGCGTTCCAAACTGCTAGCAATAAAAAGTTCACTTCAGCCCGCAAAAAATGCCGCCTCATAGATGTCCGTAGGTGTTAGTACAAAAAAGCTATCGGTCGCACAAAATGGCGCCGCGGCGCAAATTTCAAATATAGAAAATGTTTGGTATTTTTTTACGCCACCAAAACATAACGGAAACCCTACATGTTATGTATTGCCGGATGCGTATCAACCTGTAGAATACAGATAACACATCATTTTTACTGAAGATTGAACGCCGCAAAAACAAAACTCCCGCAAACATGGCGCAAGGACATTTTTTTTTTCACATTTTGCCCCACTTAGAATTTTTTTTTGCCATTTCCCAGTATATTCTATAGTAATATGAATTACACCACTGGAAAATATATCTTGTCCCGCAAAAAAAAAACCTCCTATGTCTATGTAGGTGGAAAAATAAAAACGTTATGGCTTGTGGAAGGCAGGGAGAAAGAAAATGAAGAGTAGTATTTTTTTTTGTTTGTGTGAAAGGGTTAATGTAGCTTACCTGACCTTGGTCATTTCATTGGGGTTTCCTGATATCCAGATTCTTGTGTAAGATCCATGTCAAAGTTTCATTACACCATGAAAACTTACAGGTGCTGGTAACTTTTAGAGTTTTACACTTCAAGGATGAATATACCATAGAGGTAACCCATGCAGCTCCTATGGATTATTGAAGAAGACAGGCTCAGACATGTCTTGTCTTTCTTTTCTGCATGAACCTGATTAATGAGGGCTAGCAGTCAATGGACATACTGTGTTTCTCTCCAACTTGGAAAGAACTATGTGAATATCCTATAGAAACCCCAAATTTCTCAATAACCAGTGAACTTTAGCCCAAAAGCAGTACAATGTACATAAACAGAATATTATTATTTATACCTAAATAAATGATATGATATATAGAAAATGCTGATTGTAAGTTGGGTGGACAGGATTTTTATGTAGGTATTCAGAAGTATAAATCTTACTATGTCTTCTAATGAAGTGCCCCTTAATAGCCAAAGCATAACTGAATTGTATGGCCCCTTGGTGGAATTAAGGGTTGAATGTAAGAGACCCAAAATCAATTAGCTGGGCCATAAATAAGAAATACTCAAAGCACTTATTCCACATTATAGGAGATTGTATTGGCCTTTGTCCATGTTCATTAACTGCCAACAGATTCAGCAATGATGACATGGTATGCCATGCAAAGAAGCTAAGCATCTACATGTCTGAAGATAATCCCACAGTTCAAAAATGTCCTAGAATTTTTAAGTTTGGGTAACAAGGCCATAGACCAATGACTCTTTAGGAGACAGTCCTCTCTGTATGACTATGAAGCAATATTGCATGTATATTGATGCTGTAAGTAGTGTAATGGAGGTGATTATAAAGAAGTGTTGAAAATAGAACAGGTGGACAGACGTTATGGCCATTGTATGTAAGAATTTGAGTGACATTTCTAAACCTATGGAGCCACCCCCACCAAAACTACCTATCACAATTATACGCTCCACAGTTTATCCTGTCCCACAGCTTTGATGCCTTGAGGTAACCTTTGATGTAACCCTGTCATTCAAACTATTCATCCAAGCCCTTACCAGCGTCTTCCTCTTCTTCCTCAAAATCGAGGAGTTAAAGGGGTTGTCTCAATACATTGATTCATCTTACCTCAGTCCTGTTTTCTTGGTTTCATTTTGAATTCAGGGGCATGTTTACTGGCTTCTACTAGGCTGCAGTAGAAGCCAGGTCTGTAGCTATAGCAACCAGTGCTGGCAGCCTATCAGGATAGATCAAACAGGTCTGTAGCTGTAGTGACCTGAGGAGCTGATGCAGCCCATACAAGAGGGGATATCTAGGAGTAGGTAGGACACTGTTAATGGACACATATTGCAAAGTGACTTATTTTTGCAAGATCTTTAACATAAAAAGCAACCCTTGCAGTGAAACAATCCCTTTAACAAAAATGCATGGCCTATTAATCTTTAGCCTAGATTTCTGCAACATCCTTTTCTGTGGCCTTCTATCTAATAGTTTTGTGCCCCTCATATCAAGCATATATCCTGTTTCTTTCTTAATACACCTTTGTTCTTATTACTCCTCTGTCAATCCTTTTACTATTTATCTAGTGCCTAGCAAATTTGATGTAAACAGTGACACAGAAGGCTGTGTATAACCTATCACAGCCAACTATGACTTGATCTCCCAACACCTTAAAGGGGTTTTGCCACGATGTAATGTTGATATGGGATCCTCCAAAATGAGTATTTAATCACTTTTCTAAATATATGTGATTACAAAAATTGCAGTCTGGGAGAGCTACAGGCTGCCTTACCTGCCATTAGTTACTTAAAAGCTTCTATTAGATACGACCTGACAAGCTGCTGGCCGGGCTTGCGCAGAGAACACTTCTTATCTGATGAAAGGGAGCTGAAGAAGCTTTCAAGGCACCGGGTAGAAATATGTTGTGTTTTGTATACAGAATCCACTAGTTGTGTGATTATCTGAGTAGATCCCTGCTTTATCTGATGACAGAGAACATGCAGAAGCTTTCAAGCTGCTGTGGAGAAAAGGTGTTGTCTTTTGTATACAGAATCCACTAGTTGTAGTTTGATTATTTGAGTGAACATTTCACGATCCCTTATGCGTGGCTCTGTGCTCTGGCTCTCTCAGCTCAGTGTGGCTTTGTTTGCATTTGCTTCTTAGCAGATAAGGCACGTCCTGGCAAAACCCCTTTAATATCTAACCCTTACAAGACCTCCTGCTTTGCTCTCCTTTTGTCTTCTACTTATTCAACTGTATCTGAGACCCCATACTCCGAATCCCACAACCCAAACTGATTAGACTCTACCCACCTTCAAAAACAACCTGAAACGCCTACAATAACCCTTGTTTTTTGTTTCATGTTATGTAGTTAAACTCCATTTTCATCTAAAAACAGCACCCTGAAACTAATGGCACGCTAGAATAAGCCATAATAATTGATGTGTGCCCTGGAATTTGCGGTTGAGTTCTGTTTCCTTCTCTAGAATATCAATCGTGAGGTATGAATTTTGAGCAGACCTGAGTAACTTTGTAAGTAGAGATTGAATGCTGTCTTGTAGTACTCATTCACTCATCTGCACACAGTCTATAGCATTGTATTCTACTTTGTTGTAACCTTCTGGTTGGTTATGTGATGAGAGAGGTTTTGTCTACTTTCATTTTTTTGCACAAAATCCAAAATATTGTACTACTAAGGTATGTGAGAGAAAATGTGTGTGTCTCCTGTAGGTGTGTACCTCCTGTACAATGTAGTATTCTGTTTGTCATAGTATGTACCATCACTGAAGTTTGTAGCAGCTTTCTGCCGGAGGCTACGGTCTATTAATCAGTCCAATGTATTATGTTTAATAAGGTTTAAGGATATGTACTAAATAGCTCAGCAGTTTAATAGAATTGTAACTTTTGTAACTAGAAATTTAACTTTTTTGTTCAGGATAGTGACAATAGTGGCTATTTAGTGGCACTGGATTTAGGTGCAGATGTAATCGACAATTAGAAAGGTAAAACTATATGGATGTTGTGCACATCATTTTATTGCGGCCATGACTACCTTTTAATAGGTTTTTTGGAGGCTTAATACTATTAAAAAATCATAAAGCCTATAAAAAAACTGAAAGCATCATATGGCCTAGGCAGTGTTCACATCACATTTTTTCTCTACATTTAGTGTGCACCAATTGCACTATTCAACTTATTCCATACGGGTGTGTTATCAGATAGAGACCACAAGACTGTACTTTTGGCCTCCATCTGGTTGTGATGTATAACACAAATAGTATTAAGTACAAAATATCTTAGTAAACTGATATTCCATTCAAATGCAAATACAAAAAACAGACCAGTAGAGGATGCTGACAAACATTGGGGGACATGTATGAAGATCGGCACGTCGAAGCGCCTGTTTTCACGTTTTTTTTCCGTGAAAACTGGGTCTGATGTATGTCGGCGCCGAAGTGCGCTCGTAAATGCAGGGCAAACTTCAACGCCTCCGGCAGACAGACCACATTGAAATAGGTCTGCCTGTTGGAGCTTTAATGCGCCTTACTTTTCCGACCCGCATTCATACATGCATCGGTGTTTTCGAATGTGCTGCGTCCCGCCCCAGAACGCCCACAGCACGCCCCTTCATGTTAGGCACATTAGAAAGTGGCGAACCTTGCGCCTAAAGATGGGGGAGGTGTGTCCGACAGCGGGGCCGGCACAGAGAGGCACATTATACGCCAGAAAACAAGCAAAAACTCTGATCATACATGTCGCCCTTTGAGTTTATGACTCATTAGTATACATGAAAATCTGAGGCTATTAACGCACATATTTTTATTAAAACTTTGAGATTCCAATGCCAATGGTAAGGTGGCCTTGGTTCAGATGAGAACCTACTCTAAACAAGCTCAACTCTCTTGGTGCCTTTTTAGGCCTCCATACTCTTCAGGGCGTGAGAGTCCCAGTTATATGGATGGGTGGAGTGCACAACCAAAATAGAGGCAGTCATTCCAACATGCATCCTTATCCAAAAAGAAACCTCAATTGATATAGTATAGAGTAGTAGATCGGTATTCTATTCGACCTGATCCTTTATAAGAAAATCATATCCATTGGCCTATGTGATTTGTCTCGGTTATCTGTTTAAAAGATCACAATTTATGACTTGATGTATTTGTTAAACTGTTGCTCTTCTACCCTACAAGTGACAGACTCAGGGGCTTTCCATTTTTATAAAACAGTCGTCCACTGAATGAGGAGGCCTCAGTGGCCAGGTTTTGCATGTCCGGGAAGGGACTTCTGCGGCCTGTGAACAGCTTCTGGGTCATGTGTATAATGATTGTGATATCATTGGCCAGGTTCATCGGGAGCGGTGGTGGGGGCTGAACAACCTGGTTTAAAAGTTAGGCGTTGTTTTTTCCGGTTTTAAAACGGACTGTCTGACGAGCGTCTTCTAAAGATGGAAAATTCCTTTAAACTGATTCCTAACAATGGCATCTGTTGCCCATAGGCAATAATAGCATCTTTTTTTTTCATTAAATTTCACAGTTTATCTGTTAAACAGATCCCATATTAGTCTATGGGTAACTGTGTTTAATAGACATGTCAAGAGCTTTTCCTAGCGTTTATGTTAAACAGAGGAAAAATGTGATGCGAATACCCCTCTTCAGGACAAGAGCCAAACTAGTCCATGGTTATTGGGAACAAGTGACTGGTTGCAAGCACTGTATTCACATTTTGTACCTAAATCCATTGCCCTCAGATGAGACTTGGGCCTTGTTCACACAGTAAAGATTTTGTAAAATACTTAAAGGGATTGATTCCCAGACAGAGGAAAAACTATCGTTCTTATTCTCCTCTTTATAGATTCAATAAATGTTTTTTTAAAAAGAAAATGCATGCTAAACTGGGTGATGCACCATGCTTTTGTATCCCGTAAATGAAACGTATACTGCCAGGAACTAGAGCATACGTGGTCCAGATAGGACTACTTTTGCTCTATTGATTTCTATGGGTCAAGAGGGCTACATTGAAGTATCCATTGGGGTACATTTTTTTCACTGCACCCCAACAGCTACCACAGCCGTAGAGCATTATGCGGTGTGAATCGCCCATTAAAAACTACAACTCGGTGACTGCCTGTGGCTGTTTTGGCATGCAGGGAGTTGTAGTTTGACATAACAGCTGCAGGTTGAAGGTCAATGCTTTAAACTCTGCATTTTTTAATGACGTTTGGGCATGCATTTTCTTTTTTTTCCCAGTCAAAGCAGAAGCAAGGTGTGAACTGGGCCTAAAATGTCAACTATGCAGTTTGTCAAACAGATGGTTCAAAATGAACGTCTAACCAATTAAGAATATATGTAACTGGGTTTAGATTATACTACGTGGTTAGGTTTGGTTCTTCACTGGATAGTAACCTACAAAGCTTCTCCAAATAATTAGAAAAACCAGCCGGGAGCTGAAGTCCGTCAGTATCAAACTGCAAGTCCTTGTCTTTGAATGGACCTGGAGTGAGTCCTGCTTTCTGTGCCTCCTGTGGAAATGGGGAAGTTTTATTCTCGAAGTGTTGTGAAGAAATTTACTACATGGTAATGTAAATAAGTAGTGCTTTACTGCAATATATAGAAGCTGCTCATCATATCGAAGAAGCAATGACAATCATTTGTAGGTGGAAATCTTGCCTTAGAGGAGATGAGAAAATTGCTAGAGTATCAACCAAGGAGACGTGAATGCACATTAGCTTTACTATTTAAAGGACTTGTGTGAAGCTGTGGATATTTTTTATTTGATTTGTGTAAAACATGTAATCCGATTTCATAATGCTGATAATATTTTGTAGTGCATGTCTTTTTGCTGTAAGGCATCCGTGCATTTTATATATATTGTTACCTTGCCTGCAGTACTCACTGTGAAATCCAATGTGTGGCTAACTCTCCTAGATCCATGAACAAGACTAACAGTACCCTCTGTCAGTCACTGATATTGGGGCCAAACAGCTGCATGCTCTGTAGGTCCCTTTAAAGAGGAAAAATGAAATCTAATACTCATATTATTAGACACACTTCTAACATTGTTATACTATACGTTTAATACAATAGACATATGCGCATATCCTGTTACCAACTTTCCCTGGTCCTGAAAAGCTTTCCTACAATGACTATGACATATGAATAAGGTCTGAGACATCTCACAAAACCATGCGTTGGTTATGACATAGTTCAAGAGCAGTGTTTCTCAACTCCAGTCCTCAAGACCCACCAACAAATCAAGTTTTCAGGATTTCCTCAGTATTGCACAGGTGATATAATTAGTATTGCACAGGTGATGTAATTATTGTCAGTGCTTTCTGTGGGAGATCCTGAAAACATGACCTGTTGGTGGGTCTTGAGGACTGGAGTTGAGAAACACTGTTCTAGAGGATGTCGTGAAATGGTGGCTGCTCCAAACTTGGACAGCACAAATTTTATACTAGGTGTGTTTATGTCTGGAAGTTCACTGCAGGAGCTTTGATTACTCGGGGCAGGCCTTAGGCCAGGTACCCACAAACCATTTAGGGTATGTTCACGTATGTTGGATACGTTTTTAGATGCGTGTTTGGATCCGTTTTTCAGACCTTAAACGGACACAAACACGCATCTGCCAACATGCAGTGTGATTTGCATTGCTTTCAATGTAAAACACGCATCGGCGTTGAGACATGTGATCACTGATGCTTGTTTACATGCGTCTTTCAGATCCGTTCAAAGAATTGTCATGTCAATTCTTGATCCGAAAGACGCAGCAGACGCCCTATTTAAAACTATAGGGTGCGATCCTCCTGCAGCAAAAACATATCCAAACACACACCTGCGTGTTGGATGCGTTTTAGATGTGATTGACGCAGTGCTTTTGAATGCGTTCTTTAGATCCAACATGCCGTGTGAACATACCCTTACAGTTGCTTCATACTTCACTACTAGGGGGATTAGTTATCTAAAGGTAAGTTCACATGCCGGACTTTAACGAGAAATTCAACACGCATTCTGTATTGGATTCCTCGATAAAATCACATATATTCCAATAGCCATTCACTGTAATGGCCAGTCCAGTGAGCATGGATTTCAAATCTATGGTATGAAAAAAAAAAATGAACATGTTGATTGTCTTGAGTGGATCCTGCTCTGGGAGGAGTGATGCAGGTCAGCCCAATTGAAATGGGGCTAACCCATGTCCAAGTCGGAGGTGAATACCGCTTTTGTTAAGTGAAAATCCTGGGCAGAAATCCATGGTATCATCTCGGATTTATGCAGATGAATACACGATGGATTTTTTCGATCGCCAAAGTCCGACGTGTAAACTTACTCCAAGGATGCTTTTATGAAACAGAAATGCTTTAGGTTTTTGTACAGTATTTTAGAAGGTAAATCTGCCACAAATTTAGCAGATTTGCAAGTTATTTAATCGGCAGAAGAAAAAAATGTGGAACAGTAAGACTGTCGTTGCACATCGCAACCAATGATAGGCCAGCTTTCATTTTTCCACAGCAGTATAAGAAGTGAAAGCTGAGCTCTGATTATTAGTAACATAATCTTCATAATCTCTGTCGGTGTCAAAGTCGGGACTGTGGTTAGCTGTTACTAATGATACACCCGTTGGATGTAATATTCATCAATTTATATCTGATTCATCTTGCAACGTAAATGGAATTAGAGCCAACCTGATATTCATCTGTAGTCAGCTGTTCCGGGGGGGGTGGGGGGGGTCTCGTTCATCATGCAGAGTAAAATACTGGTTGGCTCGGGGGAGCTCTGAAGGGGGATCGTGCCTCTGTATTTAAGGTTCAGTGGGGCGACTAATGGTGTATAAGTTTCCATACACCTCCATGGTTCCTCCGACTAATGTAGAATGTTACCTTTTTTGAGTTACCTCTGGAGCCTCGCACCTACTAAACCAGTATTCCACTCTACACTGATGAAGGGCAAACACCTGTCTGCAGATAAATAACTGGTGGCGCTAATCCCATTTACATTGCTATGCTTAATGAAATGTAAATTGAGGAACACTACGTCCAATCGATGATACTGCAAGAGTTCTTGATTATTTCCTATGAGCCCTCTAGAATATGTTTAAAGGGGTTTTACCATGAAGTAAAATTGGTGTGGGAAGCGTGCAAATTAAATAATAAACATTTCACCATTCATCATTATTAAAAATTCTGTACCATTTTTGTTTTAGCTGTTACCTTATTGATCCATAGTATATAGCTCGTCTCTAGGGGATCCAGCACACATGCTCAGACATTACCTATCCTCCCAGGTAGCTACTGTCAATCTCTTCCCTGCTTGGTAATCACACACACTCACTGCTGAACGAGTGTTCAATAAGGTATGTGCATTGAGAAAAGAAAATCCATGTTTGGTTCCTGCAGGGATTTGAACCTAGGACCCCTATGCTGAAAGACAAAAGTGCTAACCACTCAGCTACTCACAGCTCTTTATATAAAAACAGACCTTTGTTTGACTAGAGTGAGCACACTGTGCAGAAAGGCATGCTGATGTC
Organism: Phyllomedusa bahiana; assembly: GCA_025379985.1. Classification (NCBI taxonomy): domain Eukaryota; kingdom Metazoa; phylum Chordata; class Amphibia; order Anura; family Hylidae; genus Phyllomedusa; species Phyllomedusa bahiana. Next base: position 274,636 of record JAODAL010000146.1, read on the forward strand.
AAGCCTGCTGTGTCACATGATATGCAATTCAAACAAATCATACCCCGTTTTAAAAACATTGAAAGCTAAAGTAGGACAAACCAGGCATGAAATGCTTTCCTGGAAAAACCCCTTTAAAGTTCCGTGAATGGTTTACGACTACATGGTGCCTTTCCCTAACAAGGAACGTAACCCCTTTTGACCTGCAGCATAAATTGACATGCTTTTCCTGCAGCTCTAGTTACATGTTGAGATTTTTTACCACAGCATGTAGAGAACATTTGGGCTTTCTTCACGGGTTTCAGAATTTTCAAAGGTTTTTGCATTTTTGGGTGGCTTACTTTTTTTCAGACCACTTTTAACATGCATTTTTTCAGGTGAGGACCATCAAAGGTTTTATGGCTGTAGAAAGGTTTTTCTGTTTTCTTTAGATACAACACCATTTTGGGCTGTGTCTTGTATTGCACCTCAGTCCCATTAATGTGTCAGTTGGAACAATTTTGGACCTCCGATCTCCACTATAGAGTAATGTGAAGTGTAAACTGAAAAGAGCTGACTCCTAGCATTGTTGGAAGATATGCTCATATGTTGCTGTTTTAAGAAATGAGCCAACCATATAGTTCATTACTATTTCAAGGCCCCTTTTTGAGTGACAGGCCTCCTCTTGCCGGTCCCCATTTTGCATGGTTTGGTAAAATTGTCAGTGAGTGCCTTTTCAGTCTCCAGTGAGTCAAATTCAATATAGTTGTTGTACTCTATTGGGTTTTCTGAATGCCAAACCACAAGGATCTGACACCGAATATGAACACTGGGAGAAGGCACTGACCACTGCACCTTGAAGCACATCTCAAATAACTGGAAATAAGCTTCAATGTTGCACCTGGAGAATCTGCTTACATCTTCTTGTAAAAATGAGTGCCTTCCCTCTATCTGGAATACTAAGTGCTGCTTGCTGGATTTTCAACCAAAATGCCCAATTTGACTATATTAATAATAATAAAAGAAAGTGCCATTTACCTTTGTAACAATGTTGTTTATTGAGATTCTGTGTTTTTATACTAAGTTTTTCAGTGATGTGAAGTGTTGTCTAATTTTGACACCATGCCTTAAATATACCTCTTGTAGATGCCAGTAATGTGCATGTGCCGGGCACTGGTCTGCCTCTGCTTTGATGTATGATGTATGGAATCTTTACTTTTTTTGTATTTTCTGATTCAACCTCCATTTGTCATTTTTTATCTTTCACTGTTACAATGTCACTAACATAAACTCACATTTGTGTTCCTGAGTTACCCCCAGCCTCTCAAACATGCAGTACTCTACGCCTCAATCACTTATTCAGACATTGAGAACCAATAAGAATTGCTGCTTTGTGTAATATTTTTTAATTGTCAAAATAAAAACCAAATGTAGAATAAAGATGAGTTTACCCCAAAGGATTAACCATTTTCTATAAAAGAAATGTCCTCGTTCTAATTCCTGATAGTATTGGATTCACTTTTATTGAAGCATGAGGGCCTGAAGGTTCATATATACTTTACAATATTTTGCTTTTCATATAGCTTTGATTTTAGATATTTGTAAAATATTTTCTATATAAACTGTACAAGATGAGAAATGATAATTTACTGAACCTTAGCAGTAATATTTATAACAAAGAACAATACAATAAAATTGTGTTAACCTGTGATGTCCTGTTTCATTCCTTTATTCTACTGCATTACACTGGAGGATATGAAGAATACTCATTTATATTGTCTCGGGGTATGTTCACAAGTTGGATTTTTCTCATTGAAAAAATACATTGCGTTATTCAGAAACCCATTGCCTCATACTTCAAGGGATTTTTACTTTAAAGAGGTGTTTTTGCCCCCGATTTAGTTGCAGATGAGCCCCATTTCCATTGGCCTGTGTCATTCCTGCCAGAGCAGAATCCAAGGAGGATCTGCTTAAAAAAATGTACAGGTCCATTTTTTCCCCACAGTGTTAAAGGGGTTGTCTCACTACATCGATTCATCTCACCTCGGTCCTGTTTCTTCAGTTTCATTTTTGAATTTACTGGCTCCTATTGGCCTGCAGCGATGAGCTGCTGAGGAAACTAGGTCTGTAGCTATAGCAACCAGCGTTGGCAGCCTTTCAGGAGAGATCAAACAGGTCTGTAGCTATAGTGACCTGTGGAGCTGATGCAGCCCATACAAGAGGGTATACAGTATCTAGGAATAGGTAGGACACTGTTAATGGACATATATTACAAAGTGACTTGTTTTTACAAGATCTTTAATATAAAAATCAATTCTTGTAGTGAGACAACCCCTTTAATGCAGCGGAGACTGACCATTCAAAGGAATAGCAGTTGAGGTGACATGAGGATTTTAGCTTTGAATTCACATCAGATTCCTAATTAAAATCTATTGGATGAACATATCTTAACATTGCTCAGGAATTTAATACACATTGAGCCTCATTTATGAAAACTATCTAAAAGTAAGACTGTCTTTGTTTAATCATAACAACCAATTATAGCTCAGCTGTCATTTCTTATACAGCTGAGGGAAAAAAGAAAACTGACCTCTGGTTGGTTGATATGGGCAACAAAAACTGTCTTAATGGTAGACCGTTTTCATATATGAGGCCCATTGTACTCCAGCTTTCAGGCACAGTAATTGGCTACTTTTTAATATTTTTGTGCCTCACTCATTACTTTTGAAACAGTATGGATTGTTGCAGAAGTAGTGAGGCCTTCCAGAGAAGCAAAATAGTACCACTAGATAGCAGACAGCCACCAACTACTTGTTCCCTACAAAAGGAAACCATGTTCTTGCACCTGACTAGTGCCTCCTCAGCCTCTGGGCCCCATAGCAGTTGCTATGGCTGCAATGGCTATAGTTACACCCATGACTGTACATAAAAATATTACCTGTTAATTTTTAGGCCTCTTGGACATAAATATGTGCATTTAACAGTGAATGCAGCACTGATCCAACAAAGAAGCAAAATAACCCCTGAGATCCAGGTACTCATAAGAGACGGCTTATCTGATGAGTAATTCTTTTCTCTCATGAGTTGTTCTTTTTGCCTTTTCTTCTTCATCCGCTCCAGACCGATATGATGACTTCTCCCGGACACAATTCGTCCCTGCAGAATTTACCATACAAACCTCTCACTTTTCCAGCACTTCCTTATCAATCCCCATCTCTAGTATGGGTGCACCCCCACCCTCAACTATGTAAGTAGGAAGTAACGTTGCCCACCATTAAGTAGGTAGGTATATAGACCACCAGTAGGAAGGTATTCAGGCCTACTGTAGGTATAGTGGCCCTGTGTATATAAGTAGGTATATGTGTCAAAATATACAGAAAAAGGGAAAAAAAATACTCAAAGAAAAAAACACAGAAACATGGCCGTACTCACTGCTAGAAAAGCTGAGATGAGACTCAACACAGCACAGGCCCCCCCATGCTATTAAAGAAAAGTACCCAGGTGCAGCTGATGGGTGGTAACTAGTGATGAGCGATTACGTTGACTATCGTCATCGGGTCAATAGTCGATATCGGCAATTATCAATAAGATATCCAATAGTCGATAATAGATTATCGCCGATGACCATTAAAGTCTATGGGAGAGCAACAACACCTTCATTCTTACACCCAAACAGGGCTGGAGAAGCTGGAATTAACATCCACAACAGTCAAATGGATACATGCTACATCTTAGGCAACACACTTAGGTTATAAAAGCCACAGAAAAAAACTCACAGACTATTCACTATCCCTGTCTTGCACAACAGTATGACCCACAAATTAAAAAGTGCCAGAAGGCAGTATGATTTGAACCATCATTTTACTTGAACTGGACATTGAATATCCCTGTCCTGGAACGCAGCATGAGCCCCAAACCTGCATGACCCCAGATTAAAAAGTACCGGAAAAAGGAGTCTTTCAACCACCATTTTAGTTGAACTGGACATTGACTATACATGTCCTGGGCCGCAGTATGACCATTAAACCTGCATGACCCCCAAATTAAAAAGTGCCGGATAAAGGAGTCTTTGAACCACCATTTTAGTTGAACTGGACATTGACTATACCTGTCCTGGGCCACAGCATGAGCCCCAAACCTGTCTGACCCCCAGATTTAAAAAGTGCCGGAAAAAGGAGTCTTTCAATCACCATTTTAGTTGAAATGGACATTGACTATACTTGTCCTGGACCGCAGTATGACCATTAAACCTGTCTGACCCCCAAATTAAAAAGTGCCGGGAAATGGAGTCTTTGAGCCACCATTTTAGTTGAACTGGACATTAACTATATCTGTCCTGTACCGCAGAATGACCATTAAACCTGTCTGACCCACAGATTAAAAAGTGCCGAAATAGGAGTCTTTCAACCACCATTTTAGTTTCACTGGACATAGACTATACCTGTCCTGGGCCACAGCATGACCCCTAAACCTGTTTAACCCACAGATCACAAAGTGGCACTATGCTATTTTGTACAGTGACTGTCATTTAGTATATTTTTTGGTAACTGACATTTGTTTACAGAATTTATTTAGGGAAGTTTTATTTATAGTTTTACATTATTATCATTTTGCTTTTTTTTCAAGTGTGATAACATACAAAATACACCCCTCCCTGCATTTTTTTAAAGGTTTTTTTTAAAACACGGAAAGATGTGTTTTTTTCACCCCTTAAAACCCCATAAGAAATAAAAAATGTCCAATCATCCCAAAAACATTTCTTATTTGAGAAAAAAATTTGCCCTCCTGGGTTTGGACTGTTTCCACCCAATAAATTTCAAGGGTTTTCTTTTTTTTCCTCCAAATCCTTTCTTCTTTGATTGGGGACAGACCCCCCTGGAGATCAAATGATGGGGGCCCCCCTAGGGGACTTCAGCCCCAAAAAATTTTTTAAGCCTAAAAATTGTGCAATTTGTGTCCAGCCCCGGGCCCCCCTTTTTGCCCAACAAATTAAAACCTCACGAAATCACCTTTTTCAAAATCTGTTTTTTTAGAAAAATTTTGGAGGGACCCAGTGTTTGCCGCACCCATTTTTAAAACACGGGGGGGCCCAGCTCCAGCCCTTACAGTGGGGGGGGGGGTGAGAGACGGGCTAGGGGTCTTCTTTAAATTAAAACGCGGGTTTCCCGAAACCAGAGCCGGAGTTACAGGGGTGCGGTGAAAAGCCCGGGCCCTGGGGGCCGTAAACTATTAACACGGGTAAAAATGCCCTTAGGGACCAGAAAAAACGAAAATTTTTCGGGGCTAAAACAGAGTGCGGAAGGGAAGTGTGGGGTAAGATCCCCAAGCCTTCCTCAGTACACGGGTAAAGGGACCTCGGTAGCGCTTGCCCCCCCCCGATGAGTGCCGGCCCAAATTTTGGGGTTCACTTGGAAAAACGGGTTTGGTTAAGCCCCTTTGTTCCACCCAGGTGTCCTTTTTCTTGGCATTTTTTTTCTCTTTTTACTAACGTGCTGGGGGAAAAGGCTCTGAAATTTTTCTCGTCCGTGCTCCATACTCCATGCTCTAAAATAACCAAACATTGGCAATTTTTCCCTTTACCCCCCTTTGTACAATTAAAAGGGGAATTTTTTTACCAGCTATTTTGTAAGCAAGTTTTTTAGTATTTAAAATTCTAAAAAAAACACATTTTTAAAAAAATTTTTGGAACCCCATCATGTCTTTTTTCTTTTTTTTAAATTTGGGAAATTAAATGGATTGCCCAATACAGGTTTTCTAGCTATGAAAAAAGTTCTTGAAAAAACAAGTCATTTTCTTTTATGTGTCCATTAACAGTGCCCCAAACCTTTCCTTTTTTCCGGGACAGAAACCATCCCCCTTTTGACCCAAATCTTGACAATTGTGAAAAACAAATGTTGTTAAAAACATTTTTTTATAATAGGCCCCCTGTATATAGTTTAATGCCCACAGCAAAATGCCCCCAAAAACCCAAAACAGGGACCCGGGACCCACTTTTGACAATTGTAAAGAACAAATGTCTTTTTTAAAAAAAAATTTTTTTTTATAATAGGACCTGTAGTATAGCTGCTTTCACACCCAAAATCCCCCCAAAAAATTCAAAAGCATGACTTTTTGAGAATTTTGGGGCCAATTTTTAAGGGAACAAATGTTTTAGAAAAAACTTTTTTTTAGAAAAAGGAAACCTGAAAGTATTGCTGCATTTCAAAGCGGCTGCCCCAAAAAATTTATAAAAATGACTTCCCAGCCACTATTAAAAATTGGATGGAAAAAAATGCCATTTTTAAAAAGCCATTTTTTTTTTTCCAAAGGACCATGGATTATGGCTTTTACCCCCAGCAACATGCCCCCAAAAAATTTTTTAAATATGATTTCCCTCGCCACTTTTAAAAAATTGTGATGGAAAAAAATGCCACTTGGGAAGCCACATTTCTTTTAAAAGGGACCAAAATTTAAATACTGAACCCCATAGCAACATGACCTAAAACACTGACAATGCAAAAAAATTTCCCTAAAGAAAAAAGTGAGTAAAGGGAAAATTACGGTGTTGTCAAAAAACCTTTGCGTCTTTTACATTCTCCTAAAAGCAAAACCAGCAAAATGAACTGTTTGGGAAAAAGAATAAAAATTGCAGTTAAGAAATGATCATTTTAAAAAAAAAGTTTTCAAGGGGGACCATTTTCTTTTGAAGGGAATGTGAAGTAAAACCAGAAACTAATCGGTGACCCCCAAATTTGGGGCCCCCAAAAACATCATCAGAGATCCATGCCTGATTAAATTTTGATGAAAGTAAAAACGATCCACATTATCGGGGAAAAACCCCGGATTGCGTTTGTTGTAATGACTCCTCCAGCCGTGCTAAGGTCCGCTCAGATATGACGCTGGCTGCGGGGCAGGACAACACCTCTAGGGCCCGTGGCGAGTGAGGCTCGGGCCATTTGTCCTTTTTGGGATACCCAGAATCTTTTGGGGTCCGGAACACATAAAAAAAACTTTCGGGGGTTGAGACCAGAAAAGTCGTCCCAACCATGATCTTAACTGGTCTCTGTGTGTTAGATTTGTCCCCTGCTTTGCATGCTTTGGTGAGGTGGTAAAAAAAGTTTGCCAATGTCCCCCATTGGCCCTTTTGCCACCTTGCCTGCGCCACGGGCTGCCGCTAGGGCTACTTGGCAACTCTACTGCTGCCCACTTGCTGTTGTTGTTTTTTCCCCTGACATTTGAGGAAAAGTGAAGCAGACGCAACAGATGTCTTTCCCCCGTTTATCAATCAGCAAGGGCTCCATTTCCCGCATTTTACTCTCAAATTTTTGGGGGGTGGAAAAGGGAAATTGGGTGAGTTTTGTTTTGGGACCGGGGATCCAGGACGGTGGCCCCCATAACCCGTTTTAATTTTTATGGCCTTTAAACGAGGATCATGTTTGGGGGGGGAAAAGGAATCCCAAACACTCATGTGAGAGATGGAGCCTTGATTTCCCAAGCCTTTTGGGTCAGGAGCACAGCAAACCCGAAACTTCCTCATCTTTCCCCTCCGCCTCAAAATTTGTTTCCAACCTCTTTCCAACAGGGGCGTCGGGGAACGTCGGGGTCTAGGACTTCCCCCGCTTTCCCCGGCCAGCCTTTTACACAAGCCCCACTTTTCCTGAGATGATGCACCCCGAGGAAAACTGATGCGTTGCCTTTCCTTGCCTGGACCCTTTAAAACCCCTGCCTAAGAAGACCCATAAATTGAGAAAAATGTTGGGGGTTTTGGATTCGAAAGGAGAGAAAGGGTCTGTGTCCCCCCCTCTGGTTTTCCCCCTTTTTCCTCCTCCGTCGCTGGCTGGGCCCTGTTGGTTTTAGAGGGGTCCCAACGATCGTCCAGAACTAAGATCACCCCCAATGCTCATGGGTGACAAAGGGGAAACGTCCGCAAATGACCATTTTTGGGGGCTTTTCCCAAAAATGGCAAGGATGGGGGCAGGTCTTTTTTCCCCGCCTTAACTCTCGGTGGCTAAAACCCCCGAGGGCCGCCCCCGTGCTTTTCAGGCCAGTGTCACTTCGTTCTGCGTAATGGCAATTTTCGTGCTGCCCCCCAAACGCTGGAGGGATGTGGGGGGGTTTGGGAAATTTAAAAGGGGTTGCCCCTATCAACAATGAAACGGGGTTTACGGGGAGGACGAGCTGGGCCCCTCAAGCAGGCCCAGGCGGGACGAAGCAGGGTGCGAACGGGGGGAATGCGAACTTAGAATTTGAGCCTTCCCCAAGCAGGGGAGTCCAGACCCCGGGGAGCCCTTTAGAAAATTTCCCGGGCACAAGGTTTTATTTACATGGTTCCAGGGAAGGGATGTGCTCCCGGCCTACCGATCTTAAGGGCGGGGCAGCAGGAAATTTTGCCCCCTTATCGCACACCACCTTGCCTGGCACCAAGGGTTTTTTGTCACCCAGCCAAACGCTCCGGGTTTGTTGCGGAGAAACCTTCCACAGCCCTGACCTGTGTGTGGAAAAGGTCTCCAAAAAGATTAAAAATTTTAACACGGCCCCTGGGTTTTTTTTTCCCCTTTGGGACGTGATGCACCGAGGACCTTGGGGGAAAGAGGCCCCGCACCATCCCTGCGGTTTTTTAAGGGGCGTGCGCCGAGCCCGGGGAGCCCCGGCACCCCCAGGGACATTTCCCCCCACTCACCCTTGGCTGTCACAGAGATATAGCGGCCCTTGGGCCGTGCTTACTAGTCCATGTGTGGTCCGATGGACTTTTTTCCGGCCACAGATGCAACAACGCCTTTTAAATTTTAGATGAAACGTGGCTGGCCAGGGGAGGGATGGCTTTTCCCGGCAAAAGAAATTTCCTGCTTGGCATCTGGTATTGGGGGCAAAGGGAAGGGCCATGACGTGGCGGAACCCATCTTTTCCACCGACGGAAAGGCAACATTTCCAAGGCCAAAAGCCTGGCAATGCCCCACATTTTAAGGGTTTTTTTTCTGAAAAAGGGCCAAAGTTTGGGTCCGCATTTCGTCAACATCATAATTTAACACAGGGGGACTTGTCGTCCCGACAATTTTGCATCCAGGGAGCTGGGGGGTTACAAGCAAGGGGGGACTGCAAGGCGTTGCCCAAACCCCCCGGGATTTTTTCCCATTTTAAAGGTTCCTTCTCCCCTCTGTTTGGGATCAGTAACTGGGGCGTCAGAGCAAGAAAAATTTTATCCCCCTTTGGGGCCCCTTTTAAACTTTTTAAAATGGGCCTTCTGACCCCCAAACCCCATTTTTTTTCATCAAAGAGGTCTTTAGAAAATGGTTTTTCCCAGGGGGGGTTGGGGGTACCGAGTTGGGCATTTGGGCTGCTTTATTTTGAACGGATGTGAAGACTAAAATTTGTGGCTTAAAATGGGAGGACAGGAGGGAAGACGGGTGGATTTCAGGTTTTCAAATTTTAAACCCCTGAAGAACCCGATTTTCGACGGGTGTTCCCTTACGAGTTTTTCAGGGCCCTGACCCCGCGATGACAGGCCCGACCCCTGCAACCCACGGGGTCCCTGGCATGCGTGTTGTCGCCAACAAATGGAAGGAGCACCTTTCCGTTTCCCCTACCTCCATGTCCCCACCCCCCCCCTTTTTCCCCGCTTACCACCTGAATTTCGCTCCATGTTCAGAAATATAAAAATTTGAGAAGGTATGGAAGCGTTTTGGAAAGTCTCTTATTAAAAGACGGCAATTCACAGCTATTCTCAAATCCCTCAAATCAATACAAAGTTACTGGATTCAAATTTAACTGCAAGGTGGCTCTATCAACAAGCTTGACTGACCAAAAGTGAAAAAAACACGTATCTGAAATGTATACCTGATAATAAAAAGTATTTTTTGGCACCTATCAACCAGTGGTGACTACAAAGTTGCTGGATTAAAATTTAACTGCAAAGTAGATCTATCAACAAAGCTTGACTGACCAAAAGTGAAAAAAACACCTGTCTGAAATGTATACGGATATTAAAAGGTATTTTTGGCACCTATTTTTGGCACAAAGTTGCTGTATTCAAATTTAATTGCAAAGTAGATCTATCAACAAAGCTTGACTGACCAAAAGTGAAAAAAACCACCTGTCTGAAATGTATACGGATATTAAAAGGTATTTTTGGCACCTATCAACCTGTGGTGACTACAAAGTTGCTGGATTCAAATTTAACTGCAAGGTGGCTCTATCAACACAGCTGGGCTGCGCCAAAAGTGAAAAAAACACCTGTCTGACATCTATACGGGATAATAAAAGGTATTTTTTGGCACCTATCAATTCACCTGTGGTGACTACTAAATTGTTGTATTCAAATTTAACTGCAAGGTGGCTCTATCAACACAGCTGGGCTGCGCCAAAGTGAAAAAAACATGTATCTGAAATGTATACTGATAATAAAAGGTATTTTTTGGCACCTATCAACCTGTGGTGACTACAAAGTTGCTGTATTCAAATTTAACTGCAAAGTAGATCTATCAACAAAGCTTGACTGACCAAAAGTGAGAAAAACACCTGTCTGAAATGTATACGAATATTAAAAGGTATTTTTGGCACCTATCAGTACACCTGTGGTGACTACAAAGTTGCTGGATTCAAATTTAACTGCAAGGTGCCTATATTAACAAAGCTTGACTGACCAAAAGTGAAAAAAACACCTGTCTGAAATGTATATGGATATTAAAAGGTATTTTTGGCACCTATCAGTACCCCTGTGGTGACTACAAAATTGCTGTATTCAAATTTAACTGCAAGTAGATCTATCAACAAAGCTTGACTGACCAAAAGGAAAGAAAAACCTGTCTGAATGTATACGGGAAAATAAAAGGTATTTTTTGGCCCCTATCAATTCACCTGTGGGGGACTACTAAATTGCTGTATTCAAATTTAACTGCAAAGTAGATCTATCAACAACGCTTGACTGACCAAAAGTGAAAAAAAAACACGTATCTGAAATGTATACTGATAATAAAAGGTATTTTTGGCACCTATAAACCCTGTGGTGACTACAAAGTTGCTGGATTCAAATTTAAAACTGCAAAGTAGTCTATCACAAAGCTTGACTGACCAAAAGTGAAAAAAACACCTGTCTAAAATTGTATACGGATATTAAAAGGTATTTTTGGCACCTATTTTTGGAACAAGTTGCTGTATTCAAATTTAATTGCAAAGTAGATCTTTAAAACAAAGCTTGACTGACCAAAAGGGGAAAAAAACACCTGTCTGAAATGTATACGGATATTAAAAGGTATTTTTGGGCACCTATCAACCTGTGGTGACTACAAAGTTCCCTGGATTCAAATTTAACTGCAAGGTGGCTCTATAAACACAGCTGGGCTGCGCCAAAGTGAAAAAAACACCTGTCTGACATCTATACGGGATAATAAAAGGTATTTTTTGGCACCTATCAATTCACCTGTGGTGACTACTAAATTGTTGTATTCAAATTTAACTGAAAGGGTTTGGCTCTATCAACACAGCTGGGCTGCGCCAAAGTGAAGAAAACATGTATCTGAAATGTATACTGATAATAAAAGGTATTTTTTGGCACCTATCAATTCACCTGTGGTGACTACTAAATTGCTGTATTCAAATTTAACTGCAAAGTAGATCTATAAACCCAAAGCTTGACTAAACCAAAAGTGAAAAAAAAACACCTGTCTGAAATGTATACGGATATTAAAAGGTATTTTTGGCACCTATCAGTACACCTGTGGTGACTAAAAAGTTGCTGGATTCAAATTTAACTTCAGGGTGGCTCTATCAACACAGCTGGCCTGAGCCAAAGTGAAAAAAAAATGTATCTGAAATGAATACTGCTAATAAAATGTATTTTTGGCCCCTATCAGTACACCTGTGGTGACTACAAAGTTGCTGGATTCAAATTTAACTGCAAAGTAGATCTATCAACAAAGCTTAAACTGCCCAAAAAGTGAAAAAAAAACCTGTCTTAAATGTTTACGTATATTAAATGTTATTTTTGGCACCTATCAGTACACCTGTGGTGACTACAAAGTTGCTGGATTCAAATTTAACTGCAAGGTGGCTCTATCAACACAGCTGCCTGCCCCAAAGTGAAAAAACATGTATCTGAAAGGTATACTGATAATAAAAGGTATTTTTTGGCACCTATCAACCTGTGGTGACTACAAAATTGCTATATTCAAATTTAAGTGCAAGGTGGCTATATCAACAAAGCTGGACTGTGAAAATTTGAAAAAGACCACCTATCTCAAAGGTCTCCTGAGACACCATGTGGAGTTTTGCACCGAAAAAATAGACCTGCAGTTACTAGAAAAGATTGTTTTCCTAATATAAGGCAATGCAATGTCTAAACAAAGTTTTGACTGTACAATATCCAGTATCCTTTATAGAGTTGTCTGTGTTTTGCATGCGGGGGCCCGCCCCCCCACGCGACTTTACCCGAGTAGTGCTCCTTTAAAATTCTCTGCCCAACTATCTAAAATCTGCAAATCTCTGATCTAACTAACTTCTAAGGATCACAGCTAAAAGTAGAGCTGTCTCTGTGAAAAAATTAAATAATTTCGCTGAGCTATTTGCTGAGCTGTTTGGACAGAGGCAGAGCGTACATCCTACTGCTATGAGACGCTGACAGACACTGATCATGAACAGCAAGGGCTGTTCTATGTAAAACGAGGGGCATGTGATTTTTTCCAGCCAATCGCAACCATACACATCCCAGTCATGACGTCGCACACACATCTCACCCTGCTCTATTCTGTAAGCTGATTTGCTGGCCGCCAAAATGACAGGAAGCGCCAAAAATGGCGCGATATTAATAGATTATGCACAGATTTTAACCTAAATTATCGCGTGATCTAAAAAAATCCAATCGACGTAAATACCGTGCCGATTTCAACTTTCTCGATAATAATCGCTCAACACTAGTGGTAACCCATAAATCTCTCCACTAGGTGGACAGAAAGCTGCACCTTAAATTGACATCTATTCACATAGCATGCAAAAAAGCCACAGTACCATAAGTTGGGAGACTATACAGATGCAAAAATACCCGTAAGACAGCCACTCGCACACCTTCCATGCATGAGGGGAGCAGCTGCTGGTATTCTACTTGCATCCAGTCCCCAGTACTGTTGGGCAAAAAAACTATTTTTCACATACTTGAAAAACATCAAATATGAGGTATTGGTTAACATAATGGCCACTATATTGTAAGCCTGCAAGCCCCTTCACGGCTCCTCATCTATTGCAGGTCCCTACACTCCCTTAAAATCACAATCTATACAGAAAAAGGGGAAAAAAATTACTCAGAGAAAACAGAAACATGGCCATACTCACTGCTAGAAAAGCTGAGATGAGACTGAACACAGCACAGAGGCAATATATGTCCCCTAGAGGGAGATAGGTTGATATTTATTTCCCCTGTAGGAATATAAGCAGCCCTCTGTAGGTAGATAGGTATATAGTCCCCTGCAGCTAGGTAGATATACAGCCCCTGTATGTATACAGCCCGCTGTAGATAGGTATACAGCCATGTGAAGGTATATAGGTAGGTATACAGCCTCCTGTAGATAGGTAGGTATAAAGCCCCGTGTAGGTATTGTGACGCCTCACTCGTGCTTGGACGCCATTTTGGCCACGCTTGGCTTATGGGATCGTCGTCTTTCGTAAACGAATGGCATGGACAAAGGCTTCTTCATAACTCAGCCTGTTTTATTTTGGCAAAGGTTGATAACACAGCACATAACACAGAGTAAACAAAGCCCTAGGCCGTCTGGCCACTAGATATACCAATAGTTTCTCTAACTATCGTGGTTTGGACCTAGCGTCCAGCCCCACAAATAACCACCGTACCACCAGTCCCCAGCCACTGGTTCAGGCTTCCTCCAGCCTGAGGGGTAAGAAGAGCCTTCCTTGCTCGCTCCACTGCTGCTCCAACTGCAGAAAGCAGACCACGCTCCCCTGATCACCTGGAGAGACAGGATTTTTATCGCCATCCAGGGACTGGCCCAAAACCAGACATGGATCCTGGAGACCTGGGAACAGCCACCCACCCATCTGCAGCTGTTCCGGGGAAGCCAACCCATAATGGCCGGATATCAGCCGTGCTACATACAGCTGTCAGCAACCTAGTGTTGCTGACAGACAGTGTCGGACTGTGGGTTCTGGGGCCCACAGGGGAGTTGATCTTGGATCTTGGGGGGGGCCCACCACCCTACATGAAAATATTACCGGCCTCTCGGACATAAATGCGCCCATTTTACCCCATAATACAGTGTGCAAAACAGAACTGTATTGTGTAGTACAATAGCAAGTTAGTCACACATTTGTCAGTCTAACACAGGCATCCTCAAACTGCGGCCCTCCAGCTGTTGGGGACCTACAACTCCCATCATGCATTTATATAATCTATAACAGTGGGAATGATGGGAGTTGTAGTTTCCCAACAGCTGGAGGGCCGCACTTTGAGGATGCCTGGTCTAGCATATCATAGAAACAGGGCTAAGTAGCTCCATCCATATCCCCCTCCATGTATCCCTTGGTCACGCACCTCACCACCTTCTAAAATAAACACCAGCAAGAAAGAAGAAGTGTAACTCCTATCACAGGGTCAGGTGTTCCCTCACTTTTATTATCAGGGACACATGTACGCTGCCACTATACTAACGCCGATATAACCTACAACACCGCCATATAGAGACCACATAGAGGTCAGACACCAGCTCAGGTATAACCTACAACACCACCATATAAAGACCCCAGAGTGGTCAGACAGCAGCTCAGATATACAACACCACCATATAGAGACCAAATAGAGGTCAGACACCAGCTCAGGTATAACCCACAATACTGCCATATAGAGACCACATAGAGGTCACACACCAGCTCAGGTCACATCACATTATAGTGAATACAGCACTGATCCAATATAGAAGTAAAATAACCCCTGAAATCAGGGACTCACCGGAGATGTCTTATCTGATGAGTCGTTCTCTTCTCTCATGAGTCGTTCTTATTCCCTTTTCTTCTGCATCCGTTCCACACCGCCATGATGACTTGTCCCAGCCACAACCCATCCCTGCAGAAATTACACACAAATATCTTAGAATCCTCAATTTTCCAGCATCTCTTTACCTATTCCCACCTCTGTACAAACTACCCAGGGGTGGGAGAGCGGGTACAAGCCATAACTTAGAGGCCTAGTACCCTAAGGGGTTGGAGGGTGGGGAGAGAACTAAGTCCCTGGAGATAATGCTACAACTATGGGCTGGTGCTTTCTCAAATATATTACCAGGTAGACAGGCAGTTAGGGGTCTCATTTAGGTGGTATACAGGCAGTTAAGGGTCTCCTTTAGGTGGTATACAGGCAATTAGGGGTCTACTTTAGGTGGTATACAGGCAGTTAGGGGTCTCATTTAGGTAGTATACAGGCAGTTAGGGGCCTCCTTTAGCTAGTGTGCAGGAAGTCAGGGCTCCCTTTAGTTTGTAGGTAGTTAGTGCCCCTTTTAGGTAGTCAGGGCCCCTGTAGGTAGTAAGGGCCTCTTTAGACAGTCAGGGCCCCCTGTAGGTAGTTAGGGCCCCCTTAGACAGTCATGGCCCCCTGTAGGTAGTATGGGCCCCCTTTCTTTAGCCAGAGCCCCCCTTTCATTAGCCAGGGCCCCCTTTCATTAACCAGGGCCTCCGTCCATTAGCCAGGGCCCCCTTTCATTAGCCAGGGCCCTCTTCCATTAGCCAAGGCCCCCTTTCCTTAGTCAGGGCCCCCTTCCATTAGCCATGGCCCCCCTTTTAGGTAGCCAGGGCACCCTTCCATTAGCCAGGACCCCCTTTTATTAGTCAGGGCCCCCCTTTAGGTAGCCAGGGCCCTCTTCCATTAGCCAGGGCTCCCTTTCATTAGCCAGGGCCCCCCATTTAGATAGCCAGGGCCCCCTTCCATTAGCCAGGGCCCCCCTTGTAGGTAGCCAGGGCCCCCTTCCATTAGTCAGGGCCACCCTTTAGGTAGCCAGTGCCCCTTTCATTAGTCAGGGCCCCCCTTTAGGTAGCCAGGGCCCCCTTCCATTAGTCAGGGCCCCCCCCTTTAGGTAGCCAGGGCCCCTCTTTAGGTAGCCAGGGCCCACCTTCCATTAGTCCGGGCCCCCCATTAGTTAGCCAGGGCCCCCTTCCATTAGTCAGGGCCCCCCCTTTAGGTAGCCAGGGCCCCCTTCCATTAGTCAGGACCCCCCTTTTAGGTAGCCAGGGCCCCCCTTTCAATTAGCCAGGGCCCCCCTTTTAGGTAGCCTGGGACCCCTTCCATTAGTCAGGGCCCCCCTTTTAGGTAGCCAGGGCCCCTTTCCATTAGTCAGGACCTCCCCTTTAGGTAGCCAGGACCCCCTTCCATTAGTCAGTCCCCCCCCTTTAGGTAGCCGGGCCCCTACCATTCGTCAGGCCCCCCCCCTTTAGATAGCCAGGGCCCCCTTCCATTAGCCAGGGCCCCTTTAGGTAGTTTAAAAAAAAAACCAGCCACTTACCTCGTGCCCGCTCCGGCTCCCGGCGGCTCCGGTCTCCCTGTCGGCCTCTACTGCCGCCCTGCATAGGCGGCGCGGTGATGTCACGTCACCGCGCCGCCTACGTCGGCAGTAGGGGCCGGCGCCCGGCAGGCTTAAGGCCTAATGCCTTAAGCCTGCCAAAGCGGTTGGTGGAGCCGAGCGCTAGTGGAGCTCGGCTCCGCTGACCCCGCGCAGCCCCGGGAGTCAGGGACATTAGTCCCCGGCTACCGGGCCCAGTCTCTGGGTGCTCGGGACGCAGGTCCCTGGCGTTCAGTGACCGGATGCGCGGCCGGGCCCCGGGGAGCGACGGCACTGCCTCCGGGGCCCGCAGCAGCTCGGGGGGCCAACCGGGGGATAAAAAACCTACGGCAAAAAATTATATTTTGGCAGCATCGTCATGTCATCCTAAACACGTACTGCACAATTTGCCAGTTGGTGAAATCAACAGGAAGCAATTTGATAATCATTGCAAAATATTATGTGCCAATTTTAAACAGAGAGGTTACAAACAAGCTACACTTAATGCAGCGGTTAGGAAAATTAACAAAATAGAGAGAACAACACTTTTGGACATAAGCACTAGAAAGAAAAACAAAGTCTAATTCTAGTAATATAACATTCAGTACTAGATACAGCAGGCAATTCACTGAAATTGTCAAAATTGTAAAAAGACATATACCGCTACTTTTTATTAATCCGACAGTCAAAGAAACATTAATGCATAAAGTCAGATTTGTCTCACGTAGGGCCCCAAATTTAAGTTCTATATTATCTCCCAGTTTACTTACACCAAAAAAGAAGGATATCACTTCTTGGTTAGATGTAAAAGGTTTTTTGGATGTGGACATTCCATCTGCACAGTGTGTCATTATGTTGAAAAAATGCAACAATTTTGTTCTTTCAGTAACGAAAAAAAGTTTACTATCTCCACAAATATTAATTGCAACAGTAAGTTTGTTGTATATTTAATAAATTGCAGATTATGCAGAGTACAGTATGTAGGTTGTACATCGGGACCTCTCAAAGTCAGGATACGCAGACATCTTTCTGATGCCTTGAAACCTTGTTCATTCAAGGCATCAGCCGTATCCAGACATTTTTTTGATATTCATAAAGGTGATTTATCCGGTTTTTCAGTTGTAGGTTTAGAAAAAGTGACACGGCCAATAAGGGGAGGAGATTTACATAAAAAATTATTTTCAAGAGAGGCTTGGTGGATTTTTCATCTTTCCACATGAGTCCCACTAGGTTTAAACACCAAACAAGATATCACTTACCAATATTAATGCGTTTCAATTGGGTTCAAATATCAATAATATATTGCCAAATAATATTAATGTTTACATCAAATAATAAATTAAACGGCGATTCTTTAGTGGGGCATCTATACAAATGATTGGTAACATAGGATTCCCCATATTAATTCTTACTAAGTAAAAACTCATATTTATTACAGTTCTGATAGATATAAATATAAGCAATATAATTATTTACAGTGGTGCAAGTTTTTTAAGTTAGTGTAGTATAGTATAGTATAATATGGTTTAATACATTGATGTTATTGTTACTGTTTTTATCACATTGTTTGTGTCACTCACTTGCTCGTGTGTGCTTTGCGGCGGCTTTGTTGCGGTTATATTTAGCAACCAAGATGATTCAGGTGTCTCTGATTATCTCAAGATACTTAAACAGAGCTGTTACCGCGGCACAGCACACTACCCCAGTAGCCATGAGGAAGAGAGTTTCTCTCGAAATGCGTCGGCGTGGTTATGGGTACTGAATCCACACCATTCTAAATATGTACCCCCTTCTACGAATGATTTTCATGCGTTTTCATACGTTTTAATATTTTTCAAATAAAGCTCTTTTTTTACATAAATCATGACTGGACTCCCCCCTATCTGGTTTGGAAGCTGGTGTACGCTACATAGCGGATGTTTGTTGAGCTACGGAACCGGAAGATATTGGTCTATTCCTTACCGTGTCTCCACCAGAGTTAACTGCTGGAGCAGGTGAGCTGATACAAGAATCTTTTGTCCGTTATTAGACAGTCCATAAATATTAAGAATAGGGGCCTATCTATGACATCACTGAACTCCCTTAGGACACGCGGGTGTATATCATCAGGGCCTGGTGATTTGTCTATTTTAATCTTCTTAAGACGGAGCTGCACTTCTTCCTGGGTTAGACAAGAAACATTTCAGTTGGAGTTTACCTCATCCCTCTGTTCAACAGGAAGCTCATCCTCCTCGGTAAATACAGTGGAGAAAAAATAGTTTAATAGGTTTGCTTTTTTTCTCATCGACCTCTATAGTTTCTCTCTCAGTACTATTCAAAGGGCCAACATTTTCTGTTTTAATCTTTTTACTATTTATATAGTTAAAAAATATTTTGGGGTTACTTTTACTTTCTATGGCAATATACAGTATCTTCCTTTCTCCAGCTTTGCTGTCCTTACCATTATTTTACATATTTTATTTTTTTTTCCTTATAGCTTTTTAGTGCCTCTTCACTGCCCTCCTGTTTTAGTAGCTGAAACGCTTTCTTTTTGTTTTTTATTGCCTCCTTTACATCTCTGTTGATCCACATTGGGGTTTTCCTGTTTCTAATTATTTTATTACCATAAGGTATGCACCTCTCACAGTGGGCGCCTAAGATGTTTTTAGATCTCCCATTTATTATTTGTTCTGCTATTTTTAAACACCTTGTCCAGTCAATACGGTTTAGGGCCTCCCTAAGCAGAATACAATTAGTTTTTCCTAAAATTCAGTGTTTTTGTGGCTCCTCGACAGAAAACTCTATTGTAGCATGAATGGAAATTTATTATATTATGGTCACTATTTTCTTTGTGCCCCTTAACCTGAACCTTTGTTACTCTGTCAGGTCTATTAGTGAATATTAAGTCTAGAAGGGCCTTTCCTCTAGTTGGTTCCTGCACCATTTGGGAACGGTAATTATATTTAGTTACTGACAAAAACTTGGTTCCTTTATGAGAGCTACAGGTTTCAGTTTCCCAATTTATGTATGGGCAGTTAGTCGCCCATAGTAACCTCATTCTGATTAGCCACCTCATATATTTGCCTGAGGAGTACATCTTCCATTGGCTCTGTTATGTTTGCGGGCCTATAGCAGACCCTTATTAGGATTATATTACTTTAATTACCCTCCTATACGTCTACCCATGATGATTTCACATGTTCATTTCTTGTATCTATATCTTCCCGCAGTGTTGGCTTCAGACAGGATTTTATATATAGACATACACCTCCCTCTTCAGGTGTTTAAGATCTCTTCTAAATAAACTGTAACCCTGTAAGTTAACCGCCCAGTTGTAGTTCTCGTCCAGCCAATTTCTTCAGCAGTTAATAATTCTAGTTCATTTGTTTTGTTGGTCAGACTTCTGGCATTGGTCAGCATGCAATTTAGAGATTATTCAGTTTTTACTCCTTTCTCCCTGTTCTTTTTAACTATTGCTACACCCCCTCCCTCCACTCCACCCCCTGATTTATTCCTAATTCCCAGCTCTCTATCTACATTATATTGCACGCTATATGTGTAGTTTCCCTCCCCCCCCAGTCCCTAGTTTAAATATTCCTCCAACTTCCTGTCCATTTTGTCCCTCAATACAGCTGCACCCTCCCCATCTAGGTGCAGCCCGTCCCTAGCATAGAGTCTGTAGCCAAGACAGAAGTCAGCCCAGTTCTCCAAAAAACCCAAATCTCTCTTTCCTACACCAATTTTTGAGCCACTTATTTACCTCTCTAACCTCCCGCTGTCTCTCTGGTGTGGCCTGTGGTACAGGTAGTATTTCTGAAAATATTACCTTGGAGGTCCTTGCCTTGAGCTTTTGGCCTAATTCCCTGAAATCCTTTTTAAGGACACTCCACCTACCTCTAACTTTGTCATTGGTGCTGCTGTTGACCATGACAGCTGGATTCTCACCAGCCCCACTCAGAAATCTGTCAACCCGATCCACGATATGTCGAACTCGGGGCCCCAGGTAACAACATACTGTTAGATGATCCTGGTTTTTGTGGCAGATTGCACATATCCTTCCACAAGCTTCTCACAATAGTTGTTCGGAATTTTGGCCCATTCCTCCTGACAGAACTGGTGTAACTGAGCCATGTGTGTAGGTCACCTTGCTTGCACCTGCCTTGTCAGCTTTGCCCATATATTCTCAATAGGATTGAGATCAGGGCTTTGTGATGGCCACTCCAAAACATTGACTTGGTTATCCTTGAGCCAATTTGTAAGCAGTTTGGCAGTATGCTTCGGGTCATTGTCTATTTGAAAGACCGGTTTCCGCCCAAGCTTTAACTGGAATTTATGACTGATGTCTTGAGATCTTGCTTCAGTTTTGCCACATAATCTTCTTTCCTCATGATGCCATCTATTTTGTGAGGTACACCAGTCCCTCCTGCAGCAAAACAATCTGACAACATGATGCTGCAACCCCCATGTTTCATAGTTTGGACTGTGTCCTTAGGCTTCCAAGCTTCTCCCTTTTTCCACCAAATGTAATGATGGTCATTTTGGCCAAACAGTTAAATTTTAGTTTTTTCAGAGCACTGGACATGTCTCCAAAAATGTAGGTCTTTGTTCCTATGTGCATTTGCAAACATGAATCTGGCTTTTTTATGTATATTATATATATATATATATAATATATATATATTATATATATATATATTATATATAGTAGAGGAAAAAGAAAATGGTGGAATCGGCGCACATGTGTATCCAGGAATGCCAATGATGCAGGCAGGGAGATCCAGAAAATTACTTTATTATTCTAAAAAGGCCAGGGCGATAACCTCAGCCAATCTAAAACAATTTAAAAGCAAGTAAAACCGACGCGTTTCGCGTTTATCAAACGCTTCCTCAGGGGTGAATGATCTACTGTATCTTGTTCAAACATTATAAACGTACAAAGTGCAGATAACAGGTTGAATAGAACATCAATCAAACTAAACAAAGAGATCTAATTGGTGTATTCAGTTGTCAGTCACACATCATCCAGATCACAAGACAGGTAGGGATGAAGTAGGATGAAACATGGTCCTAAATGCCGGTCATTTGCATTTCAAAGGGTTCATCACAAGGTATTCCTTTTTGTTTCTATGATTAATTACATTTAGTTCTCTTCCCCTTTTTTTGAGGTAATTTTGCTTTATGTTATTTCTTAAGTATTGTTGATTCCTCATCAGTGGATAGGGCAGGTAGTTTCCCCTGCGGCATGGCAAGATGCATGTGCTGTAAAACAATACGTGAAACAGGCAAAATTATTTCAAATTATTCTAATGATAGTTTTTCTTTGAAATATCATCTAAACTGTACAAGCACCTTTGTCATATATGTCCTAGATTGCGTATGTGGCATACAATATGTGGGCAGAACCACATGCCCACTCCACATAAGATTGAACGGCCATCGAGCATGTACCAAACGAGGGGATATGAACAAAGTGTAGCCAAACACTGCAAGGAGCTAAATGATCAAAACTTTAATGTATTCAGGATCACCGCCGTTGATACCGTACCTGAACACAGTCCAAATAAATTCCAACTACTGAGGAAGAAAGAGATGTATTGGATCTACAAGCTGGGTACTCTACATACCCATGGACTAAATGAAGCCATAGAGTTGATCCGTTAATAGAGCAGGAAGATTTCATGGTTTTTAGTATAATTGCTTCTTGTCTACTAAACTAATATAGATAAAGATTTTAAACCAACCACATTTGCACAGCACTTTAAGTAGGTTTATAAGAATATATATATGCACACATTTGACTATACCCATAATTCAAGAGGACCAGTGCACCAATACACACTGAACTCATAACGATAAGAAGGCACACAGCACTTTACTGTACCTTTTTCTGATTATTTTTTTTTCTGACATATGTCGATAAATTAAATGTATGCAAACATATAAATTTGCAAATTACTGCTCAAAATCACAGCAATGCATGATTTAGAACTCAAAGAGGTAACATATATCAAAACGGATATTAAAAAAAAAAAAAAAAAGAGAACCGCACGTTATTAACTATGGAAGTAAAAAGGAATAAACAGATGAACACACTTCAAGACTATTGTATGAACATATAATGAATCCATAATGATAAGAAGACACATAGCACTTTACCCAACCTCTTTTTTTCGACATTTTTATATTGACACTTGTTGAAAAATTAAATATATACAAACAAAAAAATTTGCAATTACTGTTCAAAATTGCAGTAATATCTGATTTAGAACTTAAGAAATAACATATAGCAAAATTACCTCAAAAAAAGGGGAAGAGAACTGTTAGGGATGGTCAGGGACGCACACAAGACACGGACAAGTGGGGCCCTGACACTGATCCCAGCCTCTGTCCCTGCCTTTTGGGGAACCCGACTCCTTAACACGGCCTGGCCCCAACAGAAGACTGAAGGCTACACTGAGCAGCGTGCACAGACAAAGACAAACAAAACAAAGAACACAGAACCAGTAGTCGGTACGGTCCAATTCAATAACGGGGCGGGCAGCGCGGTACAGAATCGTGAGGCAAAGGGAGAACCACGAAAAAGCAGAATCAATAGCACAGAGAAACAACAATAAGACAGGCTAACTTAAAGACACGCAATATAGCAGGCATAGAGAAGAGGAAGCAGCGGCTATAATAGAAAAGGGGTAGAAGTAGAGGAGCAGGATAGGTGGAAGGACTGTCAATCCAGGGAGCTGATTAACCCCTATGAGTGCTGGAGGATTTCTGGCCAGGGCGTTGGCCAGAAATCAATCAGGCAAACAGTGAGGAGAACACAGTTCACACTAGTGAATACAATTCCAGGCATCATGTAAGAAACCAGGGTTTCCGTCGCAACGGCCGCGGTCGGCGACCAGGGCCCAAAGCTGAGGCTCTGTCAGGCATGATCATGACAGTACCCCCCCCCTGTAGGAGGGGCCACCGGACCCTCACCAGACCCCCTTAGTTTAGTGTGATGGGCTTGACCAACTTTTCCCTTTTTAGGCGTGGGAGCACAATTTGCTAGAGGGACTTGAAGACGGAGGTATTTTGGTCTGGGTCGGCATTTTTTTATTGATTTGTTTTAGTTGAGCATTTTTAAGAGTCTTATGACTCCTAGCCCAGACTGTGCACAGTCGATAAACGATGGATTCTATTTTGGTTTCACAACCTTTAGTGGCAGAGTACATGAGATGGTAATCCTCCTCATAGCAAAGGGGGGACAGCTTAGATGGAGCAGAACTCTGTGAATCAGTAGTCAGGAACACTACTTCCGGAGAAAGAAAATTTTCAGGTTCCTTACTATACAAATGCTTTAGTTCTTGCTTCGGGACAGACAAGTTAAGCTTTGCCCCCGGAGTGAGGTCTATAGTACAATTCATCAGGCTGGTGCGGAGGCAGATTATCGGCAACATCTCTATCATAAGATGTCAGATTACATTCAGAAATATCGTGCGTATTAATCACAGCACACACCCAGGGATCAACACTCTACAAATGAGAACCCCATGAGTCGCCCATTTGATCAGCTCAGTGGTCCTCCAGTCAAACACAAGGATTATGGAGGCGGAGCCAGGGCAAGCCAAGAATAATATCCGCAGCAAGTTTCTCCATGACAAAAAAACGAAAGTTTTTCCGTATGCGAACTGCCAACATTCAAAAGTTATCTCAGCAGTACGAAATTTGATTCTTCCCCCGATTAGGGAGGTAGAATCTACTCCTGAAACAAAAAAGGGAGAACTCAATGAAAGTAGTTCCAAACCCAAGGCCTGGACTACAGGCATACTAATAAAATTAGCAGCAGCACCTGAGTCAATCATAGCTTGACAAGCAAAATTCTTAGAATTAGAGACCAAGGATACAGGCAAAAAAAACTTATTACCATAGTTAGGAGGTACCAGTATACCCAAGTTACCTTCCTGGGAAATACTCGGGCGTTCTGCGTTTCCTTGAGGTGACTTGGGCCTAGTCGGACAGTCTCTCAGGAAATGGTCGGGTTTTCCGCAATAAAAGCACAAGGCATTCTCCAACCAATGTCTCTTCCTGGTGGCAGCAGATGTAAAACCCAACACCATGGGTTCTTCTTCAGGAGTGGGTGATGAGGATAGAAGAGGAGAATTTTCAGAGAAGGTAGCAACAGGTTTTACAGAAAAATTTTGCTTGAATTGAAAAGTGACCCCCTTGTTTTTCCTGCCTCTCTCCCTCAGTCTTCTGTCAATGGTCACAGCTAGAGTCATAAATTCATTTAATGTGTCAGGGGTTGGATGGCTGACCATAGCATCCTTTACCGCATCAGATAGACCTTGTCTGAAGAGGGTTTTAAGGGGTTGGTCAGACCACCCGGTCATAGCACACCATTGGCGGAACTCAGAACAATATTCTTCGGCCGAGCGGCGGCCCTGCTGAATAGATAGCAGGTGAGTTTCTGCCCATGCCACCCGGTTGGGATTATCGTAGACATAACCTAAAGCCTGAAAAAATCTGTCAATTGAATTCCACTCCGGGGCTTCAGGGGGCATAGCTAGTGCCCAATCCTGAGGTGGGCCCTGGAGGAGAGACACCACAACCGCTACTTTTTCTGCCTCAGTGGGAAAGTAGTTAAAGCGAAAAAACAGGTGACAGGATTCCCTGAAAGTTCGGAACCTGTCCGGATTTCCATCAAAGCGATCTGGTAAAAGCATCTTAGACTTGTAATGGATACTGGGACTCAGGGGCAGATACGGACACAGACGGAGCGGCAAGTCCAGGTACTGGGGTTGTTATGGCGTCCAAAAGCGCTGCGAGATTCGATTTATAAGTCCCGCCAATAGCCCTGGAATTGGGTTGTCAACTCCTCTAGGCGGTCAGTGACCGACAAGTCGGTATTCATGTTGAACCGCCGGGAGGGTAGACTGGGGTATGGGCCTGCTATAATGTTAGGGATGGTCAGGGACGCACACAAGACACGGACAAGTGGGGCCCTGACACTGATCCCAGCCTCTGTCCCTGCCTTTTGGGGAACCCGACTCCTTAACAGGCCGGCCCCAACCAGAAGACTGAAGGCTACACTGAGCAGCGTGCACAGACAAAGACAAACAAACAAAGAACACAGAACCAGTAGTCGGACGGTCCAAGTCAATAACGGGGCGGGCAGCGCGGTACAGAATCGTGAGGCAAAGGGAGAAACCAGAAACAAGCAGAGATCAATAGCACAGAGAAACAACAATAAGGAAGGGTAAATATAAAGACACGCAATATAGCAGGCATAGAGAAGAGGAAGCAGCGGCTATATATAGGAAAGGGGTAGAAGTAGAGGAGCAAGGAAAGGTGGAAGGACTGTCAATACAGGGAGCTGATTAACCCCTATGAGTGCTGGAGGATTTCTGGCCAGGGCGTTGGCCAGAAATCAATCAGGCAAACAGTGAGGAGAACACAGTTCACACTAGTGAATACAATTCCAAGCATCATGTAAGAAACCAAGGTTTCCGTCGCAACGGCCGAGGTCGGCGACCAGAGCCCAAAGCTGAGGCTCTGTCAGGCATGATCATGACAAGAACTAAATGTAATTAATCATAGAAACAAAAAGGAATACATTGTGATGAACCCTTTGAAATGCAAATGACCGGCATTTAGGACCATGTATCATCCTACTTCATTCCTACCTGTCTTGTGATCTGGATGATGTGTGACTGACAACTGAATACACCAATTAGATCTCTGTGTGTAGTTTGATTGATGTTCTATTCAACCTGTTATCTGCACTTTGTACCTTGATCATGGTTGGACAAGAGACAGTAGATCATTCACCCCTGAGGAAGTGTTTGATAAATGCGAAACGCGTCGGGTTTTACATGCTTTTAAATTGTTTTAGATTGGCTGAGGTTATCGCCCTAGCCTTTTTAGACTAATAAAGTAATTTTCTGGATCTCCCTGCCTGCATCATTGGCATTCCTGGATACACATGTGCGCCGGGTCCACCATTTTCGTTTTCCTCTACTGTCTGCTTTGGCGGGATGCCGCTCACGGGAACATCGGCAGCCGTATACAAGGGCTACGGCTACAGTAAAAGCCCTGTATGCTAATATGAGAGTTGGTCCTCCACACTAAGAGCGCATCTCAAATTGGTGAGTAGATCAAATACTCAACTGTATACGTTCTACCAAACGTACTTCACCATCTGTGCGCCCCCTTGTTTCTCCTTTTGTCTTTTTTATATATATATATATATATATATATATATATATATTATATATATATATAGATATATATACTCTTGGTAGAATGGCCTTTCAGCCAATGTTGATACAGTACTCGTTGGGTTGATATGCACATGTCGGAGCAAAGCACGTTCATCTCTGAGACATAGAACCTTCCTGAACGATATGATGGCTGGACATTCCCATCTTGTTTGAACTTGCATATAATTGTACAGGTGAACGAGGCACCTTCAGGTATCTGGAAATTGCACCCAAAGATGATCCAGACTTGTGCAAGTTCACAATTCTCTTCCTGATCCTTTTTTTTACTTTCCTATGATGTTACACACAGAAGCAGTGTGTTTCTGGTTGGAAATAAAATTAATCCACAGGTGTGTCTCTAATTAACTCAGATGTTGCTAGTTAATCAGACGCTTCCAAAGACAAGACATCATCATATATGTGACACTAGTAATCCTAGTGTATATAGACTTTTGACTTTGCAAAAAGTAATAAAAATGCCTAAAAAACTTCTGGTTTCAACTGTAAGTAGGTATACAGCCCCCTGGAGGTATATAGCCCCCTAGAAGTACCGTATATATGGCCCCTGTTAGTATACAGTCTCCTAAAGGTATAAATGCACCCTGTAGGTAGATATAGCCTCTTCTGACTGAATAGAATTTTTTTTTAAAAACGTACCTCTCCCCGTTCCCTCTCTGAGGAGATCACATCCAGCGTGACATCATCCCGCTACTTATGCTGGGACTTTGCTCCCGGGATCTCCTATGCCTGATGACTATGGACTTTTGGCCTAGGACAGTGGTCTGCAAAGTGAGAGTTTCAAGCTTTTGGGAAACTACAACTCCCATCGTACCCACTGATATTGATTATATAAATGCATGATGGGAGTTGTAGTTTCCCAACAGATGGAGAGCCGCACTTTGCAGACTAATGGCCTAAGAGATACAGTGGCGCAGGAGATAAATGACATCACTGTATCATGCCTCCTGCCCCACTTAATTCTGCTAGACAGAAGCTCACAGGAGTACTCAGTGCAGTGCAGAGAGCTGTTTCACCACTGAGAAGATGCGTCTGGTTCAGGCCTGCACACCGACGTGCCGACTGGACCTGCCTCTGATGCCGTGAGGGCTGCTATTGCACTGAGGACTGCAAATGTATTGAAAATTGAAATGCAGCTAGGAGCCCATCAGAGATTTTTAATGACTCCAAGCCTGTGTGGCCTTCTTTTCAGAAGAAAACATCTGTATTTTCCTAATTTTGTAGGTGTATGCAGCAAGTCCATATACTTGCCTTCATAAACTGATGTATGTATCAAAACAGTGCGGTCCATGGAGGTGTAAAAATTACATTTTTTTTTTAATATGTTGCACGTTGAAAGAAACATCCATTATTTCAGTCCTGGAAACATAATTTTGACTAATTCACACCTACAGCAGCTAAAGTGTACATTTTTTTTTCACTGTTCCAGAAAAATCGGTTTCACTATGACAGTTTCAAAAACAGCTGTTTTTGGAAAAAGGCCACTGCCATTTTTATCGTGATTTCCTTTGAGCCAAAGCCAGAAATACAGAAGTACAAGTCCGTCCTCTATTTTTCCCATTCCTTTTTAATCTGTAACTAGCATAGACTCAAAAAATGCAGTTTTTTTTTTTTTCAAAAAAATGCTGTGTGACACTACCCTCAACTACATAACACATGACTGAGATATCCATCAAATTAATCTTGTGGTACTGGCCAGTGGAATCAAGAGTGCAGCCGAGGTGTGGCTGTAATACAGAGCTGGGCTTGGAGATAATCTTAATTAACACCTTAGGTGACAAAAGAGACTAGAGCAGTGGGTCACCATGGTAGCTGAAGTGCTAACAAAGCTCTATAGGTCTGTCATTGGTATCTGCTTAATAGGTTGTATTAGAAAGGGGAATATCTCTCCTTGGAGAGAGCACCATATAGGTGTGTGGGGATTTGAAATAGCCTTTTTGCACCCCACTAAGCATCTGCGTATCACAAGGCATTATGGGAAAAGAGCTGGAAGCTCAGGCACCCTCTATTGGATGTAACAAATCCTCAATTTGCTTCCGACTCACTGAGGTTTTGGAAAGCAAAAGGGATTTTAGCCAAGCCAGTATAACTCTTCTGCATACAGCTGTTTTGGGGTTTTGCCCCTCGTTATATACAATAGACGGTGCTTGAGCTTCCAGCTCTTTTCCCATAATGCCTTGTCATATGCAGATGCTTAGTGGGGTGCAAAAAGGCAATTTCAAATCCCCACACACCTAAAGGTGCTCTCCCCAAGGAGAGATATTTGCCTTTCTGAGCCACTCATTGCATCCCACCCAGCCAGCAGCAGCCTGCTCTGTACTGACAAGAGGCAAAACCCCAAAGCAGCTGTATGCAGATGAGTCATACTGGCTTGGCTCACATCCCTTTTGCTTTCCAAAGACCTGTGCGAGTCAGAAGCAAAGTTCGGATTTGTTACATCCAAGAGAGGGCGCTTGAGCTTCCAACTCTTTTCCCATAATGCCTTGTAATAGGTTGTATGTCAGTGTACCTAGAAGGGAGAAGAACACAATCCAGTCAAATAATGTACAAATTTTATCCAATAGAATATATATACCTTAAAAAAAAAGAGACCTTTTCTCATCAAAAAAATAATTCTTAAAAAAAAGTTTTTCGTCATAAAAAGGCACGTTTTGTACTGCTGCAATTGTAACGCAAAAAAGGACAATGAATAGATTGCTGTTATGTCTTTTTCCTTTTTTTTCTCTCCCCCCTGAGATTCAGTAAATTATATGGTTCCATTAACAACTATAACTCCTAGGAAAACAAATGCTACTATAGCTAGTTTGTCAGAAAAAAAAGAAATTATGCATGGTTTAAAAACAAAAATCTAAAAAAATACAAACTGATGTTTGCAGTTTGAGTTGCCTTTTATTTCTCTGATAGACATGCTTTATTTTTAAGACAAAGAAATGTGTTAATGCATGTTTCATTTTCATAGTGTTTTTCAAAGGATATTTTATTTTAAAAAACAACAGCTCCCTTTTTACATTCGTTTTTTTTTTTAAATGCCACACAAGAACTGTGTGAAGGACGCCTAAAGCCAGTGGCTAAAAGTTTGTTCTATGTTCAATATAGAAATCTTAAATGCACGTCAGATTATATTTGCTTTTTTTTCCGTTCCGTATTTTTCCTCACCTTGGATGCATTTTTGTTTGAGGTGTTTTTTTCTAGCAGTTTATGTATTCGCTCTATTGTTTTTTTTATTTTCTACTTAAAAAGAAATGGATTGTGTTTTTTAGTCCTTTTTTGTGGTGTTTTTCAAATTGATAGTCCTGTAACCTAAAGAAGAATCATTAAATAACATGATCTGTGAATCATATTATTTGTTATCAACAAAAAACAAAAGCCTGTACTTTAACACATTAATTTTGTAAAAACGCCTAAAACAAATGCCGTTTTTGACAATGTTTTAAGCCCTACAAAGTCATTTACCCCTTACCAACATTTGACGTACTGGTACGTCATAATGTCGGTAAGGAAGTATGGAGAAGGCTAACTCACAGAACCTCCATAAATGGCAGGTGCCAGGTCATCATTACAGCTGACACTTGCTGTTAACAGTAGGAAACAGAGCTGGCTCCGATCCTTGCTGTTTAACCATTTAGATGCTGCAGCATCTAAATAAAGGAGAAGATTACACTCCTCCCCGTGATAAGATTGCGAGGTGCTGATTGGATACCATGGCAGTTGGAAGATTAATGAAGGTTTCCATAGTTAGGGGGTGAATGTTAAAGTGAAAAGAATATTAAAAATAATAAAAAAAAAAAATACCAAAAGTTCAAATCACCCCCTTTTGCCATTTTGCAAATAAAAGATTTTTTTTTTTAAAAGTTAAACATTAAAAAAACATAATTGGTATCACCATGTCTGTAAAAGTCTGAGCTATTAAAATATAACATAATTTATTCAGTTAATTGAACACCATAGAAGAAAAAAAATTCCTATTTTTTTTTTTTTTTTTTTGCACTTCATGTTACCTAAAAATTTGAATTAAAAAAAAAAGGACTTCCGGTTCCTGCCCGCGCATGTAAGGCAGCAGGGAGAAGGAGCTCCAGCACCGACCCGCCATAACGAGGCATACCCCGGCCGTAGCGTGACCGCAGCTGCCTGAATCGACAGCGCACATCAGCCACATCAAAGCAGGACACCGCTGACCGCAGGCACACCACCGGGGGTACCTCCATTACAGCGCAGCAGAGCGGAGATCAGCTGCGGGCATATTCAAGATGGCGCCCGATCCACCCCACGCCACGAGGAGCGCCAAATCAGCGGCACAATCGCAAGTATCCTCAGGGGATAGCGATAGTAGAGACCAGGAGACGGGGGCATCAGACCTTGCAGTAAATTGCAAGCAACTGGCACAGAAGGTGCCAAATTTAATAGCGCCAGACATAAAATCATCTCTGGCTGCTTTGGTGACAGAGACTATGAGAGAGATTCAGGCTGACATAAACTCCCACACTGCGCAAGTTACGGAGTTAGAGCAGAGAACCAGCAGCGTGGAGGATGACATGCTGGGAGTGAGAAGCACTCTCCAAAAAACTTTGAGACTTACTAAATCCCTGCAAGAAAAAGTAGACAATTTGGAGAATCGCTCGCGCTGTAATAATGTGCGTATAATAGGACTGGCGGAGTCAATCTCGCAATCTCAATTATCCAAAATTTGTGCAACTGATATCCCGAGGGCGCTGGGACTGACGTACAACTGCAAAGTGGAGCGTGCTCACCGTCTGGGCACCATGCGTGAGATAGGCAAGCCGGAGAGTGAGAGAACGGGACCGGTCATTGTGCGTTACCTTGATTTTGCTGAAAAGGCGCTTATAATGCAGGCATTTAGAAAAAAAGAGGAAAAAAGGAGACGCGCATTCTCCCGATTGTGCAGTGACCTAGTGCAGAGACAGATTAGATTTTCTCTGTAGTTCCCAGCGACTTTGCGCATTTTTCTGCCTAATGGCAGATCTGAATCATTCACTGCACCTGAAGCTGCCAATGCCTTCTTCCTGCTGGGAAACGTGGCCCAGGGGAGACAACTAAGACCCACTAGGGGACGTCGAACCCCAGATTCCCCTCGTGACGTATCGCCAGTCCATTCACCGATGAGACAGGAGACTACGGGATACCAGGCGCTTCCCCCTCGCTCTGCAAGAAAATGATGAGTGACTTTTTGCCAGTTCTAGATGCGTTCTATTTTTGATAGACACCACAGTCTATTTTTGAATGTTAGATATTGAAATGTGATATATGCTAATTTAACGTTTAGAGGGTTTGATAAATTCATGGCCAATACTGAGTTACTTTAAAAAAAAAAAAAAAAAAATATTTTGCAGTTTTTCTCAAAGGCGAAGGGGAGAGGAATAGGGCAGGGGAGGTAGGCAAAGATGCTGCTTTGTAAAATGGTTCTAAAGGAGGGTCGGTGTGGAGGAGGATTGTATGGGTTTAATGAGGTCCCAGTTAGGCCTGGATACTCGAGGGGTGCGGGAGTACTGCATGTGCGAAAAAAGTGGAGTCAACAAGAAGGTTTTTGGGTGGGGAAAGTTATGGGTTTCTGTGGTTTATGATAGTATGTATATTCGTTTATCCGCTGGCATGATTCTGATGAAACCTCGAATGAGGAGTCACAACTGGAAAACGGGGTCGAAGTGGCCCAGGCTATTTTCCAGGGATAACTCCATAAAAGGAGGATGGTGCTTCGTCATTTAAAGAAACTAAAGGGAGACATAATACTGTTACAGGAAAATCTCCTGAAAACGGAGGATATCCAGAGAATGAACAAACTTTGGGTGGGAGAGGTAGTGGGTGCGCCAGCAATAGGGAACAAAGCAGGGGTGCTGCTGTTGATTCATAAACAAGTTCAATGTTCGGTGGTGACATCCAGAATTATAAGGGAAGGCAGAATCTTCCACACGGTATTGGATACCCCGACTGGGCGGCTGAGTATTTACAACAAATATGCTCCTAATACCCCTGATAAAGAATTTTTCGAAGACCTAGAATCTTGTATTTTACAGGATCAGGAGCCCCAGGTCTTGGCAGCAGGGGATTTCAATTGCGTAATGGACTCAAAAGAGGATAGGAGGAGAGGAAGCCAAGTAGCCAGACCAGAACAGCGGGGTCCGTCACTCCTGGCACAGTTAACAATTTCTACGGGCCTTAGTGATGTTTGGAGGCTTACACACCCAGAGGGTAGAGAATTCACCTTTTACTCTCATCCACAACATTCATGGTCCAGATTGGATTATCTACTGCCAAATAGCAATGTAATGAAAAAAGTTACAGAGGTAAAGATCTTAGATATGGTGATCTCGGATCATGCACCAGTCTCACTTACTATACAAAATACACACCCTAAGGGTACAGATATCTTTTGGAGATTCCCAGCTTTTATGACACAGGACGAAGATGTTAGAGATAAACTCAGAGGTTGGTGGTTAGAGTACTCTAGGGACAATCGGGAACATAGAACTAACCCTTTTTTATTTTGGGGTACAGCAAAGGCCGGGATAAGGGGCAAGATTATGGCCTACACTTCAGGATTCAAGAAATGGGCTCAGAAAAAATACTTGGAGGCAACTATTAAGCTATGAAGCAGCTATACTAGATTTATTGTCACCTTATCAGAGGAGGATAAGCAGACTTGGAAGCAAGCCAAAGTAGAATATGAGACCTGGCAAGGAAAAGTTGAAAAAATGTACTGTGATCGCCAACAAGCTGAATATTTTCGCTTTAGCAATAAATCAGGCAAATTATTGGCCAATATGGCTAAAGGAAGGAGTAGGCCTTACATCATTCACGAACTGAAGGATCAGAAAGGTACAAACTACACAGAACCCAAGATAATCAATGGTATTTTTAAAAATTTCTATGATAGTCTTTATAGGGACGACACTCCTAGCGGAGATTTCTCCACTTTTCTCGATAAGCTATCACTCCCGTCCTTGTCAGAGGAGGATTTAACCCTACTTAATGCTCCAGTCACGGACAAAGAGATAGCGGCAACAATTAAGTCCCTGCCGAACAATAAGGCCCCTGGTCCAGATGGACTAAGCTCAGAATTTTACAAAACATTAGCCCCAGAAATAGTTGAAGATCTTAGACGAGTCTTTGAAACGATTATAGCAACAAAAAAAACGTTGGCCTCGGCAGAAACCGCCTATATTAAAGTACTTCATAAAAGAGGTAAGGATCCGACAGTCCCGAGTTCATACAGGCCAATCTCGTTAATTAATCAGAATGCAAAAGTTTTCTCTAAGCTTATGGCCAATCGACTAGCTCAACTTCTGCCAAAACTTATCAGTCCCCAACAGAATGGGTTCGTCAGAGGCAGATCGGGAGTTATAAATATAAGAACAGTACTGGCAGTGCAGGATGCCATTTCTGGTCAAAGAATGGGAGATGATAGGCCAGCACTCTTCACCCTAGATGCCGAAAAGGCATTTGACAATGTCAAATGGACTTGGATATATGCTGTTATGGATAAAATGCGTGTCTCCGGAGAGTTCAGAGACTTCTTGGCAGTGGTATATCATAATCCTCAGGCCAGAGTCAACACACCTGGCTTTCTGTGTGTTCCTATAAGGCTACAAAAGGGAACAAGGCAGGGATGCCCTCTGTCCCCATTACTTTTCAATATAGCACTGGAGCCGCTCATCACTCATCTGGTTTCTTCGGAGATATAAAGAGGCATTATCGTAGGGAGGGAAGAGGTCAAGCTGTGTGGGTTTGCTGACGATTTGTTGCTCTTTGTCCGCTCTCCTTCACAGCATTTAGAACAGATTATAACAAGCTAATGAACATAGGAGGCCTTATGGGTTATAAGATTAATATATCTAAAAGTCAATTACTGTTCTTGGGGCAGAGACAGGACATTCCAGGTCTTAGAGGGAGGGTGGAGATCTCCACGTCTTATCTCACATATTTAGGGATAAAAATAGGAAAAGACACATCTTCCCTATACCAGCTAAACTATACCCCGCTGATAGAAAAAATTGTGAAGGAATTGGACAGATGGGCGAATTTGCCTATAACACTGTTTGGAAGGGCTCACTTATTAAAAATGATGAGCTTTTCTCGGCTATTATATCCACTTCAGAACATCCCGCTCCTTTTGAGACACAAGGATATAAACCAAATACAGGCGCCGTTTACAGCATTCCTTTGGAGAAGAAAGAGACATAGGATAGGATATAAAAAGCTGGTACTACCAAAAAAGGAAGGTGGGCTACAATTACCTGATGTGCGCATGTACAATTTGGCTTCGTTATTAAGACATGCTAGGGACTGGTTGCATGGTACGAGTCACTTCTCAAACCTGGAACAGGAGCTGGCAGGCCCCTACTCACTAAGAGCCTTGCTACACACCCCCTATAAAAACTTACCCTCCTCAGTAAAACATAGTGTGACACTGAGAGACACGGTGGCCACCTGGAAGTCAGTGAGGAAAATGTATTAATACCACAGGGGTGCATCTCGCCTTACTTGCAGCCAAGAAGGGTATATTAAGACACTGGTTGGAGGATAAAGTCCCGAGCATACAGGAGGTCATAGATATTTTGAATAGTCTATTGGCCTTGGATAGAATAGAGACAAAGATAAATAAAGAGAAATATTCTGCCAGATTCTTTAAAAAATGGAAGCAATTTATTGCTAAAGTCTTATCGGACGCAGAAATTAAGACATTGATGGCCCCTTTTAGACTCACCACATATTATCTTCAGGAAAAGTTGGGGGAGACGTTAGGTAGGTTAATTAGTGGAGATTCCCTCTAAATTCTAAACATCGAGTTTTAAAGCTTGATCCTCAGGAGCACTAGGTTTAGACCCTTGGATTAGGTAGGAGAGAGGTTTTCAGAAGTGTAAAGTTGAGCAACACAATAGGTTATGAGACCAGTGGTTTTATGTGTTTATATGTTTGGTTATAAGGGTATAGTTAAGAATACAAAAATTTGAACTACCCCTTTGTATGTTCAAATACACTTCAATGTCTCTTCATCTGGAAGACATTACAGTTTTCTCTATGTCACTAACACCTGAATTGGACTGGATCCAGATGGACGTTTTAAAGGACTGAGCCGTTAATAAGAAAATGAGGATAGAGTGCTATACCAAACGAAGTAGATATGTACCGTGTACCTTGTATTTTTGGAATTGTACTACTCTATTGTTGTATGGTGGTATTTTAATGCAACAAATATGATTGTATGTCAAGGGCACCCTTTCCTCAATAAAAATTGTGGTTAAAAAAAGAAAAAAAAAATGAAAGAAAAGTTGCATGTGTCATAAAATGGTATCAATGCAAACTACAATTCAGCCCACAAAAAAGCACCCTCACTCAGGTCCATAGATTGAAAAACAAAAAAGTTATCGGTTGCAGAAAATTGCGCTGCAGTGCAAAGTTAAGATACAGAGAATGTTTTGTATTTTTTAAAATACTAAAACATAACGAAAACCTTACATACTTGGTATCACCGGAGTTGTGCCGACCTGAAGAATACAGATAACATCATTTATACCGACAAGTGAATGTCATAAAAACAAAATTCCTGCAAACACGGCACGAGTACTTTTTTCACATTTCACTTATAAGTTTTTTTACGGTTTCCCAGTACATTATATGGTGCGGTAAATTACACCATTAAAAGAGTACATATCATCCCACAAATAACAAGCCCTTATAAGTCTATGTAAAAAAGTTATGGCTTTTGGAAGGCATGGGTGGTGTGGGGAATTAAGAGCCATATTATTATGACCATGTGGCATGAAGAGGTTAAAAACTTGTGTGTAAGAGATTTATTGTAAATAATGTAATCACTATATCAATGAAAATTCTACAACTCTTTAACATAGTATTTGCTTCATTCGTTCACGTTCAGAGGTTGAAAAACTTTAAGATGTACCTCATGCCTTTTTACCATAATTTCCCATGGTTTTGTGATTTGATAACTGGCTATGTGTTTTTGTTTTTTTTTCAGACACAAGGAAAATAAATGTTATTCACATGTAAAAACTGTACAGTCAATTAGTGCATTGCAAAGCTGTGATAAATCACTGTAAAATGTGTGTGGTTTTTTGAGGTGTGGCTTTGATGCATTGTTTTCCCAGTTTTTAAATGTGATGAGAAAGCCTTTAGTGACTGGACTGCAACAGCTCAATGTACTACAATTTATACACCAAATTGACATACAGCTTAATGGATATCTATGCCATCCTAGATTTTATTCTGTGACAGCCACATATGGGACAAATTCATTAAGAGATTTGCCTCTTAATAAATTTGACACATCTGACGTCACAAGACCTTTGATTAAGATTGGTGTATGATATGTTTTCCCAAAGTAAATTAAAGAGGTTGTCCACTTTACAATGTTTTTATTTATTATAAATATTTATTATAATGCAATTGTCTAATATACATGTATTAAGAATTCTGCTCCTGTGCCTCTTTTATACCACATTCCTGTCCATAGTAATTGCTCACATGGACTAACTTGTATGGATAAAACAGTCATGTGACAACCACAAAGGTCACGTGACCCCGATATCCAGGTAACAGTAGTGTATGGAGGAGGAGAACTTCTCTAGTATTACCACCTCCACCAGCATCTTATCATGTGACCACCACACAGGTCATGTGACCCCTGGTATCCAGGTAACAGTAGTGTATGGAGGAGCAGAACTTCTCCAGTATTACTACCTCCAGCAGTGTCTTATCATGTGACCACCACACACAGGTCATGTGACTCCTGGTATCCAGGTAACAGTAGTGTATGGAGTAGCAGAACTTCTCCAGTATTACTACCTCCAACAGCATCTTATCATGTTACCCCAACACATCGGTCATGTGACCCCTGGAATCCAGGTTACAGTATTGGATGGAGGAGGAGAATGTATCCAGTATTACTACCTCCAGCAGCGTACTATCATGTGACCACCACACAGGTCATGTGACTGCTGGTTTCCAGGTAACAGTAGTGTATGGAGGAGCAGAGCTTCTCCAGTATTACTACATCCAGCAGCGTATTATCATGTGACCACCACACAGGTCATGTGACCCCTGGTATCCAGGTAACAGTAGTGTATGGAGGAGCAGAGCTTCTCCAGTATTACTACCTCCAGCAGCATATTATCATGTGACCACCACACAGGTCATGTGACCCCTGGTATTCTGGTAATAGTAGTGTATGGAGGAGGAGAACTTCTCTAGTATTACCACCTCCACCAGCATCTTATCATGTGACCACCACACAGGTCATGTGATTCCTGGTATCCAGGTAACAGTAGATTATTAAGGAGCAGAACTTCTCCAGCAAAGACTTATCATGTGGCCACCACACAGGTCAAGTGACCCATGGAATTCAAGAAACAGTGTATGGGGAAGCAGAACTTCTCCAGTATTACTATCAAACCTCCCAAACATTCTAAATCCTGTGGGACAGTCCCGGTTTCAAAAGGCTGTCCTCAGGTCGTGGTCTGATGGAGGTATGTCTCAGGGACCTAGGGCATATGTCCTGATTCCCCAGGACTGTTCTCTTCATTATACTGTTTGCGCATTCTCTGGATGCACAAACAGAGTGTGCTGGGAGAGCCGGCAAGTGTAACAGGACAGTACTATCATGGAAGCTCCCCTGATGTCATTGGCTGCAGAGGGCTCATCCCGTCCCTGCAGCTAGACTGTATGGCTGTCAGGGTATGCAGAGCCTCTCATGAACTGAAGAAGGTAAGTGACCTCCATCACTCCTTACTTTTCTGTCCTCCAACTTACTATGTGGTGGTAATAATTAGTCATGGCGATACAGAATTATTCAATCACTATGTTGTGAGGATATGTGGTCATGGTGTGGCGATATTATGCAGTCACTATGTGGTGGTGATATGTGATCATGAAGTGGCTGTATTATTTGCTCAGTATGTGGTAGTGATATGTGGTCATGATGTGGCGGTATTATTCAGTCACTATGTGGTGGTGATATGTGGTCTCGGGGTGGAGGTATTATTTACTTTTTGCAGAGTGGTATCATTGATCAGTCTCACTTTTGTCAGTAACAGTACAGTGATATTTACACCCTGTATAGCTATATTATGTGGTCAACCATTACATGTGCAACCATTATATAAAGTTTTCATTTATATAACATTGTCTTATAGTTATTTCTATGGATTTATGTATAAATATACAATACATTATTTTATATAAATACAACTTTATAAACCCCAGTAACGCCGCTGGGGCGGCGCATTAATATGTTAGGTGCAGCATGATGACAGGGCGTGTCCTTTTGTGATGTCATGTTTTTGTGAGTTGGACGTATGTCTTGGTGTGATGTCATGTGTATGTTTGGAGGCGTAGTCTGATGTGTCCCACTTTGCAATCTATAAAAATTGGGAAGTATGTTACTACCTCCAGCAGCATCTTATCATGTGACCACCACACAGGTCATGTGACAACTAGTATCCATATAACAGTAGTGTGTGGAGGAGCAGAACCTCTCCAATATTACTACCTCTGGAAGCATCTAATCATGTGACCACCACACAGGTCATGTGACCCATGGTATCCAGGTAACGGTACATTATTGAGGAGCAGAACTTCTCCAGTATTACCACCTCCAGCAGTGTCTTATCATGTGACCACCACACAGGTCATGTGACCCTGGTATTCAGGTAACAGTAATGTATGGAGGAACAGAACTTCTCCAGTATTACTACCTCCAGCAGCATCTTATCATGTGACAACCACACAGGTCATGTGACACCTAGTATCCATATAACAGTAGTGTGTGGAGGAGCAGAACCTCTCCAATATTACTACCTCCGCAAGCGTTTAATCATGTGACCACCACACAGGTCATGTGACCCATGGTATCCAGGTAATGGTACATTATTGAGGAGCAGAACTTCTCCAGTATTACCACCTCCAGCAGTGTCTTATCATGTGACCACCACACAGGTCATGTGACCCTGGTATCCAGGTAACAGTAATGTATGGAGGAACAGAACTTCTCCAGTATTACTACCTCCAGCAGCATCTTATCATGTGACAACCACACAGGTCATGTGACACCTAGTATCCATATAACAGTAGTGTGTGGAGGAGCAGAACCTCTCCAATATTACTACCTCCGCAAGCGTTTAATCATGTGACCACCACACAGGTCATGTGACCCCTGGTATCCAGGTAACGGTACATTATTGAGGAGCAGAACTTCTGCAGTATTACTACCTCCAGCAGCATCTTATCATGTAACCACCACACCGGTCATGTGACCCATGGTATCCAGGTAACAGTAGATTATTGAGGAGCTGTCACCACACATTCTTCTGTCTGTTTCACATGTCTACTTTGTTTTACAGGTAACTTTATTTACAGCAATGAGACATCAGCTGTAAATAGTTTGGTTGTTTTTTTTTCTTACCAGTTACCTTTATTAACAGCATAACATCCCCTACAGAGACAGCAGTTATATAAGTTACTCCACTCAGTGAAGAAGTTGCTGGGATTTCTATATTATTAATAATCATTCCATCATTATTCCCCTTCACTTACCCTATAGAGGTCATGAAACCCTGTGACTAACAGAATGCCGGAAGGCCACATGACTGACGACATGTGTAGTCTATGGGAGAAATTACTATGGACAGGAATATGGGCGGCACCATTATTTCTAGATATGGGTCTACTGGATTGGTTTAAAAAAATACATGATTTTTATTGCATTTATATTAGAAAATTGTATGATTTGCCATTTTACACATAATACATAAAAAACAGTATATAGTGGACATCCCCTTAATTATATTGAACTGATTATGTATTTTTAGTCCAGAAGTTCATGTGCTATTCTGCAGGCTCCATGCTGTGATGAACTTGCCTTGGTGGTTTTCTGTCCCATGACGTTATAGGAACTCAGTTATACCACAAGGTAAAAGGCTTTCTCCAAAACTGTCAGCCATGTCAAAACTACAAGAACTATGAATGCCAAACTCATCATTTAAAGTGTGACATTCTCACTACAAAGATTAGCTTTCAACCTGTAGGGACAGGCAATTGTATTGTTTTAATTTTTTGCTTTGTTGAAGAGATAAGAGAGATTGTATCTGCTCTGAGTACACACAGGTTGGCATCTTAGAGGGCTGCATGTATCCAAACTAGACTTCAATGCAGGTGTCAACAAAGCCTCTCTATAGATTATAACTACAAGCTGTGAAATAGTGTTTAGAGTTAAAACTTTATTAATTCATATGCATTAAAAGTACATAAAAAGCATCACTGGAAGAAACGCAAGGCGAAACGCACATCAGGATGTGGCGCTCCCTCCTGCAACCTACCCAGTGATCTGTGTTGATTTCTGTTCCAGATTAGGTATTTAAATACTATTTTATCTGTGACTATTCACTTATTACAGTGCACTATCACTATACAAACAATGGGGACATGTATGAATCAGGTCCACTAGACGAGACACCACTCGACACACAAAGAAACAATACAAGGCATCATCACTACAGACAAGAAAAGTACTAAGCAATGAAAGTACAAAATAGCACTAATGACATACTTTGGTATCATAATATACTTCTGTTTTTAATAGTGTACAATGTGACAGTATGTATGAAAGTACACATAACAATAAAAGCAGCACACAAAAATAGAATACGTTGAAAAAAACTTTCTGCTTTAAAAAAAACAAAAAGTTTTATGAGGTTCTTTGTTCACACTTTTGCGCAAAATTGCTTTAGCCCACCTTCGACTTTCAACGAGACCTCAATGCAGGTGGGTCCTACACTACGTTTACACTAACGCTATATTTCTCTGTGGTCCATCCAGACCTACCTTTCAGAATGTGAAGGCACCAGCTACTAAATACACTGCACTGATTAAAAAGTCTGTGTAGATGGGAGGAGTGCTAAGAACCAAGATGGAGGCAGCCCATCCCCCCTATTTGTAATACACAACACACAATATTTAGTTCAGCACCTCCAAAAAAACTTTAAATGTGGGTGCACGTTGTGACGGCTGTAATCTAGATACACATAACAATAACAGCAGCACACAAAAATAGAATACGTTGAAAAAAACTTTCTGCTTTAAAAAAAAACAAAAGTTTTATGAGGTTCTTTGTTCACACTATTTTTAAAATACTATTTTATCTGTGACTATTCACTTATTACAGTGCACTATCACTATACAAACAATGGGGACATGTATGAATCAGGTCCACTAGACGAGACAACACTCGACACACAAAGAAACAATACAAGGCATCATCACTACAGACAAGAAAAGTACTAAGCAATGAAAGTACAAAATAGCACTAATGACATACTTTGGTATCATAATATTCTTCTGTTTTTAATAGTGTACAAGGTGACAGTATGTATGAAAGTGTCTCACAGCACTTTATAGATGTCTCCCGTTCTACACCAAATGTAGTCTCAGCCATACTATGTCAAAACTGTTATGGATTTGTATGACAATTTTGCACCAAAATTTGACTGTGCCAAGTTTTATCGTATGATGGTTCATACATCTATAGAACAGGGTTGTGACAGTTTGTTTGGCTCAAAGCACGTCAGAAACTTGGCGCAGCCTCGTTCATACATGTCCTTCTATATGTCATAATATTATAAGATACCAACCAATATATTGATGTATCTTGGTGTATGAATATGGCACTGCTTATCCCTAT
Organism: Phyllomedusa bahiana; assembly: GCA_025379985.1. Taxonomy (NCBI): domain Eukaryota; kingdom Metazoa; phylum Chordata; class Amphibia; order Anura; family Hylidae; genus Phyllomedusa; species Phyllomedusa bahiana. The sequence continues at coordinate 317,031 of JAODAL010000146.1, forward strand.
GTCATACGTGGAACTTATGAGTTAGAGTGACCCAGAGGGTCAATCATTATATGGGGGACATTATCTTTTTCTGTGCTTTCAATGTATATGAATTAATTTTTTTTTTTTATTAACTCAGTTTATCCCAGAGGCAGGTAGTAGTAACAGAAGAGGTGTAATTGTATGCTATTCTTCAGTACATCTGTATTGCAAAATAGTGTACAAGTAATCAAAACTCTAGTGGTTAAGTACTCTAGGGGAATGAAAATATAATTTAAAAAAGTTTAGTATATAGAAGAGTTAAAAGTTCAAGACACCCTACTTTTCCTCTTTTACATATAAAAAAGAAAAACAAGTGAAAACATAATTGTTATTGCTGCATCTGTAAAAATCCATTCTATTATTATATAATCTTATTTATCCCTCACAGCCAACACTGCTAAAAAAAAAGCGCCAGGATGTATGAACCTGTTCTTCTGCAGGTCATACATACAGGGCAGTGTAGAGCCAATATGGAAAAGTCTGCTCAGGCACCCACCTTTTACCTGGTCGGGCTGTTACTTCTGCAGCTCATACATAAGGGCAGTGTAGAGCCGAATACACAAGTTGGCTCAGGCACAACCATTTACCCTGGTCGGTTCTTCTGCAGGTCATACATACAGGGAGCAGTGTAGAGCCATACCACAAGTCTAGCTAGGGCACCCAACCTTTACCCTGGTTCATGGTTGTTCTTCTGTAGGTCATACATACAGATGCAGTTGTAGGAGCCAATACACAAGTTGGTCTCAGGCACCACCTTTACCCGGTCTGTTCTTCTGCGGTCATTCATACTGGAGCGTGTAGAGCCAAGACCCACTAGTCTGGCTCAGGCACCACCTTTACCTGTGTCTGGCTGTTCTTCTGCAAGGTCATACATTACAGGGGCAGTGTAGAGCCAATACCACAAGTCTGGCTCAGGCACCACCCTTTAACCTGGTCTGGTGTTCTTTGCAGGTCATACATAAGGCGCTGTGTAGAGGGGCCAATACCACAAGTCTGGCTAAGGCACCACTTTACCCTGGTCTGGTGTTATTCCTGCAGGTCATCCATACAGGAGCAGTTTTAGGAGCCAATAACCCACAAGTCTGGCTCAGGCACACTTTACCTGGTTGGTGTTCTTCTGCAGGCGTACATACAGGGCAGTCTAGTGTAAATACCACAGTCTGGCTCAGGCACACCTTTACCCTGGTCTGGCTGTTCTTCTGTGCAGGTCATACATACAGGCGCAGTTGTAGAGCCAAATACCACAAGTCTGGCTCAGGCACCACCTTTAACCTGGTCTGGCTGCTCTAACTGTTCTGTGCCTATATTTGGTGTCAAAGAATCATTAATGTGTCTAATCCTACAAATGTGATGCGACGCCCCCAGAACGCCCCTAAACTTTGGCGCATTAAAAAGAGTTGTGCAGGTGCTTATCGCGCCAAAGTTTGGATGCGACTGTTCATACATCTATAGAACAGGACTACTAAAGTTCTTTGACACCAGAAAACTGGCGCAGCCCCATTCATACATGTCACCATAAGTCCAGTACAGGGAATCCTTAGCTCGCAATATACAGGACTTAAAAGAGGTACTGCTAACGTCTGGGTGCCAGATTCTACAAGGCATCTTCAGAGGCCTAATGGCCCAGACCTACAATTAAGGACCTGATCAATCTATTAGCTCTGTGACTGCATTCAGTTTGTTTGGCGTAAAAGGAAACCCACCCCTTTAAGGGCTTCATGTATGAAAACTGTCTAGGTCTAAGACTTTCTTTGTTGCCCATAGCAACCAATCAGAGCACCCCTTTCACTCTTGAAATGAAAGTGGCGCTCTGATTGGTTTCTATGGGCAACAAAGAAAGTCTTAGACCCAGACAGTTTTTATACATGTCCTCCTATGTGTGCCCTTAAAACACGACTAGTGATGAGCGATTATGTTAATTATCGTTATTGTCTCGATAGTCGATATCGGCAATTTTTCAAGACGATTTCCGATATCGATAATAGATTATCGACGTAACCATTAAAATCTAATGGAAACATGTAAGATCGTGATTTCGCCTAATTTTTTGGGGGGAAAAATGTGAATCATGTTGCCCGAAGCCAACTGGTCTGAGGATGTAGTGATGCTCTAGTTCTACACTTTCAGCTGTACACTACTACAATAAATGATTTTTAAAGAGAATAAAGAATTAAGCAAAATGCTTGCTTGGATACCAAAGGTCCCAGAAAACCACCTGTGCTGTGTGGCTCTTGCTGTAGAAGGGAAAATTACAATACAAGGTGAAGAAGAAATAAATACATTTTTTACATAAAGAAACAAAAAAAAAACCATCGTTCCACATCTATCAATCATCTGTACCACATCTGTATCACAGCTGTGCAAACTTCTGTATCACTCTGTACAACATCTCATCGCTTATTTGATGTTTTCAATTAGAGTTAATTTTCAAGGATTTGTAATACATTTGATAGAGACTTTTTGTTCTTGGATCAAATTTTATATATATTATATATATAATATATATATATATATATTATATATAGTTATTATATATATTATATAAATATTTATTGGGCATTAATTATAGTGAGAAAAAGTCCTAATATATAGCTTTGATTTTTTTTTTTTTTTAATAGTTTTATATGTATGTTTAATAATTTCTTCATTTAATTGATAAATGTATTGTATTTCTTCATTCTCTGTGTAATGTATGTGCCAGGCGATTCCGAGCGTATTTACTTTGCCATACGCGTCACAATGTGTGGTGCGTATTCGCATTTAAATACGCTCGGATTTCGCCTGGCACTTACATTACACAGAGTATGTAGAATCAATTACATTTATCAATTAAATGAAGAGTTAATTAAAATACATATAAAACTATCAAAGCAATATATTAAGGACTTTTTTCCTATTGCATTAATGCAATATAGATATATTTATATTTATTTTTTTATATATATATATTTATATTATATTATTTGATCCAAAGAACAAAAAGTCTATATCAAATGTATTACAAGTCTTGATAATTAAACTAATTGAACATCAATTAAGGCAATGCAGTTGTTGTACAGATGTTGTTGCAGATGTGTACAGAATGATTGCCCTCAGTGGGTTACAGATGTTGAAACAGCTGTGATACTGATGAGGTACAAGATGATTTGCCTGATGTGTGTACAGATGTTGCACAGATGTGATACAGATGTTGCACAGCTGTGATACAGATGTGGTACAGATGATTGACAGATGTGGTACAGATGGTTTTTTTTGTATTCTTTGTGTAAAAAATGTATTAGTTTTCTTTCACCTTGTATTGTATTTTATCTACAGCAAGAGCCGCACAGCACAGGTTGTTTCTGGGGACCTTGGTACTCAAGCAGGTTTTCTATGTTCCCTGGGCTTTGTTTAGACGTATTACATCGGTATTTAGTCCTGAAATTACATCCTGATTGCATCGGAAAACCTTGTAAAGTCCTTAATAGTACATTATTTTAGCAACATTTTTTTTTGATGCTTTTAGGGACGTAAATACGGGATGTAAAGACGTCCAGAACTTAGCCCTGTGCAAAACTAGTCTGGCTAAAATGAAAGGACCAGGCTGAAAAATGGGCCGATATTATAGATTATGCGCAGATTTTTTAACCATAATTAATCGCCGTGATCGGCGATTTCGATAATCAAAAAAACCGTGCCGATTTCACTTAGTGATAAAAATCGCTCAGACACTAAAACACGACAATTTTTTAACACTTTGCAACTGTATGTTTTTCACTATTCCTATGTTTCTGTAGGTTCTCAAAACTCCTGTCCGTAACCATATGGAACACTATAGCCAGACTGTTACCTCCTAAAATAACTGGTATCAGATAACTATATATTATATAAGTACTCCTATACATTTATCTCATATTCCCAGAATATGCCATAATGCATTTGGGTGGGTACCACCACTGAGACCCTACCTACCAGATGTAAATGGAGTATCTATGACCCCTGCCTGTTGATTTATTGAATAAAGGCTCACCATACACTGGTACTGGGGGGTGGCTGTACTTATACATGTTTGTCTCCACTGAAGGCTATGGAAGTTGCATAAAAAGCAGGACACAATATGGATTTGCAATAAATGTACAGTATATTCAGTATCTCACAAAAGTGAATACACCTCTCACATTTTTGTAAATATTGTATTATATCTTTCAATGGGACAACACTGAAGATATGACACTTTGATACAATGTAAAGTAGTCAGTGTAAGGCTATGTTCACACGGCTTAATTGCGGGCACGTATTTCACCCCGTAATTACACCGTGTGTACGGGGGCAAGGCGGAGCGGGGCGCTGTGAATAGTGTACAGTCACTTCTTCTCCCGCTCGGAGTATTGTCCGAAACAATGGGAGAGGAGAGTAATCCATAGTTCTCGATGAGAACTGTGGATACCGTTAATGACTTGGGACGTTATTTCAGCCCAATTATTTGCGGCAGTACGGCGCAAATTACGGGCTGGATATATGTCCAGAAATTAAGCCGTGTGAACATTGCTTAGGGATATGTTAACTGCATTGGACAAAAAATGGCACAAAAGGCGGCCGGTTTTTTTTGATTGCAGGATCCGCAGTTTTTTGTCATGCTTTGTACCAAAACCGCGGTTCGCTTCGTTTTCCTTGACGTCGCCCATCAATTGATTGTATGGAAAGACGCAGGAAATCGAGATGCTGCGGTGTATTCTAGCATGTTGTTTAAAACGCCCGGGCACCGAAAGACGAGCAGAGGAAAGAGAGCTGTGTTGAATGCTGCTCGTCTTTTTATTGCCGTCTATGGGGCCGCAGGACGGGTTTTCGTATCTTCTGCTTTTAAAAAACGAAAAGAGCCGAGATATGATTGTTTCCTGTGCAGTGTGGATCTGCCTAAGCCTCAAAAAAATGGGGAAACCAACACACAGCATCAATGTTAATACCACTGGAAACAAAGTGTGTACATAACTTACCTTTTTTCCCTGAGGACCAATATATACTTACTTTGGTCTGATCAGTGGTTCTTAATCGGGGTTATAGATCGATCCTGGGGTTCGGTGAGTTCTGTCTCAGAGGTTCGGCGAGCCTCGCCACGGACGTCAGACAAACCAGATCATTATGTAAATTCGTGATGACACAGCCCACTTGGCCATCACTTGCTGCAGTTGATTCACGTTAATTTATTGGCCATCGTGCTGCGGGGAATTTAGTGTGTTCAGTAGTCACCGTGTGACTGTCATAGTCGTACGTTGTCTGTTTTTTTTAAAAAAAAATATTTTAATCCATACTAACTATGTCGGCAAAAAAAAGAAAGTGGTCGGAGAATATGTTAAAACATGATTCACTTGTTATCCTGGAACGTGATGGGAGTCAGCGTTTCTGCATGGATTTGCAATGCAACTCTAGTCTCGCACCGCCTAAACTGAGGAACACTTCTTGAAGTGATGGAGATGGGGAAATACAAGACACAAGCTTGCCTGAAATTTCAAGGTGAAAAGAGCTAGAATCGATGTAGGGCCCACTCTGCCTGCTCTTGGATTTGTACCCGTGAACAAACCGATCCTCACCGCATCGTACGCAGTTGCTTACCTGATCGCAAAGCAGAGCAAGCCGCACACCATCAGTGAAACGCTCATAAAACCAGCAGCAATAGAGATGCCGAATCTAATACTGGGATCAGCGGCCGAAGGTAAATTATTCCAAATTCCTCTTTCAAATGACACAATCAGTGACAGAATAGAGTGCTGAGTAAAGGTACATCTTGGCTCAAGTAGTCGCAGATCTAATTTCAAGTCCGGCAAATTCAGCCTGTCAACTCGACGAGACCACTGACGTTTCTAATCTAAGCCAGCTTGCTGTTTTCGTGCGCTATGTGAAAGTCAACATTATAAATGAAGAGTTTTTTATTTTGTAGCTCTTACAAAACTGCAACTAAGGCAGCCGATGTGAAGAAGCTTGTGGATGACTTCCTCAGAGACAACAATCTTTCATGGGATATGGTTTCTGCAGTTTATGCGGACGGAGCTCCAGTCATGCTGGGAATAATGTCTGGTTTTGGTGTCCTAGTAAAAGCCGATGCACCACACATCATTGTTTACAACAATTGTATTCTGCACAAGGCATGCGTTGGCAACAAAACCTTGCCTCAAAAATGGCAGAAGTATTAAAAACTGTAGTGGAATGTGTGAAAACTATGTGACGAAATATTGCTCTGAGGCCCAACGCATCTTCAGTGAGCTGTGTAAGAAATGGGCTCTGAATTCGAGGTACTCCTGTACCATTCTTAAGGATTCAGTGGTTATCCCGGGGACAGGTGCTGAATCGTGTTTTTTGCCATGCGTGTGGAATGAGCCCTGTTTTTGCAAGTGCAAAACCAATTGTCATGCTGATTGCTTCAAAATATATGAGTTCATTCTCATTTTAGCGTACATGGCTGATATTTTCGCAGGTCTAAATCATCTCAATCAGCAGATGCAGGGTGGTGGAGTCAACATCATGGAAGCAGAAGAAAACCTGAAGGCTTTTAAAAAAAAAAAACTACCGTTATGGAAACGACGAACAGAGAACAATGGGCCTCATGTATGAAAACTGTCTTGGTCTAAGAGTTTCCTTGTTGCCCATAGCAACCAATCAGAGCTCCCACCTTTCATTTCATAAGTGCTCTGAAAAAATGAAGAGGGAGCTCTGTTGGTTGCTATGGGCAACAAGAAAGTCTTACACCTAGACAGTTTTTTCATTACTTGTGGGCCAATTAACTCGCAAACATTCCCCTTCTGGACGAACTGTGTAAGTAAAGATCGAAGATGTGTCTGAATCGGAGAACATTTCTGTTTCCATTGAACTGAAGGAAAACAATTGCCACCGCACTGTAGCTGTGTCTTGCAATGTCTTCGACGGATATTTCCCTACAAGAGAGCATATCCGCATGGGTGGACAGCCGTTCACGTTTTGCTGTTGAGACAGCAGATGTCAATTATGAATACGTCGACGAAATCATTGAATCAGCAGAGCCAGTTCAAACAGCAACTCTTCAGAACAACAACACTCTTAACGTATTTGGTCGACAGTTCGAAAAGTACCCAATTATGCTAAGAAAGCCCTGGAATTTTTTATACATTGTTACAACATATCTCTGAGAACAATCATTATCGAGGATGCTGGACATAAAAACAAAGAAAAGGAACATACATACTGAAGCAAAGCATGATTCCCTCCCTCCAGAAACTTGGCCGCAGAGCAGTATTTCAACATGATAACGACCCCAAACACACCTCCAAGACGACCACGTCCTTGCTAAAGAAAATAAATGTTAAAGGGCTGGTATGGTCAACCATGTCTCCAGTCCTAAACCCTATTAAGCATCTGTGGGGAATCCTCAGATGGGAGGTGAGGAGCGCAAGATATCTAACATTCATCACCTCCGTGATGATGTCCTGAAGGAGTGGAAGTGGATTCCAGTGGCTGCAATCTGTGAAGCTCTAGTGACCGACATGTCCAATAGAGTTAAGGCCGTATTAATATTGACACTTTGGGCACAATTTGTCCATTTTCACTTAGGGTTGTACTCACTTTTGTTGCCAGCGGTTTAGACATTGATCGCTGTATGTTGAGTTATTTTGTGGGTACACCAAATTTACACTGTTATACAAGCTGTACACTGACTACTTTACATTGGTGTATAGCTTCAGTGTTGTCCCATGAAAATATATAATACAATATTTATAAAAATGTGAGGTGTGTACTCTGTGAGATACTGTAATAGGGATACCACTTTAATTGTGGAATTGAGTATTGAGCTGCAGTACTTCCAGGCTTCCTAAAATAGGTTGCTTTCAAATGATCTGTTTTATGTTTTTAATAAAATGCGTAACTGAACAGGAGGTATTACTGAAAATAATAATTGACCTAATAAACTGGATAACTCTGCTTTACACCAACTGTTTAGTAAAATCCCCATGTTATTAAACCAAACCACTGCTGGGTTTAACAGTATGAAATAAAAATCTGCATTTGGAATTCAGATGTTGGTTTGTTTGGTTGTATGTTTTGTAATAACTATCCTGCTCTGCTATACCTTATACCAGGCATCCTCAAACTGCGGCCCTCCAGCTGTTGGGAAACTACAACTCCCATCATTCCCACTGTTATAGATGATATAAATGCATGATGGGAGTTGTAGTTTCCCAACAGCTGGAGGGCCGCAGTTTGAGGATGCCTGCCTTATACAATACACTGAAAATAAGGCAGTGATTATAAGGTAAAATCTCATGAATACAACAAAATAATGCCTGTAGGGCTTGTCACTGGGGCATACGTACAATATTAGGACACCCCCCAAAATTTTGCCTGTCTCCGCTAAGAAGCCATTTCTTCAGTTCTGTTTTAGGTCCAAAAGTTTGCACTGAATAATTTCACAATATATACAAAAAGGGGAAAGTACAGAATTCTGTCTGCATGCCACTACCACTAGAAGGAGCAAAAAGCATAGGGATTTAAATGGCTAGTATTTAACTTATTGAGACCCAATTTAATCTGTATACAACAGTTCAGTGCCTATTTATTGGGAAACACAACTAATACCCTAACAAAAATGCTGCCCATGGCTATCAGTTGTTTAAATTTTTTACTTATTAAGAGGTTATGCTCCTAACACTTTTACTGCTAAGTGCAGGGTTGGACTGCTTGGGCTTGTGCTTAGGGTGAGCATCACGTTCAACTGTATCCGTGTCCTCAGAAGCATTTTCAGTTAAAGGGATTGTCTCACTACATTGATTCATCTTACCGCAGTCCTCTGTTTTCTTGGTTCCATTTTGAATTCAGGGGCATTTTTTTACTGCTTTTGCGGGCGCATAGAACCCAGGTTCTGTACTATAGCAACAAGTGCTGGCCCCCTATCATGGGGAAAGATTGAATAGGTCTGTGCTCTAGCGACCGAGGGCTGATGCGTCCAAAAGGGGGCTACCTAGGAATAGGTAGGACACTATTGGGACATATATTGAAAAAGTTTTCTTTTTCTATTTCATAGTTTTAAGGCAAAAAAAGACAAGACGTCCATCCAGTTCAGCCTGTTGTGCTAAGGTTTTGATCCAGATAAAGCAAAAACCCCCAATCAGGTAAAAGCCAATTGCCCCTTTTTTTTTGGAAAAAAATTTTCCTTCCCCGACTCCAATCTGGCAATCAAAAAATTCCGGGATCAATGACCCCTCCCCGAATCCAGACACTAAAAACTTGTTATATTATTACGCCCAGAAATGCATCTAAAAAAATTTTTGAACTTTGTTATTGAATTCACCTGACAAGTCCCTCGGGCAAAAAATTCCATTCTCATGCTTTTAAACAGTAAAGAATCCCTTTCTATGTTTATGTAGAACTTTTTTTTTCCCAGACGTAGAGGATGCCCCTTTTTCTAGATACACCCCCGGGGTAAAAATAAATTTTGGAGAGATCTCTTATTGACCTTTGATGTTTTAAACAATTTATTTGCCCCCCAAGCCTTCTTTTCTCTAAATAAAACCCCAATCTTGTCAATCTTTCGGGGGTACGTACCACCCACCCTTTTTATTTTTTTTTTGCCCGTTTTGGTCCCTTTCAACCCCTTACAATGTCTTTCCTGTGCACTGGTCCCCAAAAAATGTCCCCACAATTTCCCTTTTGGGGTCTAACCATGACTTGTTTTAATGGGAAAAAATAATTTCTATCTGTCATTTGCCCCTTTTAATGCCCCCATGATCCTATTTGCTTTGGCTGTGCTGCCTACACTGGCTGCTACAATTAAAGTTTATGTCCACCAGTTTCCCCAAGCCCTTTTCCCCCTGTCACTTTTACCCCAGTGTTTTTTCCTTTTAATAGTAATCATGTTGGTTTCTTTTCCCCCATGTCAAACCTGCATTTTATCGGGTTTTAAACCTCATCTGCCATTTCCCTCCCCCAGGCCCTCCAACTTACCCAGATCCCTTTGTAAAAAAACATTTTTATCCTCATTGGGGTTGATTTACTTTACAAAAGTTTAGTATTCTGCAAAAGTCGAATTCTCGTTTTTCCCCTGTGTAAGTATTAATGAAAAGAAAAAAGGGATGGCCCAATACTGCCCCTTTGGGTCCCCCCACTATAACAGGGTCCAGCTGATATGCACCGTTAATTACTACCCTTTGTTTTTATCAGGACCAGTTACTTTCCCACTTGCACCTTTTACCCCCGTCCAACATTTCTTTTTATTCACCCAAACCTTTTATGTGGCACCGATCAAATCTTTAGAAAAAAACAGATATATACACCAGTGCCTCCCCGATCCCGTCAGAACGCTTCCTCATAGAAGCGATGAGATTAGTCTGACAGGGCCGTCCTTCATAAACCCATCTGGAACGGCGTTAGCATTTATTTTCCCGTGAATACTCCGGGTAGCATCTTGAAAAACCAAAACATTTTACCCACAACAGGTTAAGTTTCTGGCCTATAGTTTCCTGGTCACTTTTTGACCCCTTTTTTAATATTGGCCCACATTTGCTATGCGCCAAACCTTTGGGACATACCCCTTTTTTAACAGCCCCTAAATATAAGAATAGGGGTATCTAAAACACTTTTAAATCCCCTTTAGGACCGTGGGTGTATGCCATCCGGACCCGGGGGTTTTGTCTATTTTTAAAACTTCCTAAGGCCCCGGGCTGCACTTTTTCCTGGGTTAGACAAGAAAATTTTTTTAAATTGGGATTTTTACCTCTCTCTCTGTTTTCAAAGGAAGCTACCCCTCGGGAATACAGTGAGAAAAAAGTGTTTAATAGGTTTTTTTTTTCTCATCCCCTCACGCTCTCCCCCAGTATTTTTCAAGGCCAAAATTTTTTGTTTAATCTTTTTTCTATTTATATAGTTAAAAATATTTTGGGGTTAGTTTTACTTTTTATAGCAATATGCCCTTTCCTCTCCCCTTTGCTTCCTTTATCCTTATTTTAAACTTTTTTTTTTTTCCCTATACCTCTTAGTGCCTTTCCTCCCTCCTGTTTTTTGTAGGGAAAAGCTTTCTCTTTGTTCTTTATTGCCTCTTTTACATCCCTGTTGATCCACATTGGGTTTTTCCTGTTTCAAATTTTTATTACCATAAGGTATGTACCTCTCACAGTGGTAGCCTAGGATGTTTTTAAAAATACCATTTAATTATTAGTTCTGCCATATTTAAACACATTGTCCCTTTCAATACGGTTTAGGGCCCCCCTAAAGCAGAATAAAATTAGCCTTCCAAAATTTCCCAGTGTTTTTTGGTGGCCCCTTGACAAAAAAACTCTATTGAAGGATAAACGGAAATTTATTATATTATGGTCACTTTTCCCCTAGGTGCCCCTCAACCTGAAACCTTTGTTACTCTGTCAGGTCTATTAGTTAATATTAGTCTAGAAGGGCCTTTCCTCTAGCCCGGTTCCTTGCACCATTTGGCAAAGGTAATTATCATTAGTTATTGACAAAAACCTGTTTTCTTTATGAGAGCTACAGGTTTCAGATTCGCAATTGATGACTTGTTTTTGCAAGATCTGTAACATAAAAAGCAATCCTTATAGTGTGACAACCCCTTTAAGGCAGTGGCAGGAGAAAGCCTTTGACTCTTTTAAAGGGGTTTTCTCACTACAAACATCATATCTTTAATGATGGGGACAGTAAAGTAAGCACTTTTGCTATTGTTTTGTTTTGCCTAAATCATTTAGTACAGCAGCTGTTAGCTAATCTGTGTGTGTCTAGAGCTACTTCTGCAGCCTGGGGTCAGGCCAAACCCCCTGTTATGTGATTAGCTGTCATGTACTCTCTGTGCTCACTTCTCCCTGAGCTGTGTGAAACAGGCTGTCTGTGCCTCTGCTCTTCTCTGCTCTGATGTGAAGAATCTAGGCAATTAGTGAGTCTCTTTAGTTTACAGATTCACTTCCCCCACCCATATAACACACTCTTATACACTCTGCTCCCCCCCACCCATATAACACACCCTCATACACTATGCTCCCCCACCAATATAAAGCACCCTCATACACTCTGCTCTTCCCACCCATATAACACACTGTCATAGCACGTGCCATAGCACCCAGACCACGGCCACGCTCGTCTCCTGGCTATCGTCCGAGCCTCTGTCCGCAGGTACAGCCACCTATGCCGGGACATGCCACTGGACTTGCCGCATTGGCCGAAGACTGCCCGGGATGGACCGGCCCCTCTTCTGCTACCAAGTGCCGGCAGTGAAAGAATATAGCCTCCTATTTTCACTGGGCAGGGTGGGCGGCTTCCCAGGCGGGCCCCTTATGCTCATGGGGGCCTCTGGACAGCCGCCTTCCCTGCCCAATGGAAGAGACGGCCCTGGAATTGACAGGAGATTAGCACATACATCTTCAACCTGAATACTGTTGCACTGCATGCTTGAGTTACGCTTCATTTCTCTAATAATGTGTTTTCCTTCTGATTGACCTGTCTTCTGCTATATTTCAACTAAGTATTCATTTACTTATGTATTATGCACTTTTTTGTTATATGAATTATTTATTACTTATATGGCAATAACAGATTCATATGTACATGTATTTTGTATATACAATTTATGATATTGTAATTTAGACTGTGTTCTTTTAGGCGTGTTCATTTGGGTGAGAATTTTTTGTTTAGATTTTTGTTGTAAATTTTATATATTTGATTTCAATAAAATAAACTATGTATTTTAGCTGTGTGGTGTATTCATTGTTTTGGGGGTTATGTGTTCATAACAATCAAATCTATAAAATATTCATGTTATTTTATCTGTATGATGAATGCCATCAAAAGCTATTTTAAAAATCCCTGAATTGTGGTTTTTATGTGCATTCAGCTTTACAACAAAACAGAATAAAAAGCAAACTTGGCAACTTTTCTGAAAACTCCTGGAAAAAGGGAAGTCATCCTGGAAGAGTTGTCAAGTCTCCTGCACCTGCTGATACACCAAGTGTTGCCAGAGTGTTGGGTCAAGAGATGTTGCCCTTATCCCTTACATGCAATAGAGCTGTGCTGCAACTACACTATATATTCTTGCTGTGGCCATGAGAACATCCCTACTGCACTCTGCCTTTCTATACTGCTCCTGCACTATGGATGAGCAAACCGCTGACCGATCCCTGCCTCACATCAACCATGTTTTTTTTATGCAAGGGTATAAGGTATTTTTTACCCTAAATCACTGAATACGCTCAGTAACAAAGGAGAGCTGGGTGATTGCTGTGGTGATGTGGCTTCATCCAGTTTTCCTCTGTCAACCAGAAAAGCTGGCAGCCTGACATCGATCCCCCACAGCAGCCACTTAGCTTTCCCATTAGTGGTGTGTGGTATGTACAACAGTGGGACATTATAAAAAGGTGTGGAGTTGCATCACATAATCTCCCTGAAACACAATTTTTAAGGTTGGCAAGCATAATCATATGTTGAAATTAAAACATGATATACAAAAAGAAATAACTTAAAGGGGTTTTGCCTCAATCTAATGTTGACGTGGGATCCTCAAAAATGGGTATTTAATCACTTTTATAAATATATGTAATTAAAAAAGTGAAGCTTGTGAGATCTACAGGCTTCCTTACATGCCCTTATTTTTTAATTTTACATTAGACACGACCAGGAGCTGACAGGAGCTGCTTGCCACATTTGCATTTTTTTGCACTTCTTATCTGGGAAATTAAACAAAACAGCTTTTAAAGGGGAGGGGACAAGATCCTGTGTCTTTTGTATAGAGAATCCTTTGGTTGTAATGTAATTATCTGAGTAAACATGCAGATGCCCTCTGGCCCCCTTCTCAGCCGTCCATCCCCCCCTGCATCAGTTTGTGAACAAATTAAAGAACCTGCCTGCTCGGAGCTTATCTTCACTCCTGTGCACAATACTGTTACCCTTGGATTTCCAAACAAAATTTTTCTCAACTACAGAGACGAATACGGAGTGTTCTGGGGATGGGGCAAGACATACAGAGAAGGCTGTTTTTTTCAAAACAGAAACACAACGCTCCTTTTTTCAAGCCTTAAGAGGGTAGTATCAGCCTGTTAGGTAAGGAAATCACTTCTTGGCAAAACCCCTTTAATAAAAAAAGTTCAGTCTCTCTACTGAATTCAATATTAAATAGGTTTACATCTTAGAATAACATTCAAATTACAGTACATTAAAATTCCATGGCCATATTTCAAATAAAGACTCCCATTTTGGTGAAGCTGGGAGAGGATGGTGTTGAGTTGGGGGATCGCAGAATAGTAACATAGTAACATAGTAGATAAGGTCCATCAAGATCAACCTTATAACCTTAAAGTGTTGATCCAGAGGAAAGCAAAAACTCCTATAAAGCGGATACCAATTGTCTCATACAAGAGGAAAAAACTTTCCGGGGCTAAAATATGGCAATTTTGAAAAAACCTTGGGTCAAAGTCCTTTTCCCAGAATCTAGCCCCTATAAACCCAATGTTTTTATTTATCAATATTTATCATATTTATGTTCCAAAATATTATGCAAATAATATTTTCTCTTATTTTCCAAAATTGCAGTCATTGTAATTTTCCAGTCATCAACTATTAGAGTATAATTGAAAGGTTTTTGAACAAACTGCCTATGATAAGAGTATATTTTATACAACAAAAAACTCAAAATGCACTCAAAATGCATGTTCTAAATTATTATGCACAGCAGCGTTTTCAACCTTTTCATTTTTATAACGAACAAAAAAAATGGTAATTTGTGAAATTATAAGCATTAGCAGGTTATTACAAACTGAAATTAAGTTTTCAAGTCAAAACTTTATTCGAGGTGATGTTACATGTGCACATAGGACCCCTTGTTCAAAATGAGCTTCTGAACTCTCTCGTCCATTGAATTTGTCAGGTTTTGGATGGTTTCTGCTTTACTTGTTTTGCATGAGGACAGAATACCCTCCCAGAGCTGTTGCTAAGATGTGAACTGCCTCCCGCCATCATAGACACTCCTTTTGATGATGCTCCAGAGGTTCTCAATGCGTTTGAGGTCAGGGGAGCATTGGGGCCACACCATAAGTTTGTCCCCTTTTATGCCCATAGCAGCCAGAGATGCAGATGTGTTATTTGCAGCATGAGACGGTACATTATCATGCATGAAAATGATCTTGCTGCGGAAAGCACAGTTCTTTTTCTTGAACCATGGCAGGAAGTGCTGTTTGAGAAACTCCACATACATTATGGAGTTCATCTTTACACCTTCAGGGATCCTAAAGGGGCAGACAATCTCTCTCCCCATGATTCCAGCCCAAAACATTACTTCACCTCCTCCTTGTTGGCGCTGTAGCTGTGTTTGCATGGGATGTCCATCAACCAGCCATCCTCCACTCCATCCATCTGGACCATCGAGCGTTGCACGGCACTCAAAACAAAACCGTTTTGAAGTCAGTCTTCATGTATTGTTTGGCCCACTGGAGCCGTTTCTGCTTGTATGCAGTGGATAGAGGAGGTCGACAGGATGGCTTATGCACAGCTGCAAACCTCTGAAGGACCCTGCATCTTGTTGTTCCGGGGACATTGGAGGCACCAGCAGCTTTAAAAACTTGTCTGCTGCTATGACAAGGCATTTTTGCAGCTGCTCTTTTAACATGATATAATTGCCTGTTGGAAAGAGTCCTCAATTTTCCCTTATCAGCACGCACACGTGTGTGCTGTGAATCAGCTACATACTTCTTGTAGGCTGCTTAATAATGTGGGACAGCCTTCTTAAGTAGTCTTGCCTTTAATTGGACACACCTGCCAAACTAATTAGCACAGGTGTCTGCAAATGCTTTCAGTGATATAAAGGCCCTGACACACATCACCATCAATGTGTTTAACTGACAAACAAAAAATTTCTTACTTTATCACTCATTAACTCTTTTTGTATATTTATTTGTATCACAGTGTATATCTCTCTTTATCTTTGTCTATGTATTCACCTGTTTCATTGTCTCACTGCACTTAGAGTAAAGAATCTCTGTCTTTGATGATGGTTAAACCTTCTTTCCTCTAGACATAGATGATGCCACCTTGTCATTGTTACAAGTCTAAATGTAAAAAGATCGTGCAAGAGATCTGTATATTGTCCTTTCAAATATTTATACATGGTTATTAGAGGGAATCTGTCACCAATTTTTTTTTCACTTATTAAAACAAGACCCTGATCCATATTCTTCTCTTCTTAGCCGCTTTTATTTTCTGATTGCAGATTTCTCAATTCGGTCGCCTGTATATGATTATAGGGACAGCTTTTTTGCCTGCACTGCTTTAACAGCATTTAGAACATTGTTTTACAGCAGTTCCATGCACATAGCCTGTGAATCGGATCAGTAACCTATGACTTCTATAGAAGAGTTTTCTAGGCATGCTCTGTGACATGGGAAAAAGTCAGTGTGCAGGGAGGGGGAGAGAGGGAACTGTGAATATCTGATATTGTGACTGTTGGATCCTGTGTTATCTATACACATTGGTGTCACCTTTCAGTTTAATCCTGCTTTTACTGATAATGAGGAGACTGCTGAAAATATTTATCTGCAGAACAGGAAGTGTCAGATTATTATTAGGCCTAGTGGCCAAAGTGAAAACTGCAGGACTTAGGAATTTTTAAAAATTATTGAAATTGATATGAAAAATTAGAAAAAAAAATACCAAAAATTCTTAAAAAATGTGTTTAACATAAAAACTTGAATTAAACAATGTCGTTTTTTGACGATTCATTCCCTTTAAATCAACCCTAAGCTGTCTTATTTTTCCCAAGCTGAATAACCCCAAGTTTGATAGCTTATTGTGGTACTACAACCCTTCATTCCCTTAACTAACTTTGTTGTCCTCCTTAGTCCCCACTCTAGCTTAGCTGTGTCCTTGTTATACACTATTGCCCAAGACTGTGTCCAATAATCCATATTTGGCCTCACTAGTGAATTATATGGGGGCAAAACTACATTCCTGTCTTAAGGGGATTATCCAGGAGTTTAATGATTTAATAAAACACCATAAACAGCATTTATGTAGAAAAGTAAATATATTCTACTTCCTTCATGTGTTTCTTTTCTTCTGCCTCCTTATTCATCTATCATAAGATCAGTGAAACTTCCTAGTCGTGGGAGTGTCAGTAGTTCTCCAGCATCTCTTTCCTACATGTCCCAGAATCTATTGCAGTTTCAATCTAGGACTTCCCTGCACCCACTCCGTAATCCTCATAGCACCTCCCTGCCCTGTACTCCCTTACATAATCATTCTCAGTCATGTACACCCCATGCCCCCTGCATCTGTACTCCAGTATTCTTCATGGGTGCTTGCAGCATGTTGTGCATAGTGCAGTGCAGCGATCAGTTTGTAACATGGTTAAAAAAAATATTTCCTCATTCTATAATATAGGTACTACATGGACAAATATATATGATTTGGTTTATGTATTTCTATGTATGTGCTGTACATTACCCACAGCAGGAACACAGCTATCCCATCACTGTAACTTTTATTGCTGTGGGGAATGTGGCATCACCCAGCTTTCCTGTGCATTAGATAGCCTATCTAGTATCTAAGAAAGGTGGGTTATATCACATCCCTCACAACAATCAGTTTTTATCATGGGAAAGCTGTGTGCCTGCTGTAGGGGATGTGACATTGTCACTGCACCAAGTGATGTCAGGGCAGTGTCTCATGATGCTTTACCCTGGCACCACTACTATAGAAAGAGCAGTAGGCAGACATTTTTCTGACTGCTCCTGGATCATCCTAGATGTCCTAATGCACATTCAGCCAATCAATCAATGCAAGTCTTCTGACCAGGTGAAAAGGTCTATTTCGCAAATTTATCAAAAAGACATTTTTTGCTATCAGTATAGGTGGAAACAGTGCACAATAATGAAGTCAGCTATACTCTAACAGCTAGCAGTGTTAAGTCACTATGTACACATAGTTATCACTGTATGTCTCCACATTACTGTCAGCACCTCTGCTTACATAGTGACTGATAAGTCCCTAGAGGCAGCCAGATTTCTCTCTGTTCTGGTCACACCTACCACAGGGGAGTGTTTCTGAGCTGAGTCTGGCTTCAGGGTAAAAAACGTTGAGATTCTTAGTTCACATGTTTTGATCAAAAAATGCTTAAGCCCCCCCAGCTACCAATGGGATCCTCAATTGCGGTGTGGTCCTACACTAATTTTACCTCTAACTTGAGACTCAAGTGAGAGGTAAAAATAGAGTAGGACCACCCACCTTGAGATCCCGTTGGTAGCCGGGGGTGGCTTAAGCATTTTTTGATCAAAACATGTGAACTAAGAATCTTAAAGTTTTTTTCATGTATTGTAGATAGCATAAATGCTTCTTTAGAGGTTTACATGTATTTTTTGATAGCCCTATTGGCTTTAGGGTACACCCACTGACTGATGACAAAAATCCATTGAGGCAGATTCAAAGCCATGTGAACAATGGATTTCACATGGTATGCAGGAAATAGAATGGAGGGGAGTAAAGAGGTCTTTGCCTGGTTTTGCAGAGCAGGTAAATAATATTTAATGAGTATCAATTGCAAAGTCCAATACAATTAAGTTGTGAGCTCCATAACAAATAAAATAACAAATAAAAAGATCAAATAAAAGACCCGTAGAACCTCTTTAAGCATTTATGTCTCTTTTAACCCATGATTTTATGTACTTTGGCAGCAGTTGCCTGGCATTAGTCACTGAATTTAAGACTACAGTCTACCAATTTCTCTTAACACAAGCTAGTGGTGGCAGCATAACGGTCGGAGGAATGTTTTGTAGCATTTTCTGGGCCTGCACATTAATGTCGAAGGCACTTTCAGCTTTCACTTTCAATTTGGGTATAACTCCATACTTACAAATCACGTACATCCTGATTGTCTTTCCTGAGGTGGATGGGATCTTCCAGCAAGGCAATGTGATGAGTCACATGGCCAGAAGTGTCTGATGTTAACTGGGAGAACATAGAATTGTAAGTACCACTCTATTACCCTAATTCCCCAGACTTGAACCCAATTGAGCATCTGTAGGACCACCCTGATCATTGAATTCGCTCTGTAGATCCTTCTCCACACTTCCTCCAGCAGCTGTGGGATGCAGTCAGCATGGCTCCAGATACCAGTGACAACCTACAAGAATCTTATTCAGTCACTCCCAGCTCATCCAGCTGACACTATATCTATATATATATATGATCTATATATATGTTTATATACAGTATACAGTGAAGGAAATAATTATTTGATCCCTTGCTGATTGTGTAAGTTTGCCCACTGACCAAGACATGAACAGTCTACAATTTAAGGATAGGTTAATTTTAACATTGAGAGATAGACTCTCCAAAATAAAATCCAGAAAAATCACATTATTTAAATTATATAACTTTATTTGCATTTTGCAGTGAGCAACAAGTATTTGATCCCTCTGGCAAACAAGGCTTAATATTTGGTGGCAAAACCCTTGTTGGCAAGCACAGCAGTCAGACGTTTTTTGTAGTTGATGATGAGTTTTGCGCACATGTCAGGAGGAATTTTGGTCCACTTCTTTGCAGATCATCGGTAAATCATTAAGATATTGTAGCTGTCACTTGGCAACTTGGAGCTTCAACTCCCTCCAAAAGTTTTCTAAGGAATTAAGGTCTGGAGACTGGCTAGGCCACGGCATGACCTTAATGTGCTTTTTTTTTAGCAACTCCTTTGTTGCCTTGGCTGTATGTTTTGGTTCATTGTCTTGCTGGAAGACCCAGCCACGACCCATTTTTAATGTCCTAGCAGAGGGAAGGAGGTTGTCACTCAGGATTTTATGGTACATGGCTCTATCCATTCTACCATTGATGCAGTGAAGTAGTCCTTTGCCCTTAACAGAGAAACACCCCCAAAACATAATGTTTCCAACTCCATGCTTCACAGTGAAGATGGTGTTCTTTGGGTCGTAGGCAGCATTTCTCTTTCTCCAAACACAGTGAGTTGAGTTAATGCCAAAAAGCTCAATTATTGTCTCATCTAACCACAGCACCTTCTCCCAATCACTCACAGAATCATTAAGGTGTTCATTGGCAAACTTCAGACGAGCCTGCACATGTGCCTTCTTGAGCAGGGGGAACTTGCAGACACTGCAGAATTTTAAACCATTATGGCGTAATGTGTTACCAATTGTTTTCTTGTCCCAGCTGCCTTGAGATCATTAACAAGTTCCCCCTGTATAGTTTTAGGCTAATCTCTCACCTTCCTCCTGATCAAGAATACCCCATGTGGTGAGATCGATGTTGATTGACAGTCATTTTGTATTTCTTCCATTTTCTTACTATTGCACCAACAGTTGTCTCCTTCTCACCCAGTGTCTTACTTATGGTTTTGTAGCCCATTCCAGCTTTGTCCAAGTCTATGATCTTGTCCCTGACATCCTTAGAAAGCTCTTTGGTCTTACCCATGTTGTAGAGGTTAGAGTCTGACTGATTAATTGTGTCTGTGGACAGGGTCTTTTTTAAAGGTGACTGTTTAAGGCAGCTGTTTTTTAATTCAGGTAACAAGTTGATTAGGAGCATCTAACTAGTCTGTAGGAGCCAGAAACTCTTAATGGTTGGTAGGGATCAAATATTTTATTTCTTCTCAGCAAAATGCAAAAAAATTTGTATATCATTTATACAATGTGATTTTCTAGATTTTATTGTTGATATTTTATTTCTCAATGTTAAAATCAATCTACCCTTGAAATTATAGACTGTTCATGTCTTTGTCAGTGGGCAAACTTACACAATCAGCAAGGGATCAAATAATTATTTAATAATATGTATACAGTGTCTCGCAAAAGTGACAAAACCCCTCAGATTTTTGTAAATATTGTATTATATCTTTTCATGGGACAACACTGAAATATGACACTTTGATACCATGTAAAGTAGTTAGTGTACAGCTTGTATAACAGTGTAAATTTGGTGTGCCCTCAAAATAACTCAACACACAGCCATCAATGTCTAAACCGCTGGTAACAAAAGTGAGTACAATCCTAAGTGAAAATGGTCAAATTGTGCCTAAAGTATCAATATTTTGTGTGGTCAGCATTATTTTCCTGCACTATCTTAACTCTCTTGTGCATGGAGTTAACTAGAGCTTCACTGACTGCTCCAAGAAGCTCTCTTGACCATGGTAAAGTCACTCCCTACTGAGTGCTATCAGTCAGGGATGTAGCTACAAGGGGTGCAGAGGTAGCAACCGCTACCGGGCCTTGCACCCTGAGGGGGCCCAAAAGCCCTTCTGTCACATAAGAAAACACCTGTATTGTAAATGGCGCATGGTAACTGGGGGGGCCCATTTCACTTTTTGCACTAGGGCCCAAGAGCTTGAAGTTACGCCTCTGCGTATCAGTAGCACAGAATCTTGTTTAGTTAAATTAATGACAAGTTTTAGCCTTGTGCACTCATCTCGCTGTAACAGGATCAGCTAGAAATAGCAGAGCTGATATGTCAATCATTGTATAAAAACACACAATAGTCCAGCTCACCCACCGTAAGAAGCCGCGTAGACAGTTTGGAGCACCAACAGAAACATTCAGAGAAAATGCGGCAAAAAATCCAGCGGCTTGAAGTAAATTAAGATAAATTTATTTCCACAAAAAGACATGGTGAGACTAACAGACAGTACTGCTTGCGTGTATCAGGCTGGAGTTCCCTAAATCATAGCTATAAGAACCTGACCAGGAAATGTGAGCCTGAAGCTGCCTGTGGCTCTGTGAAACAGTATTATAAGATAAATCCTTTAATCACAGCCACCATGGGTTATGCTGTGGACAGAGTATGAGCAATACAGAGCACCAGAGTTCTTGAGTAGTATTGAACAATTAGGGTAAGAGTTTTTTCGCTGGGGTAGAAGCTGGTAAGCAGTAAATAATGGAGAGGGAAACTGCTCAGGTTTGGAAGCCTTTTCTTGGTCAGTGTGGGTTGGAGAAGAGCTACAGAAAGAAAGGAAGAGACAAAAATGATAGACTTGCTGCCCTGACAAGCAGAATGTGTATGCTAGTGTGGTCAAGAGTGGACAATGATAACCACAGTGAGTTTTTTGAAACATTAGCCAAGTGATAGAGTGATCTTTTCACTTACATGCAGATGAAGTGTTGCATAGTTAATAACAAGTTGACGTTGATCTCTGTGAAGTTATAGTTATACTGATGTTAGTTTTGCTGTTGCAAGTAAAATGGTCCTCTTTCCAACATGGACCATAGGAGTATGTTGACTATGGTTGTGTAGAATACTGTACCATGTGATTGCTGCACATTTGAAACCATCTGTAGTTGGATAATCCTTAATAGATAGCACCATAGCAGCCACCAAGAGTCACAGTGGTGCTGAGCAAATTCACACAGAATAACTAGAGCAACCTGTCACAAACACATAGGAGGGCAGATTTTTGTAGAGAGTAGCCTGGTAGACTCACGTTAGGATGGGCAAATGCCAACAGTAACTTTGGACACAGCCCGTTGGAGTATCACACGGCCCCTGACAAGGACCACTCAAAAAATGTTGTGCCACTGCGAAGAAAAAAAAGTTATTTGCTTAAACACATAGGTCTGTATTAGATTAAAAAGAAGAGCCCCTTCTCTTATAGGCATATCGCATATATGGTGTTGCAATGCCCCTTTGGTATGCTACCTACCTGAATACTGCATTCCTATACTAGGTTAATATTCCTTGTTCAGTCTCTCCCTCAGTTAAAATGTCTTTTTTGACATCATTATTACCTTCACATTAATCTGTAGAACTTATTTTGAAGTGCTGCATGAGAAGATTAAATCACTTAGAGGTATTGTATATGACTGTAATTTGATTAGTGGTAAATTCTTGTACTAGGGCTGCGCTCAAAGAGAACACTGTGCCACTCCCCTTCATAAAGACATAGGATAAATTCCTGCCCAAGGCAGTGAAATATGAGATCAGTCAATCTGTTAACAATAACGATATACCCCAAAAAAAATTACAAGTAATATGTACATAAAACAAATACACGTAAGCCATCTATCGAGTTTACTGTTTCACTTTATATTAGCTGCTGTTGCTTAGTAACATATTTACATGGAGAGGATCATTTAAAGGGGTTGTCTCGCTACAATGATTGGGTTTTAATTAAAAGATCTTTAAAAAAAACAAGCAGCTTTGCAATATCTGTTCATTACAAATGTCCTACTGATTTTGAGCTAGCCCTGTTAGTATTACTACATCAGCTTCTCAAGTTTCTATAGCAGCAGACCTGGTTGATCCTTATCTTACTGGCTGTCAGTCTGTAAGACTCACTACGGGTCTGAGCAGAGAGCCCCTCCAGCACAGAATGCGTCGGTAGTGCCGGGAGGGGGGGGGGAGGACTCTGGCGTCTGTGTCCGTGCTGCCTGGATTAACCCTGTGTGTGCCTGCTTCCTCCTGCTCTCTACACAGATAGATTGTGACAGCAGTGACGCTGTCTGTTACTATAATCATGGGTATGTCTGTGGAACTGATGACTATACTAATACTATACAGATCAGGCATGTGAATACTTTATGCTGTGCTGTACTAGGGACACATCCTGAGTAACACTTTGCAGCTTTCCTGCCTCTGTTCTGAGAGGGTTTGTTTGCTGTTGCTGGAGATGTGGAGATATGTAAGCTTAGCAGAGGGTATAGGAACACTTGCAGCCCCTCTGCTATTAGCAATCATAGACCTCTCTAGGCAGGCACACACAGGGTTAACTCTGGCATCAAACCCCCTCGCCCCTCCCCCTGCTGTATAGAAGTTACAGGTGGATAGCTGCCTGTGTGCTGAGGGGAGGAGGGAAGAGGGAGGGGGGATGAGGGAGAGAAGCTAGCACGCCCCTCAATTCAACTCCCATTCACAGACAGAGGCTGAAAGCTATTAATGAGACAACTCCATTAAGTCATCACATTTTTATTATATTGGATTATTTTAGTTAACATACAGAAAATATAGGGTATAGCAGAAATATTAGGATTTTTCAGTTTAAAGGCTCTTCCTTCTTGCACCCTACTACACAAGTACAGAAGATAACCAGGGCCTCCTCCATCTCATTCCCAATGTGTACAAGCCAGGAAGGAATTTGCCGGACACCAGTCCCACATGGCAACTTGCTTTTTCCCAGATCCCAGCGAACATTCATTCTGTCAGATACCCCCCAAGGGGGGGGGGGGGGGGGGGGGGGGGGGGGCCCTAGTTACAGGGGGCGATGAAAATAAAGTCACCCCTCTGGAAGAAGGGGTTTTTTCAATTTTAACCCGCCGGGGAGCCCCAAGGGGATTTTTTTATTTTTTATTTTTTTTAAAGGGGGGATACCTTCCCTAACCCGGCCCCTAAATACCTGCCAACCCTTTTTTAACTCACCCTAAAATTTGCCGCCTACCTCCAAAACTGGGGGCCCCTATTTTAAAGCCTGCCTACCCCCTATAAATGCATCAATATTAACCACCCTTTTTCTCTTTTAACTGGCCCCCCATTTTTTACCCCAAACCCGTCCCCTAACTGGCCCCATAACCTGCCAAAAACCCCGAAGGGGGCCCCAACCCAAACCCCCACCTAAACCCTAAGGGGCCCTATCTAAACCCTTCCCAAACCCAAATTTGAAAAGGGGGGCTATCCCACCTGCCGACCTACCTACTAAAGGGGGCCCATCAAACCCGCCTACCTACCAGAAAGGGTCCTAATTTTTCCTGGGCCCAAACCAAATTTAAAAAGGGGCCCCCTCCCAAACCCACCTACCCAAAAAGGGGTTTAATCTATTTACATACCTACAACAAGGGGGAACAAACACCGCTTACCCCCACTTTAAGGAGCCCCAAACTCCCAACCTACTAAAAGGGGAGTTCCCCCCTCCGGGTTTTCATACCTAAATAGAAGGGGCCCCCATCAAACCCCCTACCTACCAAAGAGGCCTATTTTTACCGCTACCAAAACCCTAAAAGGGGGCCCTATTACCTACCTACCCAGAGGGGGCATCTACCAACCTACTTTGAGGGTTGGCCATTTACTTAACCCTACCCCACTAGAAAGGGGCCCTGTTCTGAAAGGGGAAATTTGCTACCTTAATAGAAGAGTCTGGCCCAAATTATCTACTGATTTTTAATATCTAAACCTACCTTAAAGGTTTTCCTCAAATACATTTTATTCCCTCTTACCTCAAAACCCGTTTTTCATGGTTTTACTTTGGGAAAACAGGGCGTGTTTTCTGGGTTTTCCCCAGGCTGCAAGTAGAAGGGCCCGGTTTAGCCCTAAACAACCCGTCTGGCAGCCCCCATCAATAGACAAACAGGGCTGTTTGCTAAAAACAACCTTTTAGGTCAGATGCACCCATAAAAGAGGGATAAAACTAGGAATAAAAGGATACTTTTTTAAAGGCCAAAAAATGCCCCTTTTTTAGCTTGTTTTAAACAAAAGTCTTTAACTAAAAAACAATCCTTGTAGTGAGAACAACCCCTTTAAATTAAGCATTTTTCCTTTTCAACCTATCCCCAATTTTGGATGGCTGTCCCCACTACTGCCCCGTTTGGCAGGGCCCCATGCAAGGGGGAGCCTTTCCCGGAGGGCCCCCCTTAAAAATAACTGGGACTGACAGCCGACTGCTGCCCGTCTCCAAAAGGGCGGGGCTGCGGGAGGCGGCGGCCCCCTTTTCTTGTCCCTGAAGCCGTAACCCCGGGGCCGGGCCCCTCCCTCCTCTCTTTCTGTTGGGGGGGGCCTGCGGGAAAAAATTTGAAACGGGGGGCGGGGGCCTCATGGGGGTTCAAATTGTTCTGTATCCTGCTGCTGGATCCGACGCGACGCAGCATGCCTAAAAGTGAAAGGGCCCGGCGCCAGGCTCGGATTGGCCTGCCGGGGAATCGGTGGATCCCCCGGTGGGCCCCAAGCTCCTGTCAGCCCCGCTCCCCGGGGCCTGGCCGCCGCATCCTGTCACTGAACCGGGGCCCTGTCTCTGAGCGCTTGGGACACAGGGCCCAGCGTTCAGTGACAGGATGCGGTGGCCAGGCCCCGGGGAGCGGCGGCCAGGCCCCGGGGAGCGGCGGCAGCGCCGCCGGGGCTGACAGGAGCTCCCGGGGCTGCATGGTGCAGAGCGCCGCTAGCCCTACGCTCCGTTGTACATACTGGCAGGCCTAAGGTGTTAGGCCTTAAGCCTGCCAGGCGCCGGCCTCTAGTGGTGACGTAGGTGGCGCGGTGACGTCACATCACCACGCCGACTATGCCGGGCGCCACTAGAAGCCGGCGGGAAGCTCATCGAGGTCAGGATCGGGAGAAAGGTGAGTTGTTGTTTTTTGTTTGTTTTTTTTTCTAACTACCTAAAGGGGGGCCCTGACTGCCTCCAAACTAAAGGGAGCCCCAACTACTTACACAGTAAAAGGGGCCCTAACTACCTACACAATAAAGAGGGGCCCTAACTACCTACAAAATAAAGGTGCCCTAACTATCTACAAAATAAAGGGGGCCCTAACTCCCTACAAACTAAAATGGGCCCTAACTACCTACAAGCTAAAGAGAGCCCTAACCACCTATAAACTAGCTTAAGTGGGCCCTGGCTACCTGCAAACTAGCTAAAGTGGGCCCTAACTACCTGAAATCTAGCCAAAGGGGGCCCTGGCTACCTGCACACTAGCTAAAGGGGGCCCTGACTCCCGCATTTCTAGCTAAAGGAGGCCCCTAACTGCCTATATACTACCTAAAGGGGGTCCCCAACTGCCTGTATACTACCTAAAGGGGGTCCCTAATTGCTTGCAGCCTATTTAAAGAGGGCCCTAACTACCTACAGTGTACCCAGGCTCGGACTGGGCCACCGGGGAACCGGGGGATTCCCCGGTGGGCCCCGGCCCGAGCTCCGTTGTGTTACTGTGTTTACTTTTAAAATTAGAGAAGCTAGCGGCTTTGATGTCACTTCATCTTGACGCTTGCCTTCTCTATGCGAGCGCGCAGCGTTCCGGCTCTCTTCCCCCGCCCCCCCTTCCTCCTTACCTTCTCGGGGTCGACCCCTTTAATTGCAGGACCGGACGTGCGTCCGCCTGCCTCCGCATGCCGCGGCTCCTCCCTGTGTGCGCGACTATCGGCGCGCAGACTGTTACTAGCGGGCAGGGAGAGAGCGGATCGGAAGGAGCGGCAGAGCTAGGAAAGGGGCCGGCGGGCCCGGGAGACTTCCTCAGCGGCGCGGCCCGGCGCCTACAGAGACCACACAGTCCACGGTTTCCCCCACATAAAGTTGAAGGGAGAAACTGGTGGGGGTTTGGCAACTTGGCAGCAGCAGTGCACCGTGCCCTATATAAAAGGGGGCCGCATAATAAAGTTAAACAGCGCGGTGGGCCCCCCTTTCCCTCCATGGCCCACACTGCATTTTCAATGACTCTTCACCTGACAAGGACCCTGGGCTGGCTTTCTGAACTGTCCCTGTTGCATTTCAGACCCTATACTCACAAGGCTTGTTTAACCCTCACAGGGCTCATGATGGTCTGTAACCCCACAGGACTTATGGCTAGTTTTTTACACACCCAAAATAGACCCATCCATAGCCCCTGTGATGGTTACAGACCCTTTCCATGAGCCCTGTGACCATTATGGATTTATCCATGAGCCCTGTGAGGGTTTCAGAGGGCTGTAACCCCACAGGCTCATGGGTGGGGACTGACACCCTTAGGGTTCATGGATGGGTCTGTAATGCTCACAGGGCTTGGTTGTTTGTGCAATAAAGTTTCTCAGTTATTCTTCTGACTGCATGCTGGTGTTAGGAGGTACACTTACTTTCTTGCTGGTGTTATTTAGAAGGGGTGAGGGGCGTGTCCAAGGGAAACATGGAGGGGATATTGTATGTGGGTGGAGGGGATAGTGTATGTGGGTGGAGGGGGATATTGTATGTGGAGGGGGATATTGTATGTGGGTGGAGGGGATATTTTATGTGGGTGGAGGGGATATTGTATGTGGGTGGAGGGAAAATTGTATGTGGGTGGAGGGGGATATTGTTGGGTGGAGGGGATATTGTATGTGGGTGGAGGGATATTGTATGTGGGTGGAGGGATATTATGTGGGTGGAGGGGGATATTGTATGTGGGTGGAGGAGGGTATTGTATGTGGGTGGAGGGGGATATTGTATGCGGGGAGGGGATATTGTATGTGGATGCAGGAGATATTTGTAGTGGGTGGAGGAGGATATGTATTGGGTGGAGGGGAATTTTTAAGTGGGTGGAGGGGAATTGTATGGGGTGGAGGGGGATATTGTATGTGGGTGGAGGGGGATATTGTATGTGGGTGGAGGGGATATTGTATGTGGGTGGAAAGGGGGATATTGTTTTTGGTGGAGGGGGATATTGGATGTGGGTGGAGGGGGATAGTGGGTGTGGGTGGAGGGGGATATTGTATGGGTGGAGGGGGATATGTATGGGGGGAGGGGGATAGTGTATGTGGGTGGGGGGGGATATTGTATGTGGGTGGAGGGGGGTAGTGTATGTGGGTGGAGGGGGATATTGTATGTGGGTGGAGGGGATATTGTATGTGGGTGGAGGGATATTGTATGTGGGTGGGGGGATATTGTATGTGGATTTCAGGGAATATTGTATGTGGGTGGAGGAGGATATTGTTTTGGGTGGAGGGGGATATTGTATGTGGGTGGAGGGGTATTTTGTTTGTGGTGGTAGGGGATATTGTATGTGGGTGGAGGGGATATTGTATGGGGGGTGGAGGGGGATATTGTATGTGGGTGGAGGGGATATTGGGATGTGGTGGAAGGGGATATTGTATGTGGGTGGAGGGGGTATTGTATGTGGGGTGGAGGGGGATATTGTATGTGGTGGAGGGGGGATATTGTATGTGGGTGGTGGGGGATATTGTATGCGGGTGATGGGGGTATTGTATGCGGTGGAGGGGATATTGTATGTGGGTGGAGGGGGGTATTGGTATGTGGGTGGAGAGGGGTATTGTAGTGGGTGGCGGGATATTGTCTGTTGTGGGGAGGGGGATATTGTATGTGGGTGGAGGGGGAAATTGTATGTGGGTGGAGAGGGATATTGTAGTGGGTGGAGGGATATTGTATGTGGGTGGAGGGGATATTGTATGGTGGGGGGTTGGATATTGTATGTGGGTGGAGGGGGATATTGTATGTGGACTATTGGAGGGGAATATTGTATGTGGGTGGAGGGGGATATTGTATGTGGGTGGAGGGGGATTTGGATGGAGCTACTTAGCCCTGTGTCTATGATATGCTAGACATATGTGTGAGATACAGATATGTGACTCTCTTGCTATTGTACTACACATTATAGTTCTGTTTTGAACACTGTATTATGTGGTAAAATGGGCGCGTTTTATGTCCGAGAGGCCGGTAATATTTTCATGTACAGTACGGGGCCCCCAAGTCAACTCCCTTGTGGGCCCCAGCCCCCCGTCCGACACTGAGTGTACCTACCCGGGGGCAACCACCTACCTACATAAAAACTGACACGCACAATGTAGGTAAACTGTACATTGTAAAAACCAATAAAAACTAAATGAAAAAACAAAGGCCAATTGCATTTTTTTTCTTTTTCACCCCAGAATTTTTTTATTACTTTTTCTGGGGTGTGGTCAGAGCGGTGGAGGGGGCGGGCACAGGGTTGGTGGGGGGTGGGAGGCCCAGACGCTTCAGCTGTATGGGACCCTGAAAATTCTGATGGCAGCCCTGCGAGTAGGGAACCTGTTGTTGAAAAGTATTGGTCCACAGACTATTTGTGGGAGTAGGCGGGCCCCAAGCTGAAGTTTTGCACCCGAGCCCATGAGTCTTTAGCTACGCCCTGGTCTAGACCAGTGATGGCGAACCATTTAGAGACCGAGTGCCCAAACTGCAACCGAAAATCCCCTTATTTATCACAAAGTGCCAATACGGCAATTTAACCTGAATACTGTGGTTCTGAACACATGGAGACATCGGCGCTAAGCAGGGAGGTGACATCAGGAGACGGGGCTGCAGCACAGTTAATACAAGGGATGTGATGGCCGCTCAGGATGTTGTGTGCGGTGCGGCCAGGGCCGCCATCAGAAGTTTCAGGGCCCCATACAGGTGAAGCAGCTGGCCCCCCCATCAACCCCCCCCCTCTGCCAACCCACGCCCCGCCCAACGTCAACCCCACCCTCTGCCAACACCATCGCCCCGCCCCCACATCCCCCCTCTGCCAACCCCAACTCCCCGCCCCCCACATCAACCCCACCCTCTGCCAACACCATCGCCCCGCCCCCACTCACACACAGCCCCCCCACAGCCTCACACACACAGACCCACATCCTGTCACACACCCAAGACCCCCCCCACAGCCTCAACCACCGGACCCCCACAGCCTCACACAAACAGACCCCCACAGCCTCACACACATAGACCCCCCCGCAGCTTCATACACAGGCGTCCCACAGCCTCACACACACACAGCCCCCCCCAGCCTCACATACACACAGGCCACCCAGCCTCACACACACAGCCCCCCCCAGCCACACACACACACAGGCCCGCCCCCAGCCTCACACACAGCCATCCCAGTTCACACACACAAAACCCCCCACACCTCACACACCAGGACCCCCCCAACAGCCTCACACACACAGACTCCCCCAAGCCTCAAACACACAGCCCCCCCCAGCCTCACATACATACAGGCCCCCAGCCTCACACACACAGCCCCCCCCCCAGCCTCACACACACACAGCCCCCCCCCCAGCCTCACACACAGCCCATCCCCAGTGTCACACACACAGACCCCCCACAGCCTCACACACTGCCCCCCACAGCCTCACACACACAGACCCCCCCACAGCCTCACACACCGGCCTCCCACAGCCTCAAACACACAGCCCCCCCCCCCAGCCTCACATACATACAGGCCCCCCAGCCTCACACACACAGCCCCCCCAGCCTAACACACACACCCCAGCCTCACACACAGCACCCCCCAGCCTCACACACACAGTCCATCCCAGTGTCACACACACAGCCCCCCCCCGCCTCACACACACACAGCCTCCCCCAGTCACACACAACCCCCCTCCCCAGTGTCACACACACAGCCCCCCCAGCCTCACACACACAGACCCCCCCTCAGCGTCAAACACACAGTCCCTCCAGTGTCACACACACACAGACCTCCCCCCCAGCATCACACACACCGTCCCTCCAGTGTCACACACACAGTCCCCCCAGTGTCACACACACAGACCCCCAGTGTCAAAACCACACCCCCCCCCCAGCCTCACACACCCACCCCCCAGTGTCACACATACAGCCCATCCCAGTGTCACACACACACAGGCCCCCAGCCTCACACACACACAGCCCCCCCAGCCTCACACACACACCGCCCCCCCCCCCCCAGCGTCACACACACACAAACCCCCCCAGCGTCACACACACACAGGCCCCCCACAGCCTCACACACATAGCCCCCCCCAGCCTCACACACACACAGACCCTCCAGCCTCACACACATAGCCCCCCCAGCCTCACACACACAGCCCCCCCCCAGCGTCACACACACAACCCCCCCCCCCCCCCTCAAGTGTCACACACACACAGGCCCCCTCAGCCTCACACACACACAGGCCACCCCAGCCTCACACACACACAGCCCACCCAGCCTCACACACACACAGGCCCCCCCAGCCTCACACACACAGCCCATCCCAGTGTCACAAACACACACAGGCCCCCCCAGTGTCACACACACAGCCCATCCCCAGTGTCACACACAGCCCCCCCCCAGCCTCACACACACAGCCCCCCCAGGGTCACACACACAGCCCCCCCCCCCCAGTGTCAAAAACACACAGCCCCCCAGCCTCAACCACACAGGCCCCCCAGCCTCACACACACAGCCCCCCCCCCAGCCTCACACACAGCCCCCCCCAGCCTCACACACAGAGCCCCCACGCAGTGTCACACACACACAGCCCCCCCCAGCCTCACACACACAGCCCCCCCCCAGCCTCACACACACACAGCCCCCCCAGCCTCACACACACACAGCCCCCCCAGTGTCACACACACAGCCCCCCCCCAGTGTCACACACACAGCCCCCCCAGTGTCACACAAACACAGGCCCCCCCCAGTGTCCCCACCCCACACCCCATCCCAGGGGTCACACACACACAGGCCCCCCCAGCATCACACACACAGCCCCCTCCAGCGTCACACACACAGCCCCCCCCGAGTGTCACACACACAGCCCCCCCAGTGTCACACACAGCCCCCCCCCCCAGCCTCACACACACAGCCCCCCCAGTGTCACACATACAGCCCATCCCAGTGTCACACACACACAGGCCCCCGCCCTCACACTCACCAGCCCCCCCACCCACACACACACAGCCCCCCCCCTCCGGCGTCACACACACAGCACCCCCAGTGTCACACACACAGGACCCCCCACAGCCTCACACACACAGTCCCCCCAGCCTCACACACACACAGCCCCCCAGCCTCACACACAGCCCCCCCAGCCTCACACACACACACCCCCCCAGCGTCACACACACACCCCCCCCCCCAAGTGTCACACACACACAGCCCCCCCCAGCCTCACCCCAAACACACGGGCCCCACCCAGCCTCACACACACACAGCCCACCAGCCTCACACACACACCCCCCCAGCCTCACACACACACAGCCCATCCCAGTGTCACACACACAGGCCCCCCAGTGTCACACACACAGCCCATCCCAGTGTCACACACAGCCCCCCCAGCCTCACACACACAGCCCCCCCAGCGTCACACACACAGCCACCCCCCCCCCAGTGTCACACACACACGACCCCCCAGCCTCACACACACACAGCCCCCCCAGCCGCACACCACACCCACCCCCCAGCCTCACCACAGCCCCCCGGCGTCACACACACAACCCCCCCCTTGTGCACACACACACAGGCCCCCCCACCCTCACACACACAGACCCCCCAGCCTCACACACACACAGCACCCCCGCCTCACACACACACGCCCCCCCCTGCGTCACCCCACAACACCCCCCCCAGTGTCACACACACACCCCCCCCAGTGTCACACAAACACAGGCCCCCCCCAGCCTCACACACACAGCCCATCCCAGTGTCACACACACAGACCCCCCCAGTGTCACACACAGTCCATCCCAGTGTCACACACACAAAGCCCCCCCCAGCGTCACACACACACAGGCCCCCCCCCCAGGGGTCACACACACAGTCCATCCCAGTGTCACACACACACACACAGCCCCCCCCAGCATCACACACATAGCCCCCCCCCCAGTGTCACACACACAGCCCCCCCCCCAGTGTCACACACACACAGGCCCCCCAGTGTCACACACACAGCCACCCAGGTCACCCCACACCCAGCCCCCCCAGCTTACAACACACACAGCACCCCCAGTGTCACACACACACAGGCCCCCCCAGTGTCACCCACACAGGCCCCCCAGTGTCACACACACAGGCCATCCCAGTGTCACACACACAGGCCATCCCAGTGTCACACACACACAGTCCCCCCCCAGTCTCACACACACAGGCCCCCCAGTCTCACACACACAGCCCCCCCAGCCCTCACACCACACACAGGCCCCCCCCAGTGTCACACAAACAGACTCCTACCAGCCTCAGGGGGGGGGGGGTCGCTGGGACAGATGGGGGCTTCACTGGGGCCCCACATCACCTCAGAGTGTGAGGAGGGGCCGCGCTCTTTAAAATACAGCTGCAGCAGCACCCTCTCACCTCGTTCTTGTTCTCCAGCGTCCCCTGTGATCGCAGTCGGCCATTCTTTCCTCTGCCGGCAGGAGTCACTGAAGCCGTGCCCACAGGCAGAGAGAGGGGAGGGCCGACTCCAATCACAGGAGACGCTGGAGAACAGGAAGGAGGTGACAGACCGACGCTGCTGCAGCTGTATGTAAAGAGAGCGGCCCCCCTCACACACCAGAGCCGCGCGGCCCCTCCTGAGCCCCAGAGAAAGGGGGAGAGCCCAGCTGCTCCGGTCACAGCGCGCAGGAGGAGTGCGTGCATGTCATCAAGCGCAGCTGTGACCAGACATGCAGCGCGGGCCCTCCTTCAGCGTCCCCGGGC
The DNA here is from genome assembly GCA_025379985.1 of Phyllomedusa bahiana. Lineage (NCBI taxonomy): Eukaryota > Metazoa > Chordata > Amphibia > Anura > Hylidae > Phyllomedusa > Phyllomedusa bahiana. Next base: position 351,083 of record JAODAL010000146.1, read on the forward strand.
CCCAGCCATATACAAAGGCGCAGGCGCCTCACTCATCATGGTACAGAGAACAAGCCTATGGCCTGTTCTCTGTGCTATTACTATGAAGCAAGGGGGCGGTGCCTGCCGGTGGCGGCGGGCCCCCCCTTACTTCACAGACTGGCTGGGCCCGGAACAGGAGTACTGCCTGTACCCCCCTAATGGCGGCCCTGGGTGCGGCCATCGCATCCTTCATACTGACAGGGCCGCTATCAGAAATTTTAGGGCCCCCTACAGCTGAAGTGTCTGTCCCCCCTTGCAAATCTCTTCCCAACTCCTCATCCTCCATATTTCCACCATACAGTGACCATATAGTGGTCGTTACAAGTCTAAACATGTAGTTACATTTAGTGACTCACAGGTGACGTCTTGTCTGATGAGTTGTTAACTTTCCGTTTTCTTCTCCATCCGGTCCAGACTGCCATGATTACTTCTCCCGGCCACCACTCCTCCCTGCAGAATTTATAACACAAACACCTAACTTTTCTATCATCCTAACTGTGCCCACTCCCCTCCTATGTACAAATGAAACTCCCCATGCATAGTGCCCCAAATAATTACCCCCTTGGTACCCTGGTAGTTGGTAAGTTAGGGCCCCCTTAAGTAGTTAGTTATATAGGGCTCCTAGTAGCCTCCCCAAACGCTTGTGATGGGCCCCCTCTGAGTCCCCCCGTGCCCCTGTGATGGGCCCCCCCGAACCACTGTGATGCGCCCCCTCCGAGAGCGAGAGGAGCGGGTCCATTGCCTTCCATAGTCCCGCAGGAATTGTTAAACAAAGAACAGCTTTCAATGCCTGTGCTACATGTAAAAGTATAGCGATGTGACTCAGACGCCGGGCTCTCCCTACCACAGCCCAGACCCTTATTTTTATTAGTAGCGATAGTAAAGGCACCAAGTGGGCAGCGTGGTGCGTGAGAGGGCTCAGAGTGCCATCTCTGTCATGCATGCCATAAGTTCACCTCCGCTTGTCTAGACCATCCTGAGGACAAGGATCTCCAGAATAGATAAATGACAATATGTGGTCTCTGAAATAGTTGAAACCTATTTTATGATATATTTTCTTTTCTCCACAGTTATGAGCATCTGATAGAAAGGCAATGGCCACTTGTCATTTTCAACAGTCTAATCTTCATATATCCTAAGACTTTGCTGGTACAGGATTTTTATCGCAAAAGGGAATAATAATATAGTAACATTTAACTTTTAATGTTATTTTTTTAAAGAAATCAAGACCCCCATATTTTACAACACAAAAAAAAGACAAAAACAGTGTCCAGACCAACAGAGAGGGGGGGGGGGGGGCCAAAAACATTTGCCCGTGTAGCCCCTCCTATAAGGGATCTACACTGACCCCAACTTACAGACAACAAGGCAAAGGAACCCACCCGGGGGACAAGTCTCCCTGCTGTTTTCTCAGTTTAGTCAGTTCTGCTGTGCATTTAAATGTATACTTTCCGGAGTGCTTAAAGGGGTTCTCCAGGACTATCTTTTTATTTGCTATAGGATTCAGAACTTAATTATATTGAACTTTGTAACTGATACTCATTAAATATTGTTTACCTGTTCTGCTTTGCAAAACCAGACAGAGAGTGCTTTACTCCCCTCCTTACTACTTCCTGCAAACCATGTGACGTCATTGATTACATGGCCTCAATGGACGTTTTGTCATCACTCAGTGGGTGTGCTTTGAAGCAAGAAAAAACTTTGAGACTCTCGGTTCACATATTTTGATCAAAAGATGTTTAAGCTGCCCACGACTTTCAACGTGATCTCAAAATCGGGCAGTCCTATCCTATCTTTACCTCTCAATCGAGCCAATCAGGCCTCCCGCTGGGTCAACCGACCTCCATTATTCAGAGAGAAAAAATAAAAAACACCCAACCTGCAAGCTGCCCTTCTTCTGTCAGCCTGTGAGAGTGGGCGGGGACAGAAACACAAAATGGAAGCACCCTTTCCTTCCCATATAGGTTAAAATCAATGTACACCGAGTATAACGTATGTTTCTGCACACAAAAACATTTCTGAAAAAACGTATGCAAACTGGTGCCACTGGCAGTGCTGCGCACACATGTAATTATACATGTACGCACACAGACCGCCGCCAGCGGCACATTTTCTGCAAAAAGGGCAATACACTACGTGTAAATCCCTAAAGAAGCATTTATGCTATCTATCATACATGAAAAAACTTTGAGACTCTCGGTTTCACGTTGAAAGTCGTGGGCAGCTTAAACATCTTTGATCAAAATATGTGAACCGAGAGTCTCAAAGTTTTTTCATGTATGATAGATAGCAAAATGCTTCTTTAGGATTTCCACGTAGTGTAATTGCCCTTTTTGCAGTAATGTGCCTCTGGCTGCGGTCTGTGTGTGTATACATGTATAATTACATGTGTGCCGCACCCTGCCCCTGGGACCCAGTTTTGCATACTTTTTTCAGAAAGTTTTTGGTGCAGAAACAAGTTAACTCGTTTTCATTGATTTTAACCTATATGGGGGGAAAGGGGGCTTCCATTTTGTGTTTCTGTCCCCCCACCTCACCGTATAAGAAGCACTTGCAGGTTGGGTGTTTTTTATTTTTTTCTCTCTGAAAATGGAGGCGGTACCCAGCGGGGGGCCTGATTTGGGTCGATTGAGAGGTAAAGAAGGATAGGGTGCCATTTTGAGATCACTTGAAAAGCGGGGGGGGCACTTTAAAATCTTTTGATCAAAAAGTGAACCCCAGAGTTCAAAGTTTTTTATAATAGTAGCATAAATGTTTTTTAGGGGTTTCCACATAGTGTTTTCCCTTTTTTCAGAAATGGCCTGGCGCGTCCCCGGTGCACATGTATAATTACATGTGTGCCGCAGCATGCCTCCAGTGGCACCCAGGTTTGCATACGTTTTTTCAGAAATGTTTTTGTGTGCAGAAACATACGTTATACTCGGTGTACATTGATTTTAACCTATATGGGAAGGAAAGGGTGCTTCCATTTTGTGTTTCTGTCCCCGCCCACTCTCACAGGCTGTCATAAGAAGGGCAGCTTGCAGGTTGGGTGTTTTTTATTTTTTCTCTCTGAATAATGGAGGTCGGTTGACCCAGCGGGAGGCCTGATTGGCTCGATTGAGAGGTAAAGATAGGATAGGACTGCCCGATTTTGAGATCACGTTGAAAGTCGTGGGCAGCTTAAACATCTTCTGATCAAAATATGTGAACCGAGAGTCTCAAAGTTTTTTCATGTATGATAGATAGCATATGTAACGGTGCGGCACCGATGGACGTATGCCGAAGCGCCGACCGCAGATATCCAGGTGTGGATCCTCAGGGCCCACCGCAGGCACAGATGGCAGGTGCAGGCAGTGGGTAGCCGAAGTGCAGGTCCTGTTAGCTGCGCTGGAGCGGAGTCCGGGCACCGCAGGTGTAGCCGTAAAACGGGTGACAGTCCAGGTATAGTCTTGAACGTAAAGCACAGTCCTAGGATGGTAACAGATTAGAAAAGGTGCCAGGGAACAGCAGGTGTAGCAGACAGGTACAGCGGCAGGTGTACAGCAGGTACCGATAAACATATGGCTGAATGTGAGACAGCAGCAGAACAGCAGCCAAGGGGTCAAGCATTTTGCGGGTAACAACAACGAACAGACCCTAGAGTGAAGGAAGGATGGTCCTTATGTCCAGGGTTACGGGTCACTGGCGGGCCAAGGACTCTGATCCTAAATGTGGTTGCAGTGACGCGCGTCCCCATTGGGGGAAGCACGTATGGCGCAAGATCCAGGAAGCGTGAGGAAGCACAGGTGGGAGGCCTGCAGGAGTGGAAGGAGCCAGGACGTGTGTCAAGAGGCCGGGGACACCAGGGGAGTCGCAGCAGGGGCCCGGGGGGACCCAACCGACACGGTCCGCTGCGAGTCCATAGCAGGACCGTGGCGTGAACCGTGCCGACCCCGGGGAAACCACCCCCCCCTTAACCCTCCCCATCCCGGGTCCCCGGGTACCCACAAAACGGCTATGGGTAACCACCTCCCTCGGTATCCCGGGAACGTCGTCAGAGGAGGGTGTCCAAGAGCCCGGGTAAATTTTGGGGACCTGGGGGAAGGGCGGGGAAAAAAGTAGGCAGGGGGAGGGGTGGGTGGGCAGAGGTGTCTTAAAACCAAAGGGTTCTTGACACATGGTTTATTTCACGCACAGCAGAACCAACTGACAAAAGAAACGGGTGGGCGGGGCCCTTGCTCCAGATGGCGGGCTTAAGGCAGTAGAGTGGCACTGCTTGCCCCATTGGACACTTCACCCCCCCCCCCCCCCCCCCCCCTTCGCCAATCCAGGGAATGGACTGTGGAAGCTGGAAACCAGGAAGGCCCGAGCAAAAAGGGAGCAAAGAACTTGGCAGGTGTTAGAAGGAGACTGTCCTCTTGGGGGAACCCTCCAATTGTAAGACACGCTGGTTCGAACTGGACTGGCTCCTTAGGATCTCCCGTTAACGATGAAAACGTAGTGGTTTTTTCCGACGGGAAAAGGCAGGCAAACTTCTCAGTGGACGGATGATGAAGTTCTCGGAAGCCGAGTCCAGAAGGCATGGCACTTCAGACGCTTCACCAGTGAAAATGTAGGTGACTGGAGTGTAAACGGGGAGCAGGCACACCGTTATTGGGGTAACTTCCCCACAACCCCATGGTGCTGAGTTTCGGGGCAGCTGGGCGGACTGGGCATTCTTCAGGAAATGAGGTACCCCGCGTACGCACAGGTTTAAACTGCGTCGACGGGCCCGCGTTCCCCCCTTGGTAGTGAGTGCGGTTGACCTCCATGGCTCATCTTGGAAAAAGCAGGTGTCAGGCCGAGGTGGGCTCGTGGTTTCAGGTACAGAGCGTGGGGGGCTTGCAAGGGCCGGGTGGCCCGCTGGCTGCTGGCGGCTCAAGCCCCTCTCACAAAACGATGTCGATCCGGGTAGCCAAAGCGATGAGGTCGTCCAATGTGGTGGTTTGGTCACGACCAGCCAACTCGTCCTTAATGCGTCCATCGAGGCCCCCCCCAGAAGCACAACGAGGGCCCGTTGTTCCAGGCAAGCTCGGAGGGCCCGGGTACGGAACTGGATGGCATACTGGCCCACGTGGAGTCGCCTTGATGGAACCGGACAGAGATGAAGCAGCAGATGTGTTGCGCCCCGGTAGCTCAAAGGTCTTCCGGAAGGCGTTCAGGACTCCTGGAGTCCCCTGTCAGCGGATCTCCTTTCTCCCACAGAGGTGAGACCCAGGCCAAGGCTCACCTGAGAGCAGGCTGATGATGAAAGCCACCTTGGCACGGTCAGATGGGAACTGGTGGGGCCAGGACCTCAAAGTGGATTGTGCATTGATTTAGAAAGCCGCGACAGGTATGGGGATCTCCGGAATAACGGGCTGGGAGAGGCAGGTGCAGGCTAGGACCGGTCATGACAACAGGGGGCGGAACCACAGCAGATGGGGGAGCAGTTGTAGGTGCCAATTTCCCGACACGACTTCATCTAGACGGGTGGTGAGCGCTGGGAGCTTCTGAAATAACTGCTCCAGATGAACGCCCTGACGGTTCACAACGGTTACAATTCAGGCAGAGTCACTTCCGTCGGATCCATATTGTAGGGGCAGTTCGTACTGTAACGGGCGGCACCGATGGACGTATGCCGAAGCGCCGACCGCAGATATCCAGGTGTGGATCCTCAGGGCCCACCGCAGCACAGATGGCAGGTGCAGGCAGTGGGTAGCCCAAGTGCGGTCCTGTTACTGGCGCTGGAGCGGAGTTTCCCGGGGACCGCAGGTGTACCGAAAAGGGTGACAGTCCAGGTATAGTCTTGAACGTAAAGCACAGTCCTAGGATGGGAACAGATTAGAAAAGGTGCCCGGGGAAAAGCAGGTGTAGCAGACAGGTACAGCGCAGTGACAGCAGGTACCGATAAACGTATGGGTGAATGTGAGACAGCACAGAAACAGCAGCCAAGGGGGCAAGCTCTTGTGCTGGTAACAACAAAGAACTGACCTAGAGTGAAGAAGGGGGTTCCTTATTAGCCAGAGGTTACAGGGCACTGGGCCGGGCCAAGGTACTCTGACTCTTTACATGTGGTGCAGTGACGCGTGCGTGCCCCGAGAGGGAGCACAGGTGCGCACAGGGTGCCAGGAAGCTGGAGGAAGCACAGGTGGTGGAGGCCTTAGGGGTGGAAGGACCAGGACAGGTTGTGCAAAGAGCCGGACACCAGGGATGTCGCAGCAGCGCCGGGACCCAACCGACACGGCACGCTGCGAGTCCATAGCAGGACCCCGGGGGTGAAACCGGGACAGCATAAATGCTTCTTTAGGGATTTCCACGGGAGTGTATTGCCCTTTTTGCAGAAATGTGCCGCTGGCGGCGTCTGTGTGCGTACATGTATAATTAATGTGTGCCGCAGCCCTGCCAGTGGCACCCAGGTTTGCATACGTTTTTTCAGAAATGTTTTTTTTGGGGCAGAAACATACGTTATACTCGTTTTACATTGATTTTAACCTATATGGGAAGGAAAGGGTGCTTCCATTTTGTGTTCTGTCCCCGCCCACTCTCACAGGCTGTCATAAGAAGGGGAGCTTGCAGTTGGGGGTTTTTTATTTTTTCTCTCTGAATAATGGAGTCGGTTGACCCAGGGAGGCCTGATTGGCTCGATGAGAGGTAAAGATAGGATTTGGGCGCCCGATTTTGAGATCACGTTGAAAGTCGTGGGGAGCTTAAACATCTTTTGATCAAAATATGTGAACCGAGAGTCTCAAAGTTTTTTCATGTATGATAGATAGCATAAATGCTTCTTTAAGGATTTCCACGTAGTGTATTGCCCTGCTTTGAAGCAAGGCTCAGCTCAGAAACACTCCCGTGTAGTGGATGTGACCTGAGCAATGTGACCTGAGCAGAGAAAGATTTGGCTGCATATAGTGATGTCATTCTCTCCAGCCGGTCTCAGCAGCAGGAGTGATTAGAGGGAGAGGGAAATGTTTGTTAGCTCTGCTTCAATTACTATTAGTAATGAAAGCAGTAAACAGAATTACAAAGCCTGGCGGGTTGTGTACTGTACAACTGTGTGCTAGGACTGTTTACATAGTGACTCATCACTTCTAGCTGCTAGAGTCTAGCTGTCTTCATTACTGTGTATTGTTTTTACTTCTGATAAGGGGAGAGGTCTTTCTGATAAATTTGCTGAAAACACCTTTTCACCTGGTCAGAAGACCTGCATTGTTCGATTGGTTGAATGTGCATTAGGACCTCTGAGATTATACAGCAGCAGTCAGAAAAAAGTCTTGAGGACTCACGAGGTGTACATGTCTGAGAATTATGTTGTAGGGGTGTACAGGGCAGGGCTCAACAGTGCTGGAAGGATTAAGGTGTGGTGCAGGGAGGTCCTAGATTGTAACTGCAATATATTCCGGGACTTGTAGGAAAGAGCTGCTGGAGAACTACTGACCCCCCACAAGCAAGCAAGAACTTATACTGATCTTATGGCAGAAGCTTATTCTTTGAGGGCCCCTTCTCTCCTCTCTCTATCTATCACCCTTTTGGTCTCCTAGGGTTTCTCACCATCCATCCTGTAGCCCTCTTAATCTCACCCCAGCCTCTTTTTCCTCCCTTTCCCTCTCTTTTTGAAAGTACCTTGTTTTAACTGGAGATGTTTATAGAGATTTTGGGTGAAGATTTAAACATTTTGCTAGTCCCACACCTGGATTTCTCTAGGGGATATGCAAGCCTATAGATATAAATGCACTGTAGACTTTGTAAACAACTAGCTGAATTCCAGCTAGTGGATGCCCGGAGGACTCCTTATTCATTCACTACAGAGTATACCTTCTTCTCCATGCCCAATTAATTTATACTGGAGGATAAACTATTTGTTTCTCTGACATCTTTAGTAGTCAACATTACATTTTTAGTACCATGTCCATATCTCAAATTCAACCTAACTTCATTCATCTCCATGCATGGAACGGACAACTCAATGACTCCTTTACAGGACCCTTAAATACTGATGAATATAAATAATTATTTACTAGAAAACGTTTACCTCAGACTGTGATCCCCTTGTGGTGTCTGATGCTGTAAAGTGTGTTAGCATTCCTATTCTTCTATCCATTCAGATGTGTCTGGCCCTTGGAAACTCTGCTGGCCAGTTCTAGCCATATTTATGTTTTTCCAGCATTGGTCATTTACCACAAGAGGCCTTTATGTGCTTGGAGTTAGTCATCACTGAAGGTGAATTTGTCGCAGGTTCTTAAGGAATCACAAATGGGTAAAACATAGGACCCAACAACCTGCCATTATCCTATTATGAAATGCATTTAGGAACTCTTTTTCTTATTTAACATTTAACTCAATAAGATAAAGGTCAGTTGATTCAATTAGTATCATTTCAGAGCCTACAAAACACCTAAACAGTGAAAAGATGTTTTAAAGGGTCCAAAATGTATGTCCATAAAAGGAAACTCGAGCAGGTACGTGAACTCTTCTTTTATTCCATAATAGACATGACAGTGCAGTACAAACACAGTGTAAACGCCAACGCGTTTCTGGTCTCTCTGGACCCTTGATCAGGGCACACAGCATTAAAAAACAAGTGTTCTTAAATACACAATTAAAAGACAACGTCATAGATACACGTGGTAATAAAGAGGGCGTGGAAAGGAGGAAAAGGGGGGCGTAACTAGTTTTTTTAACTCTATATTGTTAAATAGAAAAAAAAAAAAAAAAGGAGCACCGATGGGTGCCTCGACCTCGCCCACCATAGCAAATTTGTATATGGCGTGGTGGGAGCAATATGCACTGTATGGTTTACACAATCCCTATGGTGATTGTATCATATGGTATGGGCGTTACATCGACGACCTCCTTATGGTGTGGGGTCGCGATGTAGCGTCCATACCTAAGTTTGTAGATTATCTGAATGACAACAGACACAATCTTAAATTTACCTTTTTTTCGGACCCTAAAAGGATTTCGTTTTTGGACTTGGAGTTAGAGGGTTTACCTGAAATGGGGAGAGTCCACACCAAATTATATAGGAAGCCAGATTGTGGCAACACAATATTACAAGCCACTAGCAACCACCCGATACACACAATAGCGGCCATACCGAGAGGGGAGTATACTAGAGCTAGGAGGGCTTGTACCTTGGATTCTGATTTTCTAAAAGAGAAGGATGTAATAGAGAGTAGACTTAAAGAGAGAGGTTACTCGGATCATCTCTTAAAAGAGGCAGCCAGAAAAATTGACGATTACACACAAAAATCGCTGTTGGAAAAAACGCAGAAGAAAAGCAAGGGCACTGAACAACATTTAGTTTTCTCCACTAAATATAATGATGATTTTGACATGATTAAGAAAATCTTTTTTAAAAATGTTCAAATTTTGAGACAAGACTCAATCCTTAAGGAATATGTGGAAAAGGGAATTAAGTTTGTCTCAAAAAGAGGAAAAACGTTGGGTAATGATTTATCCCCTAGCTTGTTTCAGAGTAAAACCAGCAGTACATGGCTTCAACATGTGGGATGTTTCCCTTGTGGTAAAAATAGATGCAATTTATGCGCTATAGTCATCAAGGGAGATACATTTTGTGATAGTGATGGATCCAAACAGTTTAAAATTAAAAAATATATCAACTGTGAATCGGACCATATTATCTACTATATAGTATGTAATCAATGCAACTTAATATACATAGGAAGTACAATAAGAAAATGGAAACAAAGGATAGCGGAGCATCTCACGGGAATAAAGAATAAACAAGCTTATACATCTGGGGCTGTTAAACACTTTGTTGACTATCATGATAGTAAAATTACTACCTTTCGTTGCGGTGCGATTGAGAGAGTCACTAAACCACCACGCGGAGGGGATTGGGAGCATAAAACCAGAGTTCGTGAGGCTTTCTGGATTTTGTCTTGCGATACACGGTTCCCAAAGGGTATGAACCAGCGTAATGACCTCATGTACATCTATTGAAGATAACTCCGGTTTGTGCGTGTAAAACGTGTTGAGTATATATTGAAGTATCAAATATATGGGTTTTTTTTCTATTTAACAATATAGAGTTAAAAAAACTAGTTACGCCCCCCTTTTTCCTCCTTTCCACACCCTCTCCATTACCACGTGTATCTATGACGTTGTCTTTTAATTGTGTATTTAAGAACACTTGTTTTTTAATGCTGTGTGCCGTGATCAAGGGTCCAGAGAGACCAGAAACGCGTTGGCGTTTACACTGTGTTTGTACTGCACTGTCATGTCTATTATGGAATAAAAGAAGAGTTCACGTACCTGCTGGAGTTTCCTTTTATGGACATACATTTTGGATTATTTAGCCTTGCCTGGCAGCTATCCGAGCGGGAACGTAGCAACCATTCCAGTCACAAGCAACACGGAGCAGGGGAAAAGAAGTGAAGGTACCTGGTTTGGGGAGTGTTTGAAGGAGGGCGGCTGCCTTGTTTTTCTTGGAATGTTTTAAAGGGGTTGTCTCACTACACAGATTAGGGTAACAATGTTTTGAACTTTTGCATTTCAGGCTCTAAATCTTACAATCCACTACAGCTTTGAACATGAGACTACCATCAATTTATAGACTATCATCTTGGCTATCTCATACATAAATTTGACTTGCAACTATTTAGCATATACTTAGTTATGCAGATTCTTGTCATGTAACTGCATTGTTGGTGCTTTGCTCCTAAAAATCCAAATTTTAATTATTATTATTTTGTTAGCATTTTGTAAATCCATCATCAGTTTTAAACACTGCCTGAATCCTTCTGGGGATGCTCTCGATCATATTCAAACATGTGTTGACTGAAATCTGATCCCAGCTCACTTCTACACTCTCCCAATATTGGTGCATACTGGTCGACTCACTTAGGTACATATACAGCTTTTTCTTCAACTCTACCCACAAGTGTTCTATTGGGTTCAGGTCTGTGACTGTGGGGGCCAATACAGCAACTATACTTCATTGTCATTGAACCATTTCTTGGCCAATCTTGATATATGCTTCGGGTAGTTGTCCCCCTAGAACACTATATCGTTCTTTTCATATCTATAGTACTCAAGTGTACGAAGTAACTCATCTTGTAGGATACTCACATATAGCTCAGCATTGAGACGACCATTGATCTTGGTCAAGTATCTAACACCTTTGGCTGTGAAATATTCCCATATCCTCAGGCGTCCTCCCCGAACTTGACAGTTCCTTTAATCTCTCGATACATTAGCCCTTTTTCCCTTGATTCTTCCAAACCCATTTGCCCCCATCAGAGCCCGGTCTATTGACTTTCATCTCATCGCTCCAAATCACCCATTTCCAATATTCTACTTTTTGTACTTTTTTGCAATGCTTCTTATGGCGATATTGAAGTTGCGGCTTCTTCACTTTTTTTTGTTTCACCACTCCAGACTTGTGTAATGCGCGTTACACGGTGCTTGCATGGACATCTGTCATCTTTTACGGAACATACAAGTCACCTCCACTGCCATGTTTGTTGCATCATAACTGATTGACCTTGTGATGACTCTGATTTTTTGCCTTTCGAAGAAGTTAATGCTGCCAAATTGTGCACACCCATGGTCCGGGATATCCTCTTCTCAACCCCATAAAATGCACATACATAAAGAAAACTTCAAGGCTTGGTATTATTATATATATATATATATATATATATATATATATATATATATATATATATAATTTTCATTATTTCTTCTTTCACTTCAGCTCTGTTGAGAGTCCGGTCTCCATTACCGAGGACTCAGGGTCTTCTGACATTTTCCTTTGGAAGAGGACTTTACCTTCACCACGTCAGGTTTTACCACTTTGTATCTCTATATATTGTTGTTACTATCAATCTATTCGTATTTTGATGGAATCATATAGCACAAACACAAAGAACAAAGACTGGTGGGTGTACCAGTAGGTATAAATTACAAAGAGTAACACATAAGTATATATAGAGCTGTTCAGCTGCTGTGCTCACAGTAATACAAATAGTATTGATAAATATAGTATAGTAAGAAAGAGAGCACACAGCAGAGCAAAAAAAACACTACAAAAGTGTATAAATACATACTAAGTACACCCGCCAGCTACAGACACAACACGCGTTTCACGTGGTGAGCTGGATGATGCGCTTTCTCTTTTTCTTGGGAAATCTTATTTTTGGTTGCTCCTTGAGTCGAACCAATGACATGGAGCTATTAGGGAATTTGAGAACAGGTTGTAATATGCAGTATACAAGAAGAAAAAGATTGTCCCACCACCAGGAGCAAAACAGTAACAATGCAGTTACATGACAATAATCTGCAGAACTAAGCATAGTTACAGGTCAAAGTTATGAATGAGATAGCCAAGAAGATAAAATGATGGTTGTCTCACGTTCAAAGCTTTAGTGGATGGGGAGATAAGGAGCCTGAAAGTCACAAGTTCAAAACATTGTTACCATTTTGCTCCTCATGTAATACTGACATTTAGTAAGCTCCAAACACCAGGATGGCAGTTTTTGAACTCAGAGCTCCAAATGCCCTGCATAGAATAGAACTGATTGGCCAACTGCTTAGCATTTTATTAACTTACACATTCAGGATATTGTAAAGATTTAGCCTGAAGGATAACTTGGTGCGAGAGGGCCATTACCTTCAATAGAGCAAATGCAGTCTTAATTGGAGTACATTTGTCTAATAGAAGTCAATGGCCGTGACACAGCACCTGCCTTCTACCTGAAGAAGCAGCTGAACAGTTGTTGTACAGTTGCTAACTCTGCAGGATCGTTTTAATATGGCTGTGCAGTGTTAGATGCCGACAACAAAAGCAGCGTTCCAGGTGGATTCCAACCCCGAAAAACAGCCCTGGCTTGGATAATCCCTTTTCAGATGCTATAGTCTGGTATGGGCGTTACATAGACGACTTGTTGGTCGTCTGGGGTCGAGAGGTAACGCCCATACCAGACTATAGCATCATGCATTAATAAAAATGATGTAAATCTAAAATTCACTTGTAACTATAGTGAACGAAATATTTCCTTCTTAGATATTCATCTTATGGGCAATGTGGAGAAATGTAGAGTAGATATCACACTATTCAGAAAATCAATTAGTGGAAATACAGTTCTAAGAGCTGACAGTTGCCACCCCAAACATACAATTAGTGCCATACCCTATGGGGAATATAGTAGAGCAAAAAGAGCTTGCACAGATACAGAGGAATATGAAAAACAGGAGGAAATTATTAACAAAAGATTGAGAGAAAGAGAGAGATGGTATAAAGAAAAAACACTGTCAACCGCCAGAAATAAAATACAAAAGAAAACACAGGAAAATCTATTGACACTAAAAAGAAAGAATGTCAAAAACTTGAAAGGGGTAGTTTTTTTCCACACCGTATAGTGTAGAATATGAAGATATAAAAAAACGAATACATAAAAATGTTAATATCTTGCGGCAAGACCCCATATTGGCCGATATAATAGATGAAAGGATAAAAGTAGTTGCTAAACGCAACAAAACCATAGGTCATACAGTAACATCTAGTGATTTCACACCAACTAATAAACAGAATACATGGTTATCACAAAAAGGTTTTTATGGATGTGGAAAAAAACAATGTAATGTATGCAAATATGTAAAGAAAAGGGAAAATTTTGGGAAAGATGAACAGGAACAAACTGTGTATAAAATAAGGGATTTCCTTAATTGTGATACAGATCACATAGTTTATGTGATACAATGTTTAACATGCAAGAAAAGCTACATAGGTAGTAGCATTAGAAAGTTTAAAACAAGGATTGCAGAACATGTGGCCAGCATAAGAAAGGGAACAAACACATATACAGGAGCAGCGAAGCACGTTATAGAGCAGCACGAGAGCAATATGGAGAGTATGTGCTGCTTTGCAGTAGAGAAAGTGCCGAACCTAGAGATGGAGGTGACTGGGAACGGCAGGTGCGATTACGGGAAGCATATTGGATCTATGCTTTAGAAACTCGAGCTCCACAGGGATTAAACTATAGGAACGATCTTGCGTATATCGATTAAGGAAAGATAAAAAGAGCAGTAAGAATTTTATAGTCCCATATAGGATAAATTAGGTCTTAAGGTGTATAAGTCAAACTTGTTTTTAACAAAGGAAATGACGTTGGAAGTAGGCGGTTACCAAATGTTAGCGTCACTATATAGGTAACTTTAGTCAGTATACATGTTGTCACCGTGAACAAGGGCTCTACAAACAGCCCGAAATGCGTTGGTGGAAACCAGTGTACCCTCTGCATTGCATGTACAAAGAATAAAGCAGCACTTACTTTTACATCTACGCTGGTCCTCATTCTTTCTATTTTGCCTGAAACCAAAATAGTAGGGTGGGTTTGGTTAGTAGATGGCAGAATGACAAGAAGTTCAGTTTTAGTAAAGTTTATTTTAAGATATTTTTATTCCAATAAGCATCATAATTTTTTTATTTTCTAAATAGAATTTATTGCGCTTTAATGTCCCTTGCAATCCTTCAGCTTTAGCTAAACCAATAATTCTGTTCAATTATCTTATTCTGGAATCCGTGGATCATGGAATCAGACTGGCATTGGGGACTAACTGCAATCTTCCGGATCATCGGCATATCTGCTACCTGTTGTACGGAGAGTTGTGCCTCCCTCGCTTAATGCACAACAATATCAGGTGAGTGCATTCACACTCACCTACTTATCTTCTTGATTGGTGTTGTGGTAACACATGAGGGTGCACCATTTTTTTTTTCTTATTTGAGTTATAGAGAGAACATGATGTCAGAGAGAGCAGTAAGACAGTCACTGGTGTTTTTGTAGGAGGGTGGGCGTGATGTCACAGTAAGAGGTGTATAATGGATTGTCCTCAGCATAGAGATAGTGCTGAAAGATAAATCTGACGATGGATTGAACATTGGGGGCTGTCTAGAATGAAAAGAGAGGACCTAGAACTGATCCTTGGGGAACCCCAACAGTAAGAGGAAAAGGAAAAGTAGAATCTGCAAATGAAACACTTAATGAGCTGTCAGAAAAGTAGCATGTGAACCATGAGAGAGCGGTGCCATTGAAGCCAATGTCACTGAGCATGCTGAGGAGAAGTTGGTGATCTACAGTTCCAAATACTGCAAAGAGATCCAGAAGAAGCAAGAGTCGTTGCTTGAGATTTAGTTGTCAGGAGATCATTTGAAACTTTAGCTACAGCAGTTTCTGTGGCGTTTAAAGTGCAGAGACCTGATTGTAGGTGGTCAAAAAGAGAGCTGTATAAAGCTATATGTCCCAAAGCTCAGCTTCTCTCCCTCTATCACTTCCTGCTTTCAGACATGGCAGCATAACCCACCAGACAGCAGGCCTGGACTGGCCCACTGGGAAGTAGGTGAAACCCCCGGTGGGTTCTGAGCTCCAATGGGCTCCAGAGGTACCGCGACTGTCACATGGGGCCCAGCCACTACATCCTGCCTCAGAACACCCGGGCCATGTGTCCCGAGCAGTCAGAGGCAGGGCACAGGAATGGATTGCTAATGTCCTTGATTCCTGGGACTGTGTTATGCTCTGCTATGCACCCTAGTAGGCCTAGGGCTTTAGACCTAAAGTCTACCATGTGTCGGCCGAAAATGGTTGTGTAAGGGGTGCGATGATGTCACATCCTCTCTCGCCCATGCCAGGCTTCATTATAAGAGAGAGAGGTGAGTTTATTATTTTTTTTTCTTTTTATTAGTAATGTGGCCCTCCCTACCTACAGGCTACCTAACTGGGGCACTGACTACCTACAGTCTACCTAACTGGGGTCCTAACAACTTACTGCTTACCTAACTGGAGCCCTAGCTACCTACAGCCTACCTAAATGGGGCCTTAAAGGGGATGTATCGCTTCTTCAGTTGGGCTGCTCTCTTGAAGCTTGATGCTCTCACTTCCTGAAATCCAGGGGCGTTTCTTCCCCTCCCAGCTGGGTGTTTCTTAACTGAAGGGGATGACATCATCCCCTCTTCACTATTGATGCTGGCTCCAGTGTGTGTCCCCCCCCTCCACATTTCGCTGTCCTCTCCCTATGCAGTCTTATTTTGTAAGAGCTGTTTACATACCACAGGTCTGCATTCAGTCTTAACAGTCTTCTATGAACTCAGCACTGATCTCTCACAGCTGGAGGTTTGCTACAGTTGAATCCATCCAGAGCACAGATCCATCTCCCTTCATGTTTACATAAGGCACCGACGCACAATTCTGCTGTTTTCTGACTGTAGCAGTAGCTGCAGTGTCAATGAGGAGCAGTTAGCTGTATAGAGTGAAATTTTTGTCGGCCCCTTAAACACAGGAGCATTAAGGCACCGTGGCACAATTCTTCTGTTTTCTGATTATAGAGACAGCTGCAGTGTCAATGAGAAGGCAGATAGCTGTATAGAGTGAAATTGTTGTCGGCCCCTAATTCTGAGTGAGAGGCAGGAATGCAAGTTCCGTGAATACGGCCTTCCGTCCAGTGTGGCGAACAGAATGTAAATTATTAGAGCCCTCAGCTAATGAAATGCAAGGAGGCGGGATCCGACTATCTGACCAGCACTGGAGAAGTTTGTTTACAGAAAACGAAGATAAGGAATACTGTGAAAACAAGTCAGCTTTGCTAATAACATCCAATTGTCAAGTTGCTTGTTTTCACTGTCCCCTTTTTCTGAAGGCCATTTAATGAAATGATACAACCCCTTTAACTACCTACAACCTACCTAACTGGGGCTCACCGCCAGTGAAGGAAATAATTTTTATGATCCCTTGCTGATTTTGTAAGTTTGCCCACTGACAAACACATGAACAGACTATAATTTTAAGGCAAACAGTTCAACAAACACAAAGACCAGCTCACCTGTATGGATGATTAGATGCAGACAGCAGGCAAATGCACGGATCCGGCTGAAAGGCCACAGCCCATAACTAAGATTGAAGAAACTGCATGAACAGCGGGAAAGATCCAGCACCAAAATATGGATTAAAATCTCTTCTTTATTATTCAAATTATTAAAAATCAGACACGGCAAGCGTGCTGGATCTTTCCCGCTATTCATGCAGTTTCTTCAATTATAATTTTAAGGGTAGGTTAATTTTAACATTGAGAGGTAGAATATCCAAAATAAAATCCAGAAAATCACAGTGTATAAATTATATAAATTTATTTGCATTTTTCTGAGAGAAATAAGTATTTGATCCCCTACCAACCATTAAGAGTTCTGACCCCTACAGACCAGTTAGACGCTCCTAATCAACTCATTACCTGCTTTAAAGACAGCCGTCTTAAGTACTCATCTTTATAAAAAGATTCCTGTCCACAGACTCAATTAATCAGTTAGACTCTAACCTCTACAACCTGGGCAAGATCAAAGAGCTTTCTCAGGATGTCAGGGACAAGATCATAAACCTGCACAAAGCTGGAATGGGCTACAAAACCTGTGCTGTGGTCAGATGAGACAAAAATTGAGCTCTTTGGCATTAACTCAACTCGTCTCATTGCTGCCTATGACCCAAAGAGCACCATCCCTACCGTCAAGTATGGAGTTGGAGACATTATGTTTTGGGGGTGTTTCTCTGCTAAGGGCATAGGACTACTTCACTGCATCAATGGGAGAATGGATGGAGCCATGTACCGTAAAATCCTGGGTGACAACCTCCAAAGAAGCACATTAAGGTCATTGGGTCGGTTAGCCAGTCTCCAGACCCTAATCACATAGAAAACCTATGGAGGGAGTTGAAGCTCCGAGTTGAGAAGTGACAGCCTCAAAATCTTAATGATTTAGAGATGATCTGCAAAGAGAAGTGGATCAAAATTTCTTCTGACATATCTGCAAAACTCATCATCAACTACAAAAAACGTCTGACTGCTGTGCTTGCCAAAAAGGGTTTTTCCACCAAGAATTAAGTCTTGTTTGCCAGGGAGATCAAGTACTTACTTCTCTCAGCAAAATGCAAATAATTTTATATAATTTATGTAATGTGATTGTCTGGACTTTATTTTGGATGTTATATCTCTCAATGTTAAAATTAACCTACCCTTAAAATTATAGACTGTTCATGTCTTTGTCAGTGGGCAAACTTACACAATCAGCAAGTGATCAACTAATTATTTCCTTTACTGTACCTACCGCCTACCTAACTGTGGCCCACTCACCACCTACCTACAGCTTACCAAACTGGGTAAGATGCTGTAGTTTTAGAGCATTTAATGCTCAAATCTTATTCATGAACAGGTGTTTGTCCTGCCTACCAAAGGCTAGCCCCACCCACCTGGCAGTTATTCTCATGCTTCTACCTATTCAAAGTAATAGGTTAATCAGTTGTGAGGTGAGCGTGGCTAGCCTCAGGTGGGCGGGGATTGAAAAAACGGACTCTTTTCATGACTCTTTTCTGGCTTAAAACTGCAGATTTGAGCAATAAATACTCTAAAACTCCTGCATCTTACAGAATAAGGGACTTAGCACTGGAAACAGCAGGTCTGTCACTAGCTTGTGGTGTCCTCAAGGGGGGGCATAACCTATGTGACAGGTTCTCTTTAACTGGGAAGTTGTTACAGAGGTGGGAATAAGTAAAGAGGTGCTGGTAAAGTGAGGATTCTAAGATATTTGTGTGTAAATTCTGCAGGGATGAGTGGTGGCCAGGAGAAGTCATCATGGCGGTCTGATCTGGATGAAGAAGAAAAGGGAAAGAGAACGACTCATCAGATAAGACATCTCCTGTGAATCCCTGGATATCAGTGGTTATTTTGCTTATGTGTTGGATCAGTGCTGTATTCACTGTCATGTGATAGTGACCTGAGTTGGTGTCTGACCACCATGTGGTCTCTATATGGCGGTATATTAGGTTATACCTGAGCTGGTGTCTGACCCCTCTGTGATCTTTATGGCGGTGTTGTAGGTTATATCAGCACTTGTATAGTGGCAGTGTACACTTGTTCCTGATTCTAAGAGTGAGCGCACTCCTGTCCCTGACCCTGTGATTAGTGTGAAACAGACAGATATGGTATTGTGTACTACATAATACAGTTCTGTTTAGCACATTGTATTATGTCGTAAAATGGTCTCAATTATGTCCAAGTGGCAGGTAATATTTTCATGTACAGTAGATGTAGGGTGTGTCTCCAAGATCAACTCCTCTGGGAGCACCGGGCCCCCCAGTTCGACACTGCCTGACAGGTTTCCATTAAGTTAGGGAAGCATGAATCAGCATACATTGTGGAATAAATAGATATAGATGCACATGTCTGGACCAAGTGTTTAGGTGATTTCTCAATAATATGCCAAAAGTACAATTTCAACAACGTGTGAACAGAAATTATCCAAAGAATGAGAAGAAACTCCATTGTCTGCAGTCCAAGATATAACAGTTAAAACGCAATCTTTATCAATCTATAAGTAAAGTCCATGACATACGGTTTGTTCACAATGTGTTTCGGAAAATATTTTCTTTATCATTGTGAGCCAATGATTAAGGAGGAACCTGTCAACTGATTCATGCTGCCCAAATGATGGAACAGCATGAAATAGCTGCAGGTTTCCTCTTCCCAGTGATGTAGGTTTTACCCCATAAAACACTGTGTAAAACTGGGCAGGTTATGGGGAGAAGGTCTCTCCCTATACACAGACAGGGGGGAGACCTGCCATTAAGCTCAGTGAGTGGGGAGAAGCTACACACCTGACTCATCTCTCCCGGATGTGTTGGCTTCTACACATCACTAGACCCGGGAAACCTGCAGCTACTTTATGCTGTCCGTTGTTCAGGCAACATAAAGCATCTGAAAGGTTCCCATTCAGAAAATGTTTTCTGAATCACATTATGGATTTTATATATGGATTAATAAAGATAGAGTTTTGACTTTTATATCATGGATTGTGGATGCTGGAGTTTTCTTTCGATCTTGGAGTATTATAGCAACTTACCACGCTATAAAGCATGTGGTAATGTAGGGGTCCAGCAATCCTTCTGCTTCCTGACACAGTCATAACATTTTCCTATAGCTACTACTGTAAATCTTACTGCATAGATATTTTTTACAGCTCCCATTGAGCTCAAGAGTAGCTATAAATTAACATGCACCGAGATCCCCC
Organism: Phyllomedusa bahiana; assembly: GCA_025379985.1. Classification (NCBI taxonomy): domain Eukaryota; kingdom Metazoa; phylum Chordata; class Amphibia; order Anura; family Hylidae; genus Phyllomedusa; species Phyllomedusa bahiana. The sequence continues at coordinate 371,154 of JAODAL010000146.1, forward strand.
TCGTGGTGGCTACAGGCAGGCAAAGGTTTAGTACAGTGTAAAAGGAAACAGTGGATTTGGAGCTGTATGGAATACATTTCTGAAAGTGTTTATGCTATTTTTCAAAAAACATGGTGTTCAGACTGAGCGCTGCATTTATGAGCACCAGCTTCACTTTTTCCATCATACAAATGAATCATTGAGTGATGCTTCCGAGTCGGGCCAAGTGTGCCTTGTTTATTAACATTCCTGAACTTTTCTAGTTGGGGTAGTGTTAACCTCGTACCAAGTTATCAAAATGATAGTAAGGGCGTATAGAGCGGGCTTTTTGGTTGAGCTATTAATTACAGCCTGGACCTGCTGCTGGAGGTGGGGATTGGAGAGAACCCTTATTCCAGACATTTAACCATTTAAATGTTGTGATAAACGCGACTGCAGCATCTAACTGATTAGAAAACAGACTATGATCCATTGCAGCCCCAGTAAGCTCCCCATCATGACAAGATCATGGGTTACCGACTGGTTGTCATGGCGGCCTAAGGGCTTAATGAAAGCAATCAGACACCCGACACACATATTTTTTTTTTCCGTTTCCCAGTACATTAAATGGTATAGTAAATGGTACGATTGTACATTGTTAATCTAGCTCTTCTTACCCTTCGTCTCACCCGTACACCTTAATAGATTGTAAGCTCTTGCGAGCAGGGCCCTCTCACCTTGTGTCTCATCTGTAAGTAGCTTTTCATGGTGCAATGTATGTGTTTTTGTCTGTACCTACACCCTTCAAATTGTAAAGTGCTGCGGAATATGTTGGCGCTATATAAATAAAGATTATTTTTATTATTACTATTTAATATTTCATCTTGTACCACTAAAAACAAGCCCTATGTAGATGGAAAGTCAAAAAGTTATGGCTCTTGGAAGGGCGAAAAATGGGAACACAACATAAACAAAAATCCCTGTGGTGAGAAGGGATATATGACAGTTCTTGTTCTGGCTTGGTATATGTAGCTTATGCAGAATTTATTTACAGTGTGCTGCGTGCTTCACAAGGAGGAAAAATAGCACAATGCTTGAACCAGGCATTCATGTCAAGCCAAGCCTACATCTAAAAACCTTAGAAAAATCTGTTATGAAATTACGTTACATTATGAACATTATCTTAATTAAAAATCTTTAAATTGCTGAACCCAGTTGACCCCAAATGTAGGTTTTAATATGACAACCTATAAATTCTGTGCATGCCCTGAGCCTAACTGAATTAAGTCATTGCTATTAAGTGAGTACAGGCCTGTACACATCCATCAGGACTGAATGACACTGAAAACAGTAATGTGATAGTGAGAAAGAGGTTTGTTCTGACAATCACTACTTTGTAGCAGAGGCAAGAGGTTTTTATTTCCACAGCTGGCTATAGTCATAGTGATATTTTGTAGCATATCACCAATACTAAATGCTAGTGAATATGACTGAGGTGTGTGCATGTCCCAAACAATGAAAGAGCAGAACTGCTTTGTCTGCTCAGGATTAGTGTTGAGCGATTACGTTGGCCATCGACATCGGTCGATGGTCGATAGTCGACCATCATCGACAAAATATTCGATGGTCGATGATAGATGATTCGCGATGACCATTAAAGTCTATGGAGAGGAAAAAACACCTTATTCTTACACCCAAACAGGGTTGGAGAAGCTGGAATTAACATCCAAACAGTCAAATGGATACGTGCTACATCTTAGGCAACACACTTAGGTTATAAAAGCCACAGAAAAAAAATCACAGACCATTCACTATCCCTGTCTTGCACCACAGCATGAGCCTTAAACCTGCATAACCCACAAATTAAAAAGTGCCAGAAGGCAGTATGATTTGAACCATCATTTTACTTGAACTGGACTTGAATACCCCTTTGTCCGGAACGCAGCATGAGCCCCAAACCTGCTGACCCCATTCATAAGTGCCGGAAAAAGGAGTCTTTCAACCACCATTTTAGTTCACTGGACATAGACTATCCCTGTCCTGGGCCACAGCATGAGCCCCAAACCTGCATGACCGCAGATTAAAAAGTGCCGGAAAAAGGAGTCTTTCAACCACCATTTTAGTTGAACTGGACATTGACTATACCTGTCCTGGGCCACAGCATGAGCCCCAAACCTGCATGACCCCAGATTAAAAAAGTGCCGGAAAAAGGAGTCTTTCAACCCCCAAATTTTAGTTTCATGGACATATACTGCCCCTGTCCTGGGTACCCGCTTGCCCCTCGTATGAGTGCGGACCAATTGAGCTTCACTTGGAATTACGGGTGGTTAACGCTCCTGTTCCACCCAGGTGCCCTTTTTCTTGGCATTCTTTTTCTCATTTTACTCAACGTGCTGGAGGAAATTGTCTCTGTACTTTGTTCTCTGTCCGTGCTCCATACTCCATGTCCTCTGAATAACCACATCTGGTAAAGTTTTCCTGTAACCTCCCTTGTACAATTCAGAGGAATTTTTTCCAGCTATTTTGTACATGCAAGTTTTTTAGTAGTTTAATTCTAGAAAACACATTTTTAAAAAATGGGATGGAATCCCACCATGTCTTTGTTTTTCTTTTTTAATTGTATTAAAAGGGTTGTCTCAATACAGGTATTGCTAGCTATGTAAAGATCTTGCAAAAACAAGTCATTTTGCAATATGTATCATTAACAGTGTCCTACCTATTCCTGTTTCTGACAGCACCATCACCCTTGAGCCACTCTTGACAATTGTGAAGAACAAATGTCTGTTAGAAACAACATTTTTTAGAATAGGACCTGTAGTATAGCTGCATGTCACAGCAAAATGCCCCCAAAAATTCAAAGCATGACCCTTGAGCCACTTTGGTCAATTGTGAAAAAAACAAATGTCTGTTAGAAACAACATTTTTTAGAATAGGACCTGTAGTATAGCTGCATGTCACAGCAAAATGCCCCCAAAAAATTCAAAGCATGACCCTTGAGCCACTTTGGTCAATTGTGAAGAACAAATGTCTGTTAGAAACAACATTTTTTTATAATAGGACCTGTAGTATTGCTGCATTTCAAGCAGCATGCCCCAAAAAAATTATAAAAATGACTTCTCAGCCACTTTTAAAAAATTTGTGAGGGAGAAATCCCACTTAGAAGCCACATTTCTGTTACAAAGGACCATGATTATTGCTGTTATCTCACAGCAAACATGACCCCAAAAAATTATAAATATGACTTCTCAGCCACTTTTAAAAAAATTGTGAGGGAGAAATGCCACTTAAAAGCCACATTTCTGTTCCAAAGGACCATAATTATAGCTGTATCTTACAGCAACATGACCTAAAAACCATTGACAATGCGAAAAATTCTTAAGATAAAGTGAGTAAATGGAATACGGTGTTTTTCATGAACCTAGCTGTCTTTTTACAGTCTCCTCACAGCAAAACCAGCAAAATAAACTGTTGGGAAAAAAAGAAAAAAAAATTGCAGTAAGAAAAATTCTTTTAAAAAAAGTTTTCAAGAGGACCATTTCTGTTTGAAGAGGAATGTGAAGTAGACCGGCAATAATGGGTGACCTCGGAAATTTGGGGGCCACAACATCATCAGAGATCCATGCCTGATTCATCTTGTGAAAGTCAAACGATCCACATTATCTGTGGAAAGCCGGATGCGTTTGTCTGTAATGACTCCTCCAGCTGTGCTGAAGGTCAGCTCAGATATGACGCTGGCTGCTGGGCAGGACAACACCTCTATGGCGTGATAAGCCAGCTCGGGCCATTCGTCCATGTTTGATACCCAGAAGTCTATTGTGTCCGGAACAACATACAAAAACATCGGTGTTGAGACACAGATAGTCGTGCACCAGGGATCTTAAGCTGGTCTCTGTGTGTTTGGATGTTTTGCCCTGCATTGCATGCGTTGGGTGTGGTGGTAAATAAAGATTGCCAGAGGTCCCCCAAATTTGGCTTCTGCCACCGGGCCTGCTGCGGCCGCTCCACCTACTTGCCACTCCACGGCTGTCCCGTCGCTGATGTTGTTCCATCGTGACATTTGAAGAACGTGAAGCAGAGGCAACAGATGTCTCCAGTTGATCAATCAGCAAGGTCTCCATTTCCTGCATTTTACTCTCTATTTGGGTGGTGGAAGGAAAGTGCTGAGTTTTGTTTTGTCCCCGGGGAAATCCAGGAGGGTGGCCACCCAGTAACTGTTGTTCATTTTGATGGCCTTAATGCGAGGATCATGTTGGAGGAAATGGAGCATCCAAGCACTCACGTGAGATATGGACCCTTTATTTTCCAAGCCTCTGGGTCGAGGGGCACTAGCAAACTGATCTTCCTCATCTTCCTCCTCCGCCTCAAATTCGCGCCAACCTCTTTCCAAGGCAGGGACGTCGGTAACGTCGGTGTCTAGGAATACCTCCTCCTTCTCCTCCTCCTCCACTGCCTCCGGCACAGCTTCAACACAGCCCTGACTTGCCTGAGATGATGCACCCTGAGAGCTGATGCGCCGCCTTGCACTAGCCCTGGACCCCAAACCATGCCTAATGAAGACCGATAAAATTGAGAAACTGTCGGGCCTCGTGGATTTGACGGAGAGAAAGGCTCCGTGTCCGCATCTGTGTCCGTCTCCTTCTCCGTCGCTGGCGGGACCTGTTGTTTCAGAGTGTCCAACGATCGTTCCAGAACTAAGATCACCACAATGCTCATGCTGACAAGGGCATCGTCCGCACTGACCAGTTTGGTGGCTTCTTCAAAACTGGCAAGGATGGTGCAGAGCTCTTTCACCTGCCTCCACTCTCGGTGGCTCAACACCCCTAGGTCCGCACCGCTGCTTGTCAGGCCATGTGTCACTTCGTACTGCGTAATGGCATTGCGCTGCTGCCACAATCGCTGGAGCATGTGGAGGGTGGAATTCCAGCGTGTTGCCACGTCAGCAATGAGACGGTTGACGGGGAGGCCGAGCTGACGCTGCAACGCAGCCAGGAGGGACGAAGCAGGGTGCGAACGGCGGAAGTGCGAACTCAGACCTCGAGCCTTCTTCAGCAGGCAGTCCAGACCCGGGTAGCTCTTTAGAAATTTCTGGACAACAAGGTTCATGACATGTGCCAGGCAAGGGATGTGCTCCAGCCTACCGATCTTAAGGGCGGCCAGCAGATTTCGCCCATTATCGCACACCACCTTCCCTGGCACAAGGCTCTTGTCACCCAGCCAGCGCTCGGTCTCGTTGCGGAGAGCCGTCCACAGCTCCTGACCTCTGTGTGGACGGTCTCCAAGACAGATTAATTTCAACACGGCCTGGTTTCTCTGGGCACGTGATGCCACCAGAGGCCCTTGGGGGAAAGAACCCGGCACCCTCCCGGCGGTTTTGAAGAGCATGCGCCGAGCCTGAGAGCCACCGTCACCCCCAAAGACATCCATCCAGCTCACCCAGTGAGCTGCCCACAGAGATATAGCGGCCTTGGGCCGTCCTTACGAGTCCATGTGTCGGTGGTCAGATGGACTTTTCCGGACACAGATGCAGACAACGCGCTTGAAATTTTAGATGACACGTGGCTGGCCAGGGCAGGGACGGCTTTCTGGCAAAGAAATGCCAGCGGCATCTGGTCTTGGGGCAGGAAAGGGGCCATGACGTGGCGGAACCCATCTGTTTCCACCAGACGGAAAGGCAACATTTCCAAAGGGCCCAAAAAAGCCTGGCAATGCCGACATTCAGGCTTTTGGCTTTGGGATGGTTTGGGTTAAAGTGTTTTTTCCCTGCTCCCAAACCTGGAAGACACAAGGCTGGCTGCTAGACTGGCCGCTGTACGGCGTGCAGGTCGTCAAACTGGCGGAAGGAGAAGGGGTAGGATGGGTCTCTGGTGGTGCGGTGGTACTCGGGCGACGGTGGGGCTGAAGTGGAGGCTGATCCCTGATCATGACTCTGAGAGACATGGGCAGCTGAGGAACACTTGGTGGTGGCGGAGGAGGAGGAGGAGGCGGAGACAGAGGGTGTGACAGGGGGTGGAGGCCCGCGTCGGTCGGGCCCTTTTTTTGGCCAAGTGTTGCCTCCATTTCAACTCATGCATTTGCTGCATGTGACTAGACATGTGGTGGTGATTAACCACCTAAGGTTCTTGCCTCTACTTATGCGTTTAAAAGCAAAGGGGGCCCATATGACATCGCTGCGTGAATCAGAGGCTTGCTCAAAGAAGGCCCGGGCTTGAGAGGTCCTGGACCTTTTTGACGGCAATAAGCGAGGAGCGGGGTTTGCGCTGACCGTGGCTGGCGGAATCATATCAGCGGACTTCTGCGACCGCCCCTCTCCCTTTTTGAGGCGGAACCCGTACTGACACATGCACATAGTCTTCCTCCTCGTCCAGTGATTAAGCGCTCGCAAGCAAATTCTGCTGAAAAGACCACGTTGGATCTCCCAATGTTGTCACATCATCATCAACACAGGTGACTTCATCGTCCTGACATTCTGCATCCAGGAGTGCGGGCTACAAGCAAGAGGGACTGCAAGGCGTTGCCGCCCCCCCGGGATTTTTGACGATTGCCCGGCTTCCTTCTCCTCCTCTGATGGCATCAGTAACTGGGCGTCAGAGCAGAAAAAATTCATCCTCTTTGCCTCTTGATCTTTTAAAAAGCCTTCTGACCCCAAAACCGCTTTTTGTCATCAAAGAGGTCTTCAAAAAAATGGATTACCCCACAGTGGTGGGTACACGAGTTGACATTTGGGCTGCTTCATGTTGGACGGATGCTGATGATGCTGATGACGACATTTGTGGCCGTGACTGGGAGGACGAGGAGGTAAGACTGCTGGATGCAGGTTGCGTTAACCACTGAAGGACAGATTGGCGACGCTGTTCGTTACTGAGATTCACAGGTCCCTGACCCAGCGATGACAGGCCTGATGGCCCTGCAACTGACGATCCGCTAGCATGCGTGTTGTCGCCAGCACTGGAAGGAGCACCTTCTCTCGTACATCTACCTCCATGTCCTACCCCCCTCTTTGCTCGCTTACCACCTGAATTTCGCTCCATGTTCAGAAATATAAAAAAATTTGAGAAGGTATGGAAGAGTTTTGGAAAGTATCTTATTAAAAGACGGCAAATCACAGCTATTCTCAAATCCCTCAAATCAAAACAAAATAGCTGTATTCACATTTAACTGCAAAGTAGATCTATGAAAAAAGCTGGCCTGCGCCAAAGTGAAAAAACACGTATCTGAAATGTATTCGGATAATAAAAGGTATTTTTGGCACCTTTCAATTCACCTGTGGTGACTGCAAAATTGCTGTATTCACATTTAAGTGCAAGGTGCCTCAATGAACAAAGCTGTAGTGCACCAAAGTGAAAAAACACGTATCTGTAATGTATTCGGATAATAAAAGGTATTTTTTGTCACCTTTCAATTCACCTGTGATGACTACAAAATTGCTGTAATCACAATTAATTGCAAAGGGGCCTCAATGAACAAAGCTGTAGTGGGGCCAAAGTGAAAAACACGTATCTGTAATGTAATTTGGATAAAAAAGGTAAATTTTTTTGGGACCTATCAATTCACCTGTGGTGACTCAAAATTGCCCGTATTCAAATTTAACTGCAAAGTAGATCTATCAACAAAGCTGGCCTGAGCCAAAGTGAAAAAACACGTATCTGAAATGTATTCGGATAATAAAGGTATTTTTGGCACCTTTAAATTCACCTGTGGTGACTACAAAATTGCTGTATTCACATTTAAGTGCAAGGTGCCTCAATGAACAAAGCTGTAGTGCGCCAAAGTGAAAAAACATGTATCTAATGTATTCGGATAATAAAAGATATTTTTTTGGGACCTATCATTCACCTGTGGTGACTACAAAATTGCTGAAATTTAAATTTAACTGCAAAGTAGATCTATCAAAAAAAGCTGGCCTGTGCCAAAGTGAAAAAACACGTATCTGAAATGTATTCGGATAATAAAAGGTATTTTTGACACCTTTCAATTCACCTGTGGTGACTACAAAAATTGCTGTATTCAAATTTAACTGCAAAGTAGATCTATCAACAAAGCTGGCCTGCGCCAAAGTGAAAAAACACGTATCTGAAATGTATTCGGTTTAAAAAAGGTATTTTTGGGACCTTTCAATTCACCTGTTTGGGGACTACAAAATTTGCTGTATTCACATTTAAGTGCAAGGTGCCTCAATGAACAAAGCTGTAGTGCGCCAAAGTGAAAAAACACGTATCTGAAATGTATTCGGATAATAAAAGGTATTTTTGCAACCTTTCAATTCACCCCGTGGTAACTATAAAAAATTACTGTATTCACATTTAAGTGCAAGGTGCCTCAATGAACAAAGCTGTAGTGCGCCAAAGTGAAAAAACACGTATCTGAATTTTTTTCGGATATTAAAAGGTATTTTTGGCACCTTTCAAATCACCTGTGGTGACTTCAAAATTGCTGTATTCACATTTAAGTGCAAGGTGGGCCCCAATGAACAAAGCTGTAGTGTGCCCAAAAAGAAAAACACGTATCTGTAATGTATTTGGATAATAAAAGGTATTTTTTGGCACCTTTCAATTCACATGTGGTGTGTACAAAATTTGTGTATTAACATTTAAGTGCAAGGTGCCTCAATGAACAAAGCTGTAGTGCGCCAAAGTGAAAAAACACGTATCTGTAATGTTTCGGATAATAAAAGGTATTTTTTTTGGAACCTATCAATTCACCTGTGGTGACTACAAAATTGCTGTATTAAAATTTAACTGCAAAGTAGATCTATCAACAAAGCTGGCCTGCTCCAAAGTGAAAAAACACGTATCTGAAATGTATTCGGATAATAAAGGTATTTTTGGCACCTTTCAATTCACCTGTGGTGACTACAAAATTGCTGTATTCCTATTTAAGTGCATGGTGCCTCAATGAACAAAGCTGTAGTGGCGCCAAAGTGAAAAAACACTATCTGAAATGTATTCGGATAATAAAAAGGTATTTTTGGCACCTTTCAATTCACCTGTGGTGACTACAAAATTGCTGTATTTCACATTTAAGTGCAAGGTGCCTCAATGAAAAAAAGCTGTAGTGCGCCAAAGTGAAAAACAGTATCTGTTCTGTATTTGGATAATAAAAGGGATTTTTTGGCACCTTTCAATTCACCTGTGGTGACTACAAAAATTGCTGTATTCACATTTAAGTGCAAGGTGCCTCAATGAAAACGCTGTAGTGCGCAAAGTGAAAAAACACGTATCTGTAATGTATTCGGATAATAAAAGGTATTTTTTGGCACCTATCAATTCACCTGTGGTGACTACAAAAATTGCTGTATTCAAATTTAACTGCAAGTAGATCTATCAACAAAGTGGCCTGCGCCAAAGTGAAAAAACACGTATTTTGAAATGTATTCGGATAATAAAAGGTAAATTTTTTGGGAAACCTTTTAATTCACCTGTGGTGACTACAAAATTGCTGTATTCACATTTAAGTGGAAGCTGCCTCAATGAACAAAGCTGTAGTGCGCCAAAGTGAAAAAACACGTATCTGTAATGTATTAAGATAAAAAAAGGTATTTTTTGGCACCTTTCAATTCACCTGTGGTGACTACAAAATTGCTGTATTCACATTTAACTGCAAAGTAGATCTATCAACAAAGCTGGCCTGCGCCAAAGTGAAAAAACATGTATCTGAAATGTATTCGGATAATAAAAGGTATTTTTGGCACCTTTCAATTCACCTGTGGTGACTACAAAAATTTCTGTATTCAAATTTTTAAATGCAAAGTAGATTATCAACAAAGCTGGCCTGCGCCAAAGTGAAAAAACACGTATCTAAAATGTATTCGGATAATACAGGTATTTTTGGCACCTTTCAAAATTTACCTGTGGTGACTCAAAATTGCTGTAGTCACATTTAAGTGCAAGGTGCCTCAATGAACAAAGCTGTAGTGCCCCAAAGTGAAAAAACACTATCTGAAATGTATTCGGATAATAAAGGTATTTTTGGCACCTTTCAATTCACCCGTGGTGACTACAAAATGCGTATTCACATTTAAGTGCAAGGTGCCTCAATGAACAAAGCTGGTAGTGCCCAAAGTGAAAAAAAAACGTATTGTAATGTATTCGGATAATAAAAGGTATTTTTTGGCACCTTTCAATTCACCTGTGGTGACTACAAAATTGCTGCATTCACATTTAATTGCAAGATGCCTCAATGAACAAAGCTGTAGTGCGCCAAAGTGAAAAAACACGTATCTGTAATGTATTCGGATAATAAAAGGTATTTTTTGGCACCTATCAATTCACCTATGGTGACTACAAAATTGCTGTATTCAGCAGTTGTGTGGATGGAGGCCGTCCGACAGCCAGGTTTCAATTTTTATTGTGACCAAGAACTGAATGTATTAATATTGCATTGCTATGTGATTGTAATGGATATTTACTGCTCTGAATCTGGAGATGGATTTGGGAGGTGGGCTTGGTTGTGTTTTGGGGATAAAAGTTGAAATTTGGTCTTACAATGACATATACTGTACTCTGTTTGTACTACTTTATATCTGACCAGTAAAAAGTTTATGGTTAAAAAAACAAAATTGCTGTATTCAAATTTAACTGCAAAGTAGATCTATCAACAAAGCTGGCCTGCGCCAAAGTGAAAAAAACAGGGATCTGAAATGTATTCGGATAATACAAGGTATTTTTGGCACCTTTCAATTCACCTGTGGTGACTACAAAATTGCTGTATTCACATTTAAGTGCAAGGTGCCTCAATGACAAAAACTGTAGTTTCGCCAAGGTGAAAAAACACGTATCTGTAATGTATTCGGATAATAAAAGGTATTTTTTGGCACCTATCAATTCACCTGTGGTGACTACAAAATTGCTGTATTCACATTTAAGTGCAAGGTGCCTCAATGAACAAAGCTGTAGTGCGCAAAAGTGAAAAAACACGTATCTGTAATGTATTTGGATAATAAAAGGTATTTTTTGGCACCTATCAATTCACCTGTGGTGACTACAAAATTGCTGTATTCACATTTAACTGCAGTGTAGCTCTATCAACAAAGCTGGCCTGCGCCAAAGTGAAAAAACACGTATCTGAAATGTATTCGGATAATAAAGGTATTTTTGGCACCTTTCAATTCACCTGTGGGGGACTACAAAATTGCTGTATTCACATTTAAGTGCAAGGTGCCTCAATGAACAAAAACGTAGTGCACCAAAGTGAAAAAACACGTATCTTAAATGTATTCGTATAATAAAAGGTATTTTTGGCACCTTTCAATTCACCTGTGGTGACTACAAAATTGCTGTATTCACATTTAAGTGCAAAGTGCCTCAATGAACAAAGCTGTAGTGCGCCAAAGTGAAAAAACACGTATCTGAAAAGTTTTTTCGGATAAAAAAAGGTATTTTTGCACATATCAACCTGTGCTGACTACAAAATTGCTGGATTCTAATTTAACTGCAAGGTGGCTATAACAACAAAGCTGGAATGGGCAAAATTGAAAAAGAACAACTATCTGAAATGTATACTGATAATAAAAGTGGAGTTTTGCACCTAACAAAGAGACCTGCAGTTACTAGAAAAGATGTGTACCTAATATAAGTTCAGGCTGCCCAATATCCAAAGGGAAAAATTTTAATAGAAAACTGTTAATAATAAAGCTATTGCAGTGCAATGTCTAAAACTAAGTCTTTGGGGAACTTTATCCAGTGTTCGTTATAGAGCTTGCCTGTGTTCGCCCGTGGGGCCCCCCCTCTGCTCCTCCCGTGACTTTACAGCGGTAGATGCTCCCTTTTAAAAATTTCCCACCTAACTACATAAAATCTTTCCCAAACTCTTTATCTAACTAAGTTGTAAGGATCACAGCTAACAGTAGAGCTGTCACTGTGAAGAAATAGAATAATTTCACTGGGCTGTTTGGGCACAGGCAGAGCGCACGTCCTACTGCTATGAGACGCGGAGAGACACTGGTCATGAACAAGAAGGGCTGTTTTTATGTAAAACGAGGTCATGTGATTTTTCCAGCCAATCGCAACCATACACATCCCAGTCATGACGTCGCACACCATATCTCACCCCCGCTCTATTCTGTAAGCTGATTTGCTGGCCGCCAAAATGACAGGAAGCGCCGAAAATGGCGCGATATTAATAGATGATGCCCCAGATTTTAACCTAATTATCGCATGATCTAAAAATTTCGATCAACATAAAAACTGTGCCGATTTCAACTTTGTCGATAATAATCGCTCAACACTACTCAGGATATTGTTCTGATCATTCATCATGGTATGCATTTTGCAGTCTCAGAAAATGTGAATAATAATATACAGTGATGACACATTGAACTTTGTGGTTAAGGATTTTCAGTAGAAGATTAAGCTTGTACAAAAATTTTCACATTCTACATGATTCATTGGAATATTTGTTTTTTCAAATGATCCAAAAATATATGAAACATATTCAATAGGTTGCATTTTTTAAAGAAAACATGTTTGTTTTATGGCTAGCTTTTTGGCTAAGCTTTGCCAGTCATTCGTGATCACATCTCCCAGCACATAGGAAAAGAAGAAATGTCAAGGTAATACACTTAGTTCATGAATCAATAAAATAACACTTGTCACTGGTAGGATTTTTTTTCTATATTTATGAACAATTAATAAAAAAATAATAGCAGCTACATTCTGCTCTCTATGAAGGATATACTATATACCTTACACATGATTCTTCTGAATCCATGTATAAGATGTCCTAAAAAATAGGACCCATGCACGATACATGCTGGGTGTCATACTATTGCCTCTATGACTGTCCGCCTAAGAAGGCAGTTGTGTCTCTACAGGCCCCCTTTGGGCGTCACCTCGGTCAAAATGGCTGCTGAATAATCTTCCTTAGAGTTTCCACTACGGTTAAGCCATCTTAACCAGTTCCTGACTGGACCATTTACCCCCTGTCTTCACCATGCTTTTTGTTAGTACATGAGGGTTTGAACGTTATAACACTTTCTCGCAATTAATTATTCTACTAATTTTTTGCCTTTTTCCATGATACATTGGGTTTTATTTTATGTAATGTTTACATTAGATTTTTTTTGTTTGTTTTTATAATATGAGGCAAAATAGTAAAAAAAAAAAAGTATTTTTTTTACATTATAAAAAATACTATGAACTTTCTTTCAAAATTCAGCCTGGCCTGGCCTCGTTCTAATATACTTTCTCTAGTTTTTTTTTCTCTTCAGTCTATAATAGGAGGACTCACAATAACCTCTTATAAGAAAAAAATGGGGATTTATTGCATTCTTCATGAAAGTTGTAAAGTAACAGGAAAGCATAGAAAATATAACTTACACTAGTTGACTTGTACATGGGCACCCGTGCACCATTTGCATCATGTGCCATGGCTCTGAACATTACAACTTCATATGGTTCAAAAAAAAGATTATTCATAGTTCCACCCTTCTTCTCCATTGTTCCTCCCTTCTTCCCCAACCATTCCATTCACATGTGTCTTATACAGTACAGTAAAGTATAGGCATGTTTACCAGCTCATTAGTTATTATATAGTTACATGTTTACATATAGTTACATAGTTAGTACGGTTAGAAAAAGACATATGTCCATCATGCTCAAAGAAGGGCGGGGAAAATGTGGATGAAGGGAGAGGGATAGAGAGTTTTTAGCTCTATGGATGAAGACTTTGAAAACCATAAGGCAATAACCAATCTGCCCTAAGGAAGATTTATTTCTGATTCCATAATTGTCATCAGACTGAATCCAGATGTTTTATATGGCTCCATAAGTATCAATATTATTAAGTAGTAAGTAGTTATCTAAGCCTTTCTTGAAATCCTCAACTGTTCCTGATGTGACCAACTCCTCAGGCGGCTATTCCATAGATTCACAGTTCTCATGTTGAAGAAAGTTTTTCTCCTTTGGAGATTGAATCTTTTTTTTCTCCAGATGAAGAGAATGCCCCCTTATCTTTTGAGGAAGCGTTTTACCATACTTTGTATGGTAAATGTAGCGAACATTCCAGAACGTCTGTGCAGAGTTAGATATTGACCTCCCTAACATTTAAAGGCAATGGGTGGTCGACAAGAAGTTAAATAAGTTAGGAGTTTTCTCTCCAGGCTGTTAGCTGGTTATTCTCACATACACACATAGACAAAATTATTGGTACCCTAATAATAATATGGGGGTAAAGAAAAAAAAAATTAAATCAATAAAATCATGTTTATTTCTTTCTTTTCGTTGCACCCATACTATTGATCCTTGGATAACGAAAATAAAGAAATAAACATGATTTTATTGAATTAATATTTTTTTTTTCGTTACCCCCATATTATTATTCATTTTATATACACATCGGGACAACTTCTGTAGTCTTATAATTTGATTTCGGCCATGTACAGTTTTATTTCAGATTGCATTAGAAAACCCATAGGAGCGTCGCTCGCTCTCCCATTGGTCCAAATAACGGCGCCTCTTTTAACTTAGCCAATCACAGAGCTTGCTCGGAATTTCTTTTCCCCATAGAACTCTATGAGAAAGTAGCTCGCGCTCTGATTGGCTAAGCTGGACGAGCCCCCGCCGCTTCAACCCAAAATCAGCTCGTTTCTGCCTTTTACTGTATTTTACTTTCCCGCCTTGGAATATGATTGGTCAATTTTTCTCCATAGGTTATAAGGGGTTCCTGTCGCTACTATTCTGATTGGTCAATTCTCCTCCATAGGATATAATGGGCCACTGTCGCTCCTATTCTGATTGGCTGGTTTATGCCGACCAATCAGAAGAGCTTAAACAATTTGAATTACTGTATTTCCCGGCGATTCTCTCTATTGCAATTCCCTATGTAGCGCCGGTCTCGGCGACAAACGCGTTGTTCGGGGTTTTAACTGATTTATTTTTACAGAAGGTTTTAGCTCTTTATGTGATAATGTTTTACACTTAATCAAAATGATTTTTTTTTATTAATACTTCATGCCGCACGGCGCTGAGCGCCGAGATTTCAGTGCGCCGCTCTCTCCATAGACTACAATGGGAGAAGTAGCTCGCGCTCTGATTGGCTAGATTGCCAAGCCACCGCTAGCTCAGCCAATCAGCTCTTTTCTGTATTTCTACTGTATTTTGAACTGTCCCGCCTTGGATTTTGATTGGTCAAAACTTCTCCATAGGATATAATGGGTCTTTGTCGCTCCTATTCTGATTGGTCAATAGTTCTCCATAGGTTTTAATGGGACACTGTCGCTTCTATTCTGATTGGCTGGTTTATGCCGACCAATGAGAAGAGCTTAAACAATTTGAATTACTGTATTTCCCGGCAATTCTCTCTATTGCAATTCCTTATGTAGCGCCGGTCTCGGCGACAAACGCGTTGTTAGGGATTTAAGTGCTTTATTTTTAAAGAAGGTTTCAGCGCTTTATCTGATAATGTTTTACACTTAATAAAAATTATTTTTTTATTCATACTCCATGCCGCACGGCGCTGAGAGCCGAGATTGCATTGCGCCCATCTCTCCATAGACTACAATGGGAGAAGTAGCTCGCGCTCTGATTGGCTGGGATAGCCAAGCCACCGCCGTATTAACCGATCAGCTCTTTTCTGCCTTTTTACTGTATTTTGAATTGTCCCGCCTTGGATTTTGATTGGTTCAAAATTCTCCATAGGCTATAATGGGTCTTTGTCGCTCCTATTCTGATTGGCTGAGCTAGCCAAGCCCCCGCTAGCTCAACCAATCAGCTCTTTTCTGCATTTTTACTGTATTTTGAACTGTCCCACCGTTGATTCTGATTGGTCAATCGTTCTCCATAGGTTTTAATGGTTCACTGTCGCTCCTATTCTGATTGGCCGGTTTATGCCGACCAATGAGAATAGCTTTCAGAATTTGAATTACTGTATTTCCCGGCAATTTCCAATATCTGATTTCTTGATATTGCGCCGTTCTAGATTTTTGGAAAGTGATTTTTTTTTTATTATGTTTATTTTTGAGGTTCAGCTCTTTTCTGACAATGTTTTTCGCCTTTATAAAGGCGATTTTTTCGGATTCATACTCCTGCTGCACGGAGTGGAGCGCTGAGATTTCTGTAGCGATCTTCTGTATGTTTCCTCGCATGTTCCGATCCTGCTTCACTTCTCCGCCACCGGAGCATTTAGACCAAAATAAACCAGGTCTGCCTGTCGGAGCTGCCGAGCGCTGCACTGCGCCTCGCTTTGCCGACTCGCGATCGTACATGCCTCGGAGTTTTCGAGCGCGCCGCGTCCCGCCCCGGAACGCCTACACCGCGCCCACACCGCGCCCATTGCCCGCCCCTTCATGCGGGGCGCAGCTGAAAGTGGCGAATGCTGCACCTAACACTGCATCCCTGCGTCCGACAGAGGGATTCGGGCCGGGAGGCGCAGTATACGCCAAAAAACAGGCGTAAAGCCCGTTCATACATGTCGCCCTATGTGCCAGAAGTAGCATAGCAGACCCAAAACATAACCAAGCCTCATCCATGTTTCACAGTAGGTACAATGTTCTTTTTCTTTGTATGCTTAATTTTGTGACTGTGAACATAGAGCTGATGTAACTTGCCAAAAAGCTCCAGTTTTGTCACACTTGTCCAAAGGCCACACTCTCCCAGAAGCTTTGTGGTTTGTTAATTTGCATTATGGCAAATTCCAGTCTGGTTTTTTCCTTGGTTGTCTTCAATTAAGTCCACTTTTCAAATACAATGATGGATGGTGCAATATGACACTGAAGTACCTTGACTTTCAAGGTTCACCTCAAATCTCTTTGGAAGTTGTTCTGGGCTATTTGGTTACTACTGAAATGACCTGCCTTTTTTATTTGTCATCAATTTCCTCTTGCAGCCAAGTCCAGGAATGTTGGCTACAGCCCATTAGGCCTTAAGTTTCTGAATAATATGTGCAGCGGTAGTAAGAACATCAAGCTGTTTGGAGATGGTTTTATAGCATTTACCTTTACCATGTTTGTCAATAATTTTTTTCTAATCTCCGGATATAACTCTCTCCTTGGCTTCATTTGGTCCATGTTCAGTGTATTACACACCATAATACCAAACAGCATAGTGACTACTTTTCACCCTTTAAGTAGGCTGACTGATTAGAAGTCTGAAGACAGTGATGCGAATTACAATATACACCTTAGTTTAACATATTCCTATGGTCAAATTATTTTCAATCTTTTGCAGAGGTACCATCATTTGTCTCCAGGCCAGTTTAATTTGTTTTTAATTTTTCTTGTTTAACCACAATTTAAACACAATCTCTGATTTTCAATAGTTGATTTTCAGTAAATGTAAAATTATTAGTACTTTTGTCAGTTTAAAGTTACTTCAGTGACTGTGGGTTTTTCTTTCATTAACAGAAGGGTACCAACAATTTTGTCCATGTCTATAACATTCCAAATGGGTATTTCATATAGCATCTCTTTTAAAGTGGGGTTACTCCCAGGAACATGGGTCCATCGTGCAATTCTTTTTACCCTCCTTATGTGCTCTAGAGATGACAGTCCTGCATAAGTTCCTGCTATCCAGTAGCAAAGTTCATGGCGCAAAGCAAGAATAGGCACACTCCGACAAAGCGCACTACATCAGTCATGTTATATACATTCACTCTTGGTTTCAACTGCTAACCTAAGGAATATATACCCATACTAACATGCTTCCTCATGCTGCATACGGCACAACAGGCTGGGCAAATCTCAGAAGTCAGTTGGTCAATCTGCCTAAAATTGGTTGTTGGTATCTAACTATTTTGTGCTGTTGGGTATGTTCCAATTTTTTTTAAATCAATGTTAAATAGGGCCAAAATAGGTGAAAATAGAAAAAAAGCATACTTGCCTCCCATTTTAGCTCCGCTGCCGTTCTGTAGCACATTGTGATCCACTCCCTCACCCCGTCCACAGTTAACGTCAATTTAAAAAAAAAACTGAGACACCCCCATTAAGAGAAAGACAGGGAGAACTGATTCCCATAAAAAATAGATACATCAATCTTTATTAAATCACAATTTACAAAACATGATATAAAAAAAGGATGCCTGCAAGTGATTTAGGCAAAAAAGCACATGTTAGCATATATTAAATAAGTGTCAGATGTATGGGATTAGTGGCTAAGTATTATTATTATATTTAATACGTGCTTATTTAATACGTGCTACTGAGGTTGATAGCATCTATATACTATTGATTTTGCACTTTATACTAATATTATGATTGTTAATATCTCCTCTACTGATGAATTTGAGAGATAAGCCCCCCATGTATGTTTTGCCTAAATCATTTGCAGTTGTCCTTTTTTGTTATGTGTAAATGTGACTTAATGAAGATTGATGTATATATATATATTTTTTATGGGAATCAGTCCTCCTTGTCTTTCTTTTTTTGTTTTGATATTTCATTTTGGAATGATTTAGTACCATTTGAACGTGCAATACTTCTTTGGGAGTATTAGACAATACTGTACCCAGCCAACAAATGCTAATATGGTCTTCTTTTGTGATATTGACACCTCATGAAGATCTATAACGTTTGTTAAAGGGAACCTGTCAGGTTCCTTATGCTGCCCTCACTGTTTCCAGTGGTGTCACTTATGCCCCAATATGAAGTAGTTTATTAGAACTTGCATTATAACAATGGCAGGTGTGGACCCACTGTGCGACTGGCTGGGCTTAGCCTGGAGGGGCATGACTTATAGACTTTCTGGTCTTCACTAGAGCCTCTGATGTTGAGGATAGGCTTGAGCCAATAAGGTAGTCACCAGGTACCACTCCAGAGCAGTCCCCAGGCCAGTAACATCTGACATAGGGGACAGAGACAATGGTGCAAGGCACCAGGGGAAGAGATAGAGACATGGTCAGGCAGTCGGGGTCAGGGCAGGCAGCACACTTTTTTCAAAAGTAGCTGAGGTCAGGAGTGGAGAGAGTAGACAGGACGATAAGACAAGCCGGGGTCAGTAATGGAGACAGCGGACAGAAAGCACAATACCTTAGCAGAAACT
This sequence comes from Phyllomedusa bahiana, assembly GCA_025379985.1. NCBI lineage: Eukaryota > Metazoa > Chordata > Amphibia > Anura > Hylidae > Phyllomedusa > Phyllomedusa bahiana. The sequence continues at coordinate 390,080 of JAODAL010000146.1, forward strand.
AAAATAAGAAGGTACTAGGAACCAAAGTTTAGGCAAGGTATGAAAGGAGAATCTGCCTAATAAACCCACTGGCAGAAGGGAATAGGCTGGGGAAGCCATACACTGTCGGACACCATGGGTTTTAGTTCCTGCAGAGTTTGGTCACGCCTCCCTTTAGCCAGGTGCAACCAAAGCAACCAGCAGCAAGGTGTTTGCAGCAAGGAGGGAGCAAGCTATTTAAATGGACAGGAGGGATAGCTGCATGGTGCATGAAGTGAGTAGGTCGGTGCCTGCTGAGCATGCGAGTCACCGGTGTGACAGTAATAATAATCTTTATTTATATAGCGCCAACATATTCCGCAGCACTTTACAATTTGGAGGGTGTAGGTACAGACAAAAGAAATACATTGCACAATGAAAAGCTACTTACAGATGTACAAGGTGTGAGGGCCCTGCTCGTAAGAGCTTACAATCTATTAGGGTGTACGGGAAAGACGAAGGGTAAGAAGTGTTAGATTTACAATGGTCCAGCCATGTGACATAAATATGGGATTGTTATACGTAGAATTCGGATGAACCTGCCACCCAAACAGTACATCTATATACAGTTATGTGCCGAAAATGAGATGAGTGCGCTAGGGAGTGTGGGGGGAGGAGGGGTGTTAGCATTAGGGATTCTGGCAGGCCAAATTGAGAAGATGTGTTCTCAGGGCCCTTTTAAAGCTATGAGAGTTCTGAGTGTGCCTGATCGCCCGTGGTAGCATGTTCCAGAGAACTGGTGCCGCACGTGTGAAGTCTTGGAGATGGGCATGGGAGGTTCGGATGATTGATGAGTGTAACCTGATATCATCAGCAGAGCAGAGAGAGCGGGTAGGATGGTAGACAGAGATGAGGGAGGAGATGTAGGGAGGAACAGCGTTGTGGAGAGCTTTATGAGTGAGAGTGATGAGTTTATGTTGTATCCTGTACTGGATAGGCAACCAGTGCAGTGTCTGACACAGGGTAGAGGCATCAGTATAGCGGCTGGAAAGAAAGACAAGCCTGGCTGCTGCATTGGAGAGGGGAGAGTTTGCACAGAGGGAGACTGATAAGCAAGGAGTTACAGTAGTCGAGATGAGAATGAATAAGAGCAACAATGAGAGTTTGAGTTGTTTCCACAGTGAGAAAAGGACGGATTCTGGAGATGTTCTTGAGGTGCAGGTGACAGGAGCAGGCAAGGGCCTGGATATAGGGGATGAAAGACAGAACGGAATCTAGTATAACCCCAAGACAGCGGGCCTGCTGCCTAGGAGTTATGGTGGTGCCACACACTGAGACAGAAAGGGCAGGGTAAGGTCTGTTAGTAGATGGTGGGATGACTAGAAGTTCAGTTTTAGTGAGGTTTAGTTTAAGATACAGGGAGGACATGATGTCTGAGACAGCAGACAGACAGTCACTGGTGTTTTGTAGCAGTGCAGGAGTGATGTCTCGGGAGAAGGTGTATAATTGAGTGTCATCAGCATAGAGATGGTACTGGAAGCCAAATCTGCTGATGGTTTGTCCAATGGGGGCTGTATAGATTGAGAAGAGGAGAGGACCAAGAACGGATCCCTGAGGAACCCCGACAGAAAAGAGAAAGGAGAGGAGTAAAACCCGAAAACACGGGAGTTTTTGATGGCTTTTTTTAAATGCTAAAAGCTAACCAGCCACGGGGCCAAAAGGGGTTAAAGGGAGATAGGGTCTTATTATTTTTTATTTTTTAAGGCCATTGTTCCCAGGCATGAATTGGGGGAAAAGAGGTTACATACATAACATATATCAAACAAGTACAATGGTGCCCCCATTATGCTCCCCCTTTTAGGCCAGTCTAGCAGAGGAATATCTCTAAAATAGTGAGGACATAGATGTTAGCTGCTGGCTCCCAAAACCTCTCCTCAGGAAAAAAATTTTCCCAGTCCACTAAATAGAAGGTCCCCCTAAATTTTCAGAGTCCGATGCCCTTGACCTCAAATACATTGGGGGGCATCGGGAAGGGACCAGCAGGGGGTTGGACTTGTAGAGCCGGTTTAGGACCACCAACAAGAGGGACATGTGAAAGGAGTTTGAAACTCCTAAGGGCCCAAACTGAACCCTATGGGTCATCTGATTAATTTGTTGGGGATCTTAAATAGCCAATAAACAGGAGCAAACTTGTACGAAGGTTGCTTGAAAAATTTCCGGGAAAAACCCAGACTCTTTTCCCAGGAGAAAATTGGGGGGGGGAGAATTTCTTTTGTCAGCGTGACTCTTCATGCGGTACAGCCAGCAGTTCGCGATCACCAATGGAGTAGTTTTTTTCTGCCGGTATAAATAAACACACATGATGGAGTTTCTGGAAGGAATCCTTTGCAAAATGTGTTTTAAAGTTGATAGAAGAATATTAAATTCCAAAAGAAATTTATTTGTTCGTACCAAAAAAAATCAAAAAATAAAAATTGGCTTTTCAACTTGAAAGCAGGAAAAAATTTGGAACGACAGGGTTTTGTGTTTTCTATTTCACCACGTCTTTCAAGTTGGAATAAACCAGGTATTTTATTCAAGACGCTGGATGCTGATCTGTAAATACTGTAATAGATGTAGGGTTTGGGGATGGCAGGTTCATCCATTTTTTTATTTATAATATTATGTAACAGGGTGGCCTTTATAAACCAAGCATTTTCCCCCCTTTGTTTCCCATACACCAATAATTGTAAGCTCTTGCGAGCGGGCCCTACACTCATGTCTCTTTGCGTAGCTTTTTTTAATGTAATGTTGGTTTGTCTGTGCTTATACCCTCTACATATTGTAAAGTGGCGGAATAGTTGGGTATATAAATAAAGATTATTTTATTATTATTCTTTTAGTTATTTGGGGTCAGGATGAGAAAAAGGACTCTTGTGAAAATTCTTTTAACGTGAAAAATAACACGCCGACTTGGTCAGTCTTAAAGCAGTAGGGGCCCCCTTTTTTATTATTTTTTTTAAGTGCCTTGTTCCAGGACAGTACATTTAGGGGGGGAAAAAGGTTACATAATAAATATTCAAACAAGTACAATGGGGTCTGAAGAAGAAAGTGCAAAATAAAATTTTTTTAGTAGTTGGTAAAGTCGGGACTTGTTTAACTTGTGCTTATATTTTGGGAGTGCCGAGCACTTTTTAAAAAAATGCCAATTCCCCCCAAGTGCCCCCGGAAAACCTGTGCCCCAAAATTAGAGTGAGGGAACCTTGGTGAAAATCTTGTTCCTTATTTACCACCCCAGTCCTCTCAGTTTGCTTCGGGCTTCTTTTTCCCCGACCCTTCCCTTTTTGGACCCCAGTTCCCTGGACGTTTCCCCTATCTTGGTTTCCAGTACCCCCGCCTTTCTTCCTCTAGAAAAGTTGCGTTTGCCTCCCTCAACGAGGAGATTCTGAAAAAAACGGGATTTTAGGGGGGGAGGGGGCCCACAAGGGGGAAGAGCTTATTCTATATGTTGCCTTCTTCCCTTTCAAAGTTCTCCCGGGTCTTCCTGGTTTCAGCTGCAACTCTGATGAATTTGGAAAAAGGGTGAGATTTTCCCTTAGGCCCAATACCATGTGCTGCCCTTAAGCCCGCTATCATACAATTCACCCAACCCCTTTCCCCCGTGACCCTATGTTCTTGCTGTGGCTGTAACATACAGTGGCCATCAAAGGTCAGGACAGCAGGTTGGTTTGTGTTCCCATTATTTCCCGAAAAAGTTGGCAGGCACGGAAAAAGAGGGGGCTTAACCCCTTAACGCTGAGGTCTATATTTTTTTTTTTTGATGTTCGTTTTTCCCTCTCCGCCTTCCCAGAGTCATAATTTTTTTATTTTTCCACTTAAATAAATTAAGGGGTTTTATTTTGGGGAAAGATGTATTTTTAATGGTGTTATTTTATATTCCAAAGAATATACTGGGAAAAACTGAAAAAAAAATTTTTTAAGTGGAGCAAAATGTAAAAAAAAAATTTATTGCCCCATGTTTACGAGGTTTTGTTTTTTTAAAACCATTCAGTCTTCAGTACAAATGATGTATTATCTGTATTCTACAGGTTGATATGCGTCCGGCAATACCAAACATGAAACAGTTTGGGTTTTGTTTTGGGTTTATCGAAAAAAAAAAAACCCAAACTCTTCTTTTTTGAAACTTGTGGGGACGCCCCTTTTTCAGGACCAAAAATTATTTTTTTACTTAAAAATATGAACTTGGGGTGGGGGGGAAATTTTTTGTGATGAAGTTTTTTTTTTGCCAACGTTGGGAAATACTTGTATTTTTTTTGATAAAAATTTTTTCAAAATTTTGAGGGGACGTAAAAAAACCCAAAAAAAAACAAAATTTTTTGGTTTTGGGATTCTTCTACAGTTTTCAGGTACGGGTAATTTATTTTTAAAATTTTAAGGGGATGGGGATTTTTTTGGTTTGGGGGCGATACCAAAATGTGTAATTTTTTTTTTTATTTCCCAAAAATGGCAAAAGGGGGGTGATTTGAACTTTTAATTTTTTTTTTTTTTCATTTTTAAAAAAAATTTTTTTTGGAGCCCCCTTAGGGCGCTTCACCACTGGGGGGCGCGACCCAATTTTATATACTAATGCCCTTTTATATACAAAGCATTTGGGGAAAGGGTGTTGATTAAACATTAAAAAATGGCGGCGAGGGGAAATTTTCACAAGGCTTCCAGCTGCCATGTTAAACCCAAAGGGGCTTTTGGGGATCCAAAAAAGAAACGGTGCGCAGGGCTATTTCAAATTTTTTTCAAGCGGTTAAAAGGTGGGGGGAAAGGAATGGGAAACGCCCCTTTTTAGTGGGGAAATTCCAGCACTTTGACGTATTAATACGTATATGCGGGTAAAGTGGTTAAAGGGTTTGGGGTACTGCCCAGTCCCCTGCCATGGTCCAGGGCGGGGACTTTCCATGGGTTGTTTGCAGCCCCTTTTTCTCTGCTTGTTTGTATTACCTTTTCCCCGCTTCTGCCCCGGTCCCCGTCCCGCCGGTCCGTGCATGCCGTGCCCCCCCCGGGGGGTGCACGTGGGGTGCTGAGATTTAAAGAGACGTGCACAATTACCTGTCCAATGACTTTGACCCCCTGGGGGCCCTTTAAAGGGAACTGTTCCCCATTTTGTTTTTGACCCACTTGCTGAGGACAACAAGTAGTGACAGACCGCGGTTTCCAGCGCTGTGTCCCTTATTCTGTAAGATGAAGCAGTTTTAGAGCATTAAATGCTCAAATCTTATTCATGAGCAGGTGTTAGCCCCGCCTATCAAAGGCTAGACCCGCCCACTGGCAGTTATTCACATGTTTCTACCTATTCAAAGCAATAGGTTTATCAGTTGAGGTGGGCGGGGCTAGCCTCAGGTGGGCAAGGCATGAAAAATTACTCTTTTTATGACTCTTTTCTGGCCGAAAACATTTGAGCATTAAATACTATATAACTACAGCATCTTACAGAATAAAGGACACAGTGCTGTTCTGCCCTCATCAAGGGGGGCATAATCTATGTGACAGGTCCTCTTTAAAGAACTTCCTGCCTCTGCTCTGGGTCAATTTGTTGATGTTCCTATCTGGATACCTGCATTACTGACATCCTGGTTCCTGCGTTTTGCCAGTCTGTGCCTGTATTACTGTTACCTGCCACCACGCCTTTCTGCTACCTGCCCAGGACTCTGCTACCACCAAAAGGTTGTACCTGCCACCTCTGCCTATTTCCGCTGTCCTCCGTCCGGACTTTCGTCTGTCACCGCGAGTAGCTACTCCAGGGGTAGTGAACTGGGGCGTTCCCTTCAGCTAAGTCCATCTGGCTTTGTGGTGGGCTCCAGTGAAGACAGGGGGCCCTAAAACTCCACTCCCTGGCGTGCTTTGCATGTACATCATCGCTCACAGTGAACCATAGGATCCACATATACCCGGCTTCCACCGTAACAGTGTTATTTTAGAGTTCCCTTTATTTTTTATACATATATATATCACGTCACCAATTTTCTAAGTAAGTATATTTCTAAAGGTGCTATTGATATGATGGGTAGAAACCCATCCAATCCACACAGACAAAGAAATCAAACCAGAGATGTCCATTAATTAACTTATTTGCAATAATGAGAAATGACACAAAAAGTATTGAACACGCTAACTGAAATGTACTTAATACTTTGTACAAAAGCCTTTGTTGGTGATGGAGAAACTAGTCGCATGCGTTGCTCAGGTGGGACTTTGTCCCAATCTTCCACACAAACAGCTCATTCTATGAACTCTGAGCTTTAGTTCCTTCCATGGATTTTCTATTGGATTCAGCTCAGGGGATTGGCTGGGCTATTCTAGCAGCTTTATTTACTTTCTCTGAAAGCAGTTGAGAGTTTCCTTGGTTGTGTGTTTGGGATCATTGTCTTGCTGAATTGTCCACTATTGCTTCATCTTCATCGTCCTGGTAGATGGCATCAGATGTTGATAAAAAATGTCTTTGTACATTTGTCCATTCAGCTTTCCTTCAATTATATGAAGTTTACACCGCTGACTTGTCATGCATGCGCGGCTTCGTCTTTGATAGGCGTCTGATGTATTGTCCCCCTTGAGATACTATGATGAAATAGTGTTACGTCACGCCTGCACGGGATGAGTGTATGGACACCAACACTTCTACAGGTGAGAATGATTGGATTAATCACCAATATGTATAGGCGCTATAAATGGAGGCACTGTTGATTTAGAGGGCCTGCCTGGACATCAATGGCACACTTTATCTCTCTTTATCTATTTTTGGCATCCCCTGATGAACATTATCATATAGGAGAAATGCCTCGGGATTTTTTTCTATTATGCTTGGGCTATACCTGTATTATCTGTTTGGATCCGGAATAGGGTCATGCCAGGGTTATCTGAGGGAGAGTGTTTGAAATGAGACCGCCCTTGTAGGGCCGATTATCCCATATGTCTTCTTTAGGGCTTTCTTCCTGGCAGGGTGTATACAGGGGCAGATTAAAAATATCTGTATTTTCCATTTATCAGGGAACCTGCCTTTGGAGACAGTGATGGTCCCGTGAGCAACACTCTTTATACATATATAAATACCTCTGCTTGTGTTTATACAGCTAGTTAATAACATGTATTTGCCCTTGATATATATTAAATATATTCTTTCTTGAACCGAGTGATTATCAACAAGGGTGGTTTGTATATGTTTGTTTTTAAAGGAATTGAATAAAATGTATTAATTTCATGGGGTTAATATTTTTTTCTGTGACTGGTTTTGTTTCCCCTGATCTGCAAATATCCTGTTAGTCAGTGATAGGAAGTTTGCCAGTGACGTATGGTGAAAAGCAGCCCCACATCATGATGTTCCCACCTCCAATTTTTACTGTTGGTCTGGTGTTTTTGGGGGGATATGAAGTGCCTTTTAGCCTCCAAACATGATGTGTAATATGACAACCAAAGAGTTTAATTATGGTCTCATCTGACCAGACTATATCCTCCCAGTATTTCACAGCCTTGTCTAAATGTTGTTGAGCAAACTTTAAATGCGCTTGAACATGTTTTTTTGTTCAGTAATGGAGTCTTGCGTGTTGAGCATGCATAAGGCCATAGAGGTTGAGTGCATTATGTAATGGACCGCTGGTAGTGGATTCACTTGACAACCGCAAGCAGTGGTGTAAACCATGTCAGGGATTGGAATCTAAAGAGCCCCTGGTTTTCACCAGAGCCCACAAGGCCAGTTGGGCTTTCCGCGACAAGAGACCCCCAGGTATTTTGTGGGGAGCACCTGGTCATGGCCAGTTTATGATCAAATGCTGTTTCCATTTCAGGATTATGGTCCCAGCAGTGCTCACTGGAATCTTCAGTAGATAAGAAATTCTTCTGTTACCCATGCCATCAGTTTGTTTTGCATCAATGAGGTTACGAAAGTCTTGAGACAGCTCACTGGTTTTTACCTCATGAGATGTTGTTCTTGTTTGGCACCTTGGCAATGAGACATCTTTTTATAGGCTATCAGTTGAAGCAGCTGACACTATTTTTCACTTCGGCCTCGTTCACACGGCTTATTTGTCCATGGATTGGCGCCGTACTGCGCGCCGGATTTGCACTGCATTTACGGCGCCAACCCGTCGGAAGTAATTACGGTAATCCACTGCTCTCATAGAGAACGTGGATTCCGTCGCTCCTCCCCGCTCGCCCAAAACCCGCCGCGGGGGGGAAAAAGTGACATGCAATTTTTTAGGGCGCATACGCGCATAGATAATGACAGTCTATGGGGCCGGGGTGCGGCGCCCCCGCGGCGCTCCGGCCCCGCCCCCTCCCGCTCGTTATTCACGCCGGATTTGCGAGCGCAATCCGGCTCACAAATCCGCCGTGAATAAGCCGTGTGAACACGGCCTAAGTGGCAGGATTGCTTTGTAATAGATGCTTTGCTGATAGATTTCAGCTGTTGTCATGACTTTCCATAGCTTTTTGCACCTCTCTTTCTTCATGCGTTCAATACTTTTTGTATAATTTCTCATTATTTCATATAACTTAATTGATAGACATCTATAGTTTGATTTCTTTGCCCGTGTGGATTGGATGAGTGGTCACTGACATCTGGTGACAGTTTCATGTCAATAGCACCTTTAGAAATATATCTATTTAGAAAATTGGTAGTGTCTTCAATAATTATTTCACCCACTGTGTATAGAAAATGCGATCATCATAAACATGTTATATGTGGTTACACACTCTACATAGTGATGGGTGGTTGGTGGATGTGGCTACTTATGAATATGCCACACTCATCTCTGGCAGCGCTGCCTGAACTGCATGAAAGATAACATAAGTTCTAGTAAACTGCTTTACACTAAGGCATGTATAACACACCGCTGAAAAAGGGGGTCTTTCACTACCTTAGTGAGGAAAGTATAAGGGACATGACAGGTTTCCCTTAAGGCTAGACAACTAAAAGTAAGCACTGCATGTACTGTAGAATTGACATTATATGAAATGTAACCTGTTTAGATTAATGTCACATCACATTATACAATAACAGAAATGTACCTTTGATTCTTTTTTTAGCTAAGTCTTCTTTTAACTCCAAAAGATCTTCCATTGTTTTCAGTTTGCTATTTTTTCCGCATGGATTTAATTTATGGATGTTTGATATAATATGTGTTTATGCTGATCCGGATGTCAGCACGAGGGTGTGTCGGGGCTATGACATCTGTAATGTATTTTGTTTGATCGCCTGTGCAGACATGTCCTTAGATCAATAGGAAATCAGACCATAGAAACAAGAGCTGGATTGGAAGATTTCCTGAATTGTTGGATAAAAAAATGTTAAAAGGGTATTTTCACCACAATAATTAGTGTTTATTATGTAGGCAAAGATAAAGACTGTTACCAAATTCATTGTTTTTATTGTGCTACCTTTCAGCGTTAGAGCAAATCTTATCTTCTGATTTTGTACAAAGTTTCCCTCAGTAACCAACCATCTCTCTGTGCTCTCATTGCATCAACTGTTGCAACTGGTCTGACCATGGTGATGTCACTTCCTGCTTTGTCTTATCAACAACATAGGAGCTTGTTATCTAAGTTTCTGACAAACTTTAACATTTTAGAGCTCTGTAGCCTTCTGTCTGTTTAAGCCTTTCTTTTAGCAATGCCCCTCAAACAGGCTCAGCTAGAAATAGCAGAGTTGAAATGTCCATCACTGCCGTAGAACCACCCACAGCCTGAAGTTGGTGGTAAAGAGCAGACTCTATGAAACAGTATGGTTAGAATACTCCTTTAAGAGCTACAACAACCATCATCTTGTTTCCTCTATCCCACATATCACTACCATATAGTGACTAATACCATCATACTGTTACTGAGCACACCAGTATACCAAGACCAATAATACCAATAACAACAACAGACAAGGATCAAATAATTCCGCCATACCCTGACCTCATATCACCACCATAAAGAGACTTAATAAAACCATTGTACTGTTACTGAATATAAACCATTACACTAAGACCACTATTACCACCATACTTTGACCATATGGTGATTACAGGGAAGTTACATTTAGTGTCTCACAGGTGACGTCTTTTCTAAAGAGTCATTCTCTTTTTTTTTCTTTCTTCATCTGGTCCAGATCTTCATGACGTCTTCTCCCGGCCACAACTCCTCTCTGCAGAATTTACCACACAAACATGTTTGACTCCAAACAGTGAAAGTTCTCCCGACCAAATATAGGGCCCTCATTTGTGCCACCAGTAGGTAGGAACACACTCCATATAGTAGACAGCCACCCAGATTAGATAGGCAGATAGGAAGACGCTTCTTTAAGGTAGGTTAGACCTTAAAACTTAAATAAGTGGCAGACTCTTCCTATTAAGTACGTTAACTCCCCCTTCAGTATAGAGCCTCTTCTAGTAGGAAGGTAAGTAGATAGCGCCACTTAGGGTAGGCACATAGGGCCACTTAGGGCAGGCATATAGGGCTACTAGATAGGCAGATAATATGTCCCCAGTATATAGATATGCAGGTAATATGGCCCCCAGTATATAGATAGGCAGGTAACATGGTCCCCCAGTATACAGCTAGGTAGGTAATATGGCTCCCAGTATATATAAAAAGGTAATATGACCCCCAAAATATATAAAGGCAGGTAATATGGCCCCCGGTATATAGCTAAGAAGGTAATATGGCCCCCAGTATATAGCTAGGTACAAAATATGGCACACATTATATAGCTAAGAAGGAAATATAGCCCCCAGCATATAGCTAGGCAGGTAATATGGCCCCTAGTATACAGATAGGCAGGTAATATGGCCTCTAGCATATAGCTAGGCAGGTAATATGGCCTCCAGCATCTGGCTAGGCAGGTAATATGAAACCCAGTATTCAGCTAGGCAGGTAATATGGTTCCCATTTAGCTAGGTAGGGTAATATGGCCCCCAGTATAAACTGGGCAAGTAATAGGCCCCCCATTATAGCTAGGTAGGAAAAATAGGGCTCCCAAATAGCAGGCGGGTAAATGGCCCCTAGCATATAGCAAGCGGGTAATATGGCCCCAGCAAAGCTGGGCGGGTAATATGAAACCCAGTTTTCGCAGGCAGGTAATAGGTTTTCCCATATTACAGGTGGGTAAAGGGCCCCCTAAATGCTAGCGGGTAATATGGCCCCCGGAAAAAAGCTGGGCAGGTAATATGGCCCCCAATATAGCAGGTAGGTAATAGGCCCCAGTATATACTGGGCAGAATACCCCCCCATAATAGCTGGGTAGGTAAAATGGCTCCCAGTAATAAAGGGCAGGTAATACGGCCCCCTAATTGCTAGGAGTAATAGGCCCCCCAGTATAAGATAGGCAGTAATATGGCCCCGAGTATATAGGTAGGAGGTAAAAAGGCCCCCACAGGAAATTTTCCCTCTGGAGAAATTTTCCCCGCTCCCTGGCCCCGCTGGGCTCCCCGCCTTTTTCCCGACACGGGCGCGGATGTCACATGGCATACTCCGAGGGCTTGCGGTCCTCCGGACTATTCTGCGGAGCGGGGAGCACCATCTCTCTGCTCCGTGGCAACGTTCAAGTGTATGTGCTCTATAAAGCACATACACTAAGAGACTGTCGGCGCTCCGGGCCCAAGCCCCCCGGAACCACCGCCCTGAGTTCCAGCACACATTTTTAACGGGGGCAAAACCCCGGGATAAACTTTCCACGACCCCCCGGCTGTGTCTATGTGACCCAGCTATACACAGTTGGCGAGGGGGCCCTTTTTGGGCCCCCCCAGCTCAGGGGCCCAGTCGCACTGCGACTGCTGCGACCCCTGATTCATCACAAATTTCCCACCCCGCATTTATTTCCCATAGTTTGTGCATGGAAACCGAATTGGGAAAACAAACTCAGATTGGGACCTTTGAATAGGAAAAATTTTTTTCCGGGCCCACAGTAAAATCTACCACAAAAACTGGGAATTTTGGGGCAAAAACCCACATGGATTATGTTGCAAATATACAACCCAAAATTTCGAAAGGGAAAAAATTTTGTTATGTGCACTTAGCCTTAAAGAGTTTTACGGGATTAGCCAAATATGTTTGTTTTCTTCCAAACCCATCCCCCACACCTCCCCAAATTTTGTGTAGGAAAAAGCTCACCAAATTTACTTCAATAAAGCGAGTTGCAAAAACAGATAAAACCCCAAAGAAAAAGTGATTTTTCTCTAAAGAAAGTAAACTTTTTTTTCCCCAATCCTGAAAATTTTTTTTTTTTTAAAGCCCCTTTTTTTTTTTTTTTCCCTTAACACTTGAGAGGCCCCCAGGGATCACTGAAAATTTTTTAGTGACCATCCACACGTATTTGCCTGAAAACCACTTTTGGGTCACCATACCAAATTTGGAAAATGTATCTAAATGTAAAAAAAACTTTAAGAAAAATTTTTTTTTAATTTTTCAATGAGTCATCATAGTGTTGGGGCGTTTAACTTGGGCTATCGACTCGGGCGATAGTCGTAGTCGGCCACCTCGAAAAGTTTTTCATAGTCAAGCCCGATCATCTCCTGACCTTAAATTCTAGGGACAACAACCCCTTTCTTTTTTACACCCAAACGGGGCTGGAGAAGCGGGAATTAACACCACAACAGTCAAATGGATACCTGCTACATCTTACACAATACTTAGGCTATAAAACCCACAAAAAAAAAAAGTCACACACCATTCACGAACCCTGTCTTGTCCCACAGCAGACCCAAAACCGCATCACCCAAAAATTTAAAAAAGTGCCAGAAGCAGTATTATTTGAACCATCTTTTTTACTTGAACGGACATTGAATATCCCGCCCCTGGAACCAGCATGACCCCTAAAAACCGCATGATCCAAAATTTTAAAAAGTCCCGAAGAAAGTATCTTTGAACCCCCATTTTTATTTGGGAACGGACTTTGGGACAAACCCTTCCGGACCGCACATGCCCCTTAAACCTGCTGACCCCAGATTAAAAAGTGCCAAAAAGGGGTCTTTCAACCACCTTTTTAGTTGAACTGGACATTGACTAAAACTGTCCGGACCGCATATGACCTTAAAACCCTGTCTGCCCCCCAAAAAAAAAAGTCCAAAAAAGGAGTTTTTTCAACCCCCCTTTTTATTGAACGGACATTGACATACCTGCCCCGGGACCGCAGTAAGACCATTAAAAACCTGCCCCGCCCCCCAGATTAAAAAGTCCCGGGAAAAAGGAGCCCCTTTCAACCACCTTTTAGTTGAACTGGACTTTGACTATACCCCTGTGCCACAGCAGCCCGGGGCCGGGATTTACAGGGGGTGCGGTGAGAGCCCAGGCGGGCGTCCGTCACTATAACACGCAGGTAAAATGCCCTGATGACCGCAATGAAAACGTCGTGCTGAAGCAGAGTGCAAAGCGAAGTGTGAGAACCCAGCCTTCCTCATACACATCATACCTGGGTAGCGCTTCCCCCCTCTATATGCGGACCAATTGAGTTTCACTTGGAAATACTGGGGGGTTAACGCTCCTGTTACACCCAGTGCCCTTTATTTTGGCATTTTTTTTCTCATTTTACTCAAGTGCTGGAGGAAATGGCCCTTTACTTTTTTCTCGTCCTGCTCCAACCCCAAGTCCTCTGAAAAACCTACATCGGTCAATTTTCCCTGTCCCCTCCTGACAATTCAAGGATTTTTTTTAACAGCTATTTTGTACATCAATTTTTTTAGTATTTTAAATTCTAGAAAACACATTTTTAAATAGGAGGAATCCCCCCAATTTTTTTTTCTTTTTTTTTAATTATTTAAAGGGGTTTCTCAAACAGGGATTGATAGCTATGTTAAAGATCTTACAAAAACAAGTCATTTTGCAATATGTGTCCATAACATGTCCTACCATTCCGTTTCTGACAGCACCACCCCCTTACCCCCTTTTGACAATTTGAAAAACAAAGTCTTTTAGAAACAACTTTTTTTATAAAGGACCTGAGTAACGCATGTCACAGCAAAACCCCCCCAAAAATTCAAAACTGACCCAGACCACTTGGACAATTGGAAGAACAAATGTCTGTTAGAAAAAACATTTTTTTTATAATAGGACCTGTATAAGCTGCAGTCACAGCAAAATGCCCCAAAAATTAAAAACATACCTTGAGCCATTTTGGACAATTTTGAAGAACAAATGCCCGTTTAGAAAAAACTTTTTTTTATAATAGGACCTGTTTTTAAACCATGCACAGCAAAATGCCCCCAAAAATTAAAAACAGACCCAGACCACTTTTGAAAATGTAAGAACAAATGTCTATTAAAACAACTTTTTTTTTAGAATGGGACCTGTATATTGCTGCATTTCAAAGCAGCATGCCCCAAAAAAATTAAAAAAATGACTTCCAGCCACTGTTAAAAATTGTGAGGGAAAACCACTTAGAACCCACTTCTTTTTAAAAAGGGACCAAAATTTATTGCGTATCCCAGCAACATGACCCCAAAAAATTATAAATAGACTTCTCACCATTTTAAAAATTGTGAGGAAACATGACCCAAAAACCATTGAAAATTTGCGAAAAATTTCTAAAGATAAGTGAGAAAAGGGAATAGGTTTTGTCATAAAACCCTTTTGGGTCTTTTACAGTCCCTCACACAAAACCACAAATGAACTTTTGGGGGAACTGAGAAAAAAAAATTGCAGTAAAAAATGAATCATTTTAAAAATAAGTTTTTCAAGAGGACCTTTTTCTGTTGGAGAGGAAAAGTGAAGTAACCCAACTAATCGGGCCCCGGGCAATTGGGGCCAAACTCACAAGATCCTGCCTGATTCATTTTGATGAAATCAAACGATCCACATTACTGTGAAACCAAGCTTTTGTTTTAAGATTCCTCCGCTGTGCTGAAGGTCCCTCAGATATACGCGGGCTGCGGGGCAGGACAACACCTCTATGGGTGGCGAGCCAGCTGGGGCCATTCCCATTTTGGATAACCAAAGTCTTTTGGGGTCCGTAACCATACAAAAACACGGTGTTGAGACGCGATAGTCGTCACCAGGGACTTAACTGCTTCCGGGTTTGTAGTGTGCCCTGCATTGCATGCGTTGGTGTGGGGAAAATAAAGATTCCCCAAGGTCCCCTTTTTAGGCTTCTGCCCCTTGCCTGCTGCTGCCGGGGCTAGGGCTACTTGGCACCCCTACTGCTGTCACTCCTGCCGTTTTCCACCGGACATTTGAAAAACGTGAAGCGACGAAACAATGTCTCCATTGAACAATCAGCAAGGTTCCTTTTCCTCATTTACTCTCTATTTGGGTGGGTGAAGGAAAGTGCTGGTTTTTTTTTTGTCCCGGGGGATCCAGGGGGGGTGGCCACCCAGTAACTGTTGTTCTTTTTGATGGCCTTAAAATGCGAGATCATTTGGGGGAAAAAGGACATCCAAGCACCTGGAGAATGGACCCTGTTTTCCCCAAACCCCTCTGGGTCGAGGGCACTAGCAAACTATTTTCCTCACTTTTCCCCCTCCGCCCCAAATTTGGCCAACCTCTTTCCAAGGGAGGGACGTCGGAAAATCGGTGTCTAGGAATACCTCCTCCTCCTCCTCCTCCTCCCTGCCTCCGGCACAGCTTAACCACCCTACTTTTCCTGGATGATGCCCCTGAGAGCTGATGCCCAAAACCCTTTCCACTCGGACCCCCAACCACTGCCTAATGAAACCCTAAATTGTGAAAAATGTCGGGCCTTTTGGGTTTTACGGAGAGAAAGGCTCCGGTCCCCCCATCTGGTCCCTCCTCCTCCGTCCTGGCGGACCGTTGTTTCAGAGTTCCAACGATCGTTTCCCAAAATAAGACACCACAAGCCATGCTGACAAGGCATTGTCCGCCCGACCAATTTGGGGGGCTTTCTTCAAAACGGCAAGGATGGGGCAGAGCCTTTCACCTGCCCCACTCCCGGGGGCCCAAAACCCCAGTCCGCACCGCGCTTGTCAGGGGGATTGCACTTCGTACTGCGTAAAGGGGATGCGCTGCTGCCCCCCAATCGCTGGAGCATGGGAGGGTGGGAATTTTCCCCTGTTGCCACTCAACAAGAGAAAGGTTGACGGGGGCCGACTGACGCTGCAAAAGCAGCCAGGCGGACGAAGCAGGGTGCAATGGGGGAAGTGCGAACTAGACCTCGACCTTCTTCACAGGGAGTCCGACCCGGACTCTTTAGAAATTTTCTGGGCGACAAGGTTCATACAGTGCCAGGGGAAGGGGTTTTCTCCACCTACCGACTTAAGGGCGGGGCCAGCAATTTCACCCTTATCGCATACCACCTTGCCCGGCACAAAAGGTTTTTGTCACCCCCCAGCGCCGGTCCCCTTGGGGAGACCGTTCACAGCTCCTGACCTGTGTGTGGGCGGCTCCAAAACAAAATTTAATTTTAAAAAGGGTTGGTTTCCTGGGCACGGATGCCACCCAAGGGCCTTGGGGAAAAGAGCCCGCACCACCCCGGTTTTTAAGAGCTCCCCGAGCCGAAGCCACTGCCCCCCCAGAGACACCACCCACCACCCAGTGAGCTTCACAGAGATAAGCGGCCTTTGGGCCCTGCTTACTATCCATGTTTTTCGGGGGAAATGGGCTTTTTTTTCCGGGCCCCGATGCAGACAACGCGCTTAAAATTTTTGATGACACGTGGCTGGCCAGGGCAGGGGGACGGCTTTTCTGCAAAAAAAATGCCTGCTCGGGAAACTGGTATTGGGGGCAGGCAAGGGCCCTTACGTGGTGGGAAACCCATCTTGCCACCAGACAGAAACAACATTTCCAAGGGCCCAAAAACCTGGCAATGCCCCACATTTTAGGCTTTTGGCTTTTGGGGGTTTGGGTTAAAGTGTTTCTTTTTTGCTCCCAAACCTGGAAGACAGAAGCTGGCTGCTAACCCGCTGTAAAACTGCAGGGCGCAAACTGGCGAAGGAAAGGGGGAGGGGCCTGTGGGCGGGGTACTTGGGGGACGGTGAGGGGTGAAGCGGAGGGTGATCCCTGAAACAGACTATGAGAGACATGGGGACTGAGGGAACGCTTGGTTGGCGAAGAGGAGGGGGCGAACAAGGGTGTGACATGGTTTGGGGGGCCCGGCGTCGGTCTGGCCTTTTTTTGGCCAAGTGTTCCCTCCATTTTTAACCATGCATTTTTTGCAGTGACTAGACATTTGGTGGTGGTTAAACCCCTTAAGGTTCTTTCCCCCTATTATGCATTTAGGCGAAAGGGGGCAATACATCGTGGTGAAACAATGCTTGCTCAAAAAAGGCCCAGCTTTAGAGGTCCTGGGCCTTTTTTACGGCAATAAGCGAGAAGGGGGTTTGCCTGACCGTGCGGCGGGAACAATCGCGGACTTTTTTCGACCCCCCCCCTCCCTTTTTTTGGGGGGACCCCATTTACACAACCCCCCTCGTCTTCCTCCTCTCCACTGATAAGCGCTCGCAAGCAAATTTGCGGAAAAGACCACGAGGATCCGCAATGTCCTTTATCATCATCATATAACACAGATGACTTTGGGCGCCTGACTTTCGCTCCAAAGCGCGGCTACAAGCAAAAGGGCCTCAAACTTGCCGACCGCCCGGATTTTTGCCGATTGACCGCTTCCTTCTCCTCCCGATGGGGATCATAAAGGGGGTCCCCGAGCAACTAAATCACCTCTTGACTTTTAACAGCCCCTTTTGACCCCAAAACCCCATTTTGTCATCAAAAAGGGTCTTCAAACAATGGATTATCCCCAGTGGGGGTACACGAGTTGAAATTTGGGCTCTCATGTTGGACGGGTGCGATGATGCTGATGACGACATTTGTGGCTGTGACGGGAGGAAAGAGGGGTAAACGCTGGATCGGTTTTATTAACCACTGAAGGAAAAATTGGGACGCGTTCTTATGAAATTCACAGGGCCCCCGACCCAGCGATACAGGGCCGACGTCCGCAACGACGATCCGCTGGCACGTTTGCCGCCAGCACGGAAGGGGCACCTTCTCTCGTACCCTCACCTCCAGGGCACCCCCCTCTTGCCCCCTTACCACCTCATTTCGCTCCATGTTCAAAAATATAAAAATTTAAAGGTATGGAAAGTTTTTTAAAGTCCTTATTAAAAAACGGCAAATCACAGCTATTCCAAACCCCTAATCAAAACAAAATTTCTGGGGTTCAAATTTAAAACCCAAATGCTCACAACAAATTTTGACTGGGCAAAATCAAAAAACACGTACTGTTAGTTTTTATAATACAAATAAATTTTTTTTTTCACCTTTCAATTCACCTGCGGTACTAAAAATTGCTGTTTTCAGATTTACTGCAAGCTGCGTCAAGAAAAAAGCTGTAGTGCGCCAAAGTCAAAAACATTTATCTGTTTTTGTTTTCGATAATCACGGTATTTTTTGCACCTTTTAATTTACTTTTTGGGGACTATAAAATTTCTGTTTTAAATTTACGGCAAGCGCTCAAAGAACAAAGCTGTAGGCGCCAAAGTCAGAAAACACGTACAAATGTATCAATAATAAAATGTATTTTTTTTCACCTTTCAATTCACCGTGTGACTTAAAATTGCTGTTTCAATTTTTGCAAGCGCGTCAAAGAACAAAGCGTAGTGCCCAAAGCAAAAAACACTACTGTTTGTTTTCGTATAATTTCACGGTATTTTTTTGCACCTTTCAATTTACCGTGGGGACAAAAATTGCTGTTTCAATTTTCCAAAACTGCGTCAAGAACAAAGCTTTTGGCGGCAAAGTCAAAAAAACCGTATCGTTATTTTTCGTAAATACACGGATTTTTTGCACCTTTAATTCACCCCGCGTGACTAAAAATTGCGTTTTAAATTTACGGGAAGCTGCGTCTTGAACAAAGCTTAGTGTGCCAAATAAAAAAACACGATCTGTTATGTTTTCGTATAATAAAACTTATTTTTTGCCTTTTAATCACCTGTGGACTATAAAATTGCTGTTTTTTAAAATTTTCCTTTCAAGCTGCGCAATGAACAAAGCTTTTGCCCCAAAGTAAAAAAACCGTATCTGTTATGTTTTCGAAAAACACTATTTTTTGCACCTTTCCAAATTTACCTTTTTGAATATAAAATTGCTGTTTTAAGATTTACGGGAAGCTGCGTCAAGAACAAAGCGTAGTGGCCCCAAAATCAAAAAAAAATCTGAGTTTCGTATAATACAAACGTTTTTTTTTTGCACCTTTTAATTCACCTGGGTGACTATAAATTTTCTGTTTTTTTGATTTTTAAATGCAAGGGGATAATAACAAAGGTGGAAAAAGGGTAAAAAGAAAATGAAAACCTACGAAAGTATACGATAATAAAAGTGGAGTTTTGCACCCAACCCGAGATCTCAGTTTTCTAAAATGATGTGATCCTAATATAATTTAGGCTGCCCCAAACCAGGAAATACTTCATGCAAACGTTAAAAATAAAGATATTGCAGGCAAAGTCTACCAATCTTATGAACTTTTTCCCGGGTTTTTATAAAGCTTGCTGGTTCGCCCTGGGGCCCCCCCCCCCCCCCCCGCCCCCCCCGTGACTTTACACGGTAATGCTCCTTTAAAAAATTCTCTACCAAAAAACATAAAAAACTTCCAAACTCTAATCTAACAAATTGAAGGAACACAGCTAATAGTAGAGGTTTTCTCTTGCAGAAATAGAATAATTTTGCTGAGCTGTTTTGCCACGGCAGAACCAGGTCCTAAACCTATGAACGCTGAAGACCGAGGCGAACGGGAAAAGCTGTTCTATTAAAACGGGCTGTGATTTTTTTCCGCCAACGAACCATACACACCCAGTCATATGTCGCACACACATCTCACCCCCCTCAAACTGTAATCTGATTTTCTGGGGTGCCAAAAAATTTCAGGGAATCCCGAAAAAGCACGCTTAATAGATGACACAGATTTTTAGCCTTAATTATCGCATGACTAAAAATTTCGACACCAAAAAACCTTCCGATTTTAACTTTGTCGATAATAATCCCAAAAACTATTAACAGTAATGTCCCCTGTAACATCTCAGCAGGAATAGAAGCTGGCAGAGCTGAAATGTTATCACACACAGAAAAGGGATGAAAATAAAACACTAAGTGACAAACCCTTTTTAAAAGAAATTGAGGGGGCCCATATTTTACAATTTTGGAATTTTTCAGGTATAAGACCACAGCAAGGGGCTTTTATTTTAAAGGGGCACAAATATATGCTGTAACACATAAATGGGGAGAGAGAGAGATCGAAAAAAAAGCCAAAGGGCCCGTTTCACAGTTGGGAAAAAGAAAAAGAACCTATCAATCATTTAAAACCATTTTCAACTGTACTCATCCTTTGGTGCAGATACCTTAAAATGATTCAGCTCCAGGACCAGGGCAAATACATTGGTTTAAATAGCTCAGTTGTAGGCCCC